>FTPT01000020.1:0-332209 GCA_900156845.1 Coprinopsis strossmayeri
GACATGGGAACTTGATACTTGGCACAGCCTCAGATCAAATACTGATCTATCATCTATATTATTTTAAGAATTTTACATAATTTATTTGCCATGCTACAAGACATTCATTGTAAAAATGCAAAACATATGAACAGTTTTGTTGGCTACTGTAGGCTCTTGAAGATCTTCATTTGTATAAAACATATGGTTTGGCTGGTTTTACCAGGAGATAGTGTCATCTGCCCTTGTGTTATCAATATGGTTGTAAAACAAGGAGACAACAGCATAGATGCATACCAACTCTTCCAAAAGTGGTGCAGTATGATCTAAAACAGTACACTATACCAAGGAACTATTTCACCTCTTTTCTTGATGTGGGCTTCCCACAATGATAACAACAACACTTGCAAGGCCTGGATCAATTCACAAGACTGCAGATGGCTAAATATACCATTCAAAAAAACAAGCTTAAAACTTGTCTATTTTGAATGTTTTTGGGTTTGTTTTGAGGGAGGTAGAAGAACATCTATTGGCACCCATCATATCCATGCTGCTGGCATTAAAAAACCTGCACCATTCACTACTGAGTGGTTAGTCTTCAATTTATGCATGCAGGAAGAAAGGTTGGAGGAAGATGGCAGAGATTTAGTCTCATTCTGCCAGCATTGGCTATTGGAATTGCATGGCCTATAATTTGAAATATATGCCCCATGGCTGAGTTGGTTACAGCGTCCGACTGTTATGTTACCAAGCTGATCGGAAGGTCGTGAGTTCGAGCCTCACTGGGGCAGTATTCATTTTTGTCTCTCAACCAATTACTCATATAGAGGATACTATCATAGCACGAGGTTCGTGTTGCATGGCAGCCCAGTTGCACTGTGCAGGCAGATCATCTCACCCTCCATGAGCCTTTTTGTGACAAGTCTATGCAAGAGGGCAGCAAAGGAACTTCAGGTGATTGGAAGGTGGATGCTGCATGGGTCTGGAGTTCGCTAACCTTACTACAAGCAGTACCAGGGAGTACCGTGGGGCAGTACCAGCGGTATCTGTGGCCTCTGATGGTGCAAAATCAAACAGGAAAAAGCATACCCTGCCCCAGTGAGGCTCGAACTCACGACCTTCCGATCAGCTTGGCAACATAACAGTCGGACGCTGTAACCAACTCAGCCATGGGGCATGTGATCCTCATAGACGTCCTTGCCTACCCGTTGGTGGAACCAAGAGCAATAATCTCCGCAACGAACTGCGGTTCTTGAGTTGAAGTCTAAATCATCTATCTGATCCATGGAAAAGGACGTGTCTTGTTGCTGTGTACTTTACAGTTCTGGATGAGAAGATCCCATGGCGACCACAAACGTACTTCGTCCTCCCCGAGGAAGAACAAGCACTTTCACGGCGCCGTGTTCTTGATATGTTTCCACACTGGGAGGCGCCTGAGATCCTATCGTGATGTCCCTAGAATTTGTGCGAGGGAGAACATGAACCTTTGGCAGTCCGAACTCCCCATGATGAAGCGCCATAAGCGTTATTGGCAAACTGAACGTCCCGTTGTTCTAGTGACCACAATTGTGAGAAGCACATTACCAAAGGCACGAAGACGTTACCTCTGCGATAAAGTCACCCTGCTTCAGGCCCCCAATCAGCCATTCACGAGTCATATCTTCAATCTGGTAATTCAAGAGATGTCGTCGCGATGAATCATCCTCAGTTCCCCAGCGGAAGGTGGTTTTGATGACCAATTCGGCACTGATGGGCTGTCCAGCATACAGAGATAATGGCACATTGGGATCTTGCTTCGCGCTAAAGGGAGTCGAAAGAATATTTATGCTTGCTGTCGCAACGATCTACGACGATTCAAGACCATGGCAATCTCGACAAAGGGGCCGACTCACATTCTTAACGGGAACGTCGACCGGCAATTTGAGTTCTCTCCAAACACCCTCAGGGGATTTCGGATGGCGATGCCGACGCAGACGCTACATCATTACCGCATGAGCACGAGATCCGCCTATAGAAGCTTCGGACTGACCTCTACAGATTCTGCAAGCATGACTGCCAACTCCCCGTCAGTATTGGATGGAGGAGAAAGCTGTATCTCGCCAGTAATGTTGTATAAGGGAACCCAAGCCGGGTCAGTCTCGAGCAGTTCAATCAGTTTTTCGACAATAAGGGGGCGAAGGTCTTGAGACTTCGAGGCCTCTTCCAATGCTCCCCGAACCTCTTCTTCAACGATATTTCCAACCTCTTTCATAGGGGTGAGACAGTGTCATTATCAAAGAGATAATCAATACCTTCTCGCAGTAAACGATACTTGATGTGAAAAGTAAGTGGTTCGTTAACTGGAAATAGTGAGGACATTCCCAGAACAATTCTCAACCAAAGGATGCTTACTAGGCCCTGTAATAGAATCTAACGCAAAAAGAAAGTTGGCGTTCTCGTTGGGTGTCACAGTCTGTCATGGCCAGTTAAGGGCAGTCGTGGAAGTCAAAGGTATGACATACTATAGTTCCTTGGCGAATACTGCATGGAACAACCTCCAAGGCGTTGACATCATCCGGTATTTTCAGACTGGCCTCCGCGACACGAATATATTGGTGGGTTGTTGACTTGACGGAGAAGGTTGAAATCAATCTTGTACCGTCTTCAGCTACGGGCTATCCAAATAAGTCCAGGAGCGACATGCCTTGTATCACGGAACCAGTCCTGTACTCTGACAGATATAGGCAGACTCGGGCTTATATTGCTAGTGAAATGAAGATTTCTTTTGACCTCAGGCTCTTCAACTGTGGTATAATCAACTTCCACTTCCACTCTCTGTAAAGGACAAAATGAATGCCTATCACTAAACATTCGCAAAATCCGGAACATACCATCATTTGGGTGCTGACTGCTTCTGAATAAGGAATAGAAAATCGGACAGTTGTATCTTCTGCAAGGTCCCGTAGTTTGATACTACTATTGTCCGACCGGAGAGTAATAGTATCATCTGCTAATCACCCTTCTTTAATTAAGGATTGCCAATGCCACTGGTACTTACCGTCATCAAGAGCCGCCTCTCGATAGCGGAAAGTGGCAGAAGGTGCAGATATTCGCAAGTCGAGGGTTTCGACTGCATTTCTACCGGTCCAGACGCGAAATGAGACACTGAAGGGTTGGCCAAGTTCAACTGGATGCGAGTAGTTATATGAGTGTCCTTGGTAAGTGAAATAACACCATTACCCTTTCGTGACTGGAAAACGCGGACATTTAGTGCGAGAGGGTCCGCATCCACACGCACGATCTGATGGGTTGACGTAGAACCTTTTCTTTGAGGGTATTGCAGCAACAGCTTAGCAGCACGGATTTCAGTCGATTCGACAAAGAACGTCCCGGACGCAGAATTCTTTTTCGTATAAGACGAGTATTCCACGCAGAAACAGACAACTTACATACCGGACAAAACAATGTTACTTTCGTCTTGCCGGCATGGAGAGAGGCAACTGATGAAGTCGTGAATTGATGCTTTTCGAAATCGCGTCCTGAAAGGGTGACAACAATCTCGTCTGCAGAGAATGACTTACGAGACATTAGTATGGACGTCCGGAAGGAAGAGCATATGACATACACAGGGCAAAAGGTTGTGAACAGTGATATCGAGTGCGGAGCCATCCTTGCTACTTGCCAAAATGGCTTTCTTTGAAATGTGGACAGCAAGGGCGGGATGATCTGAATAACGGATATCTAGCTTACAATCAGTATTGATTTGGCGGGTATTTAAACATAACTGACCGTTTTCTATCCTCGATGCAGCATTCTTCATTTCTGTAACAAAATCACCGACGTATGAAGACGCATTCCCGTACGATAACAGCGTCTCAGACCCGACATTTTCCACGTATGCTTTGAGGAAAGCAAGGATTCGATGAATCCACTCACTGTCTTGCACCTTGTTGAGTGTTTTGTGGGCATCCAAAGCACGGGAAAACATATATGCTTCCATTGAAACCCATGTGTGGGGCGCATAGTGCGAGGCGAGGTTAGAATACGTGTCGAGAGCACGTTCCAGATTTCCGCGGTGGCTAACCCAAAATCAGTAACATAGTCCTTGACTCAGTGTTCGAAGACTTACAGGTCAAGCGCGGCGAGATATCCATACAATTTGACAGCAAACCGGCCACGGTCGGCTTTAGCGTACTTTGAGATTGCCTCGTTGGTATGGGAGATATATAGATCATAAAATATGTCTTTATCTTCGAGGGCTTCTAGTAGCTGGGTATTGGTCATTGTACCCGTCTCTGACGAAGCAGTGGTAATTTGTTCGGAAAATGACATCGAAAATGGAGGTTGCTTAGGCAGATAGCCGAGTTCAATGCCTATTATATCGAGCTAGACAGTCCAATTAGCGATGGTACAAACAAAGATTTTTCTGGATGCAAACCTGCGATCTCGACATATCACGAAGTTCCCCAATCCCCGCTTCTGCTCTTTTCGCATTTTTGGGAGGATAGACGTCTTTCCATTCTTCACATTGCTTAATAGCATCGCCAGAAGCAGAGTAAATCCATGATTGAACGAAGAATCTCGGCAAGGTGTCCTGCTCCAACGCAGTGAACATCCATTTCAGCTCATCTACTAAGGACATCATACCTGCACTTGCTTGAGAGCTTTACTGAATGTCCCTAAGAAGGTTGCGACCTTTCGAGGAACGTCGTCGAGCTGACCCATCTTAGCCATGAGTTGGCATTGCCGTGACAGAATATACAACCTGAGCTCGAAAACAGAAATGCGGTTGGCGAGGATTAGGTCTCGGTAGGGCTTTTTGCTCGGCGATAATAGCGGCGCAGAGTCATCCCCTTCCGCAACGTTGATTAATGACCCAAACCATGACATATTCCGCTCCTTCGAAACCTGGAGGAAAGACATTTCCAGCTCTTCATACTGGGAAAGAGCCTCATCAAAGACACTAATGCCTTCGTATGACAGCGCGAGGCTTTCCTTAAGAGCAGTGTCATTCATCGGTTGACAAGACAGTGGCAAAAATGAACCATACCTTCAAGATGAAGAAGGTGCAAAAGTTCCAACCCGGCATCTGTTGCTGGCCTTCAGATCTCCTGACGTCGTCAAATCGTATCGACAATGCATGATCAAGCGCGTAACCAAGGCATTCTTTCATCGCGTTATGGAACTCAGCCCATAGCAGGCGATTTTCAATGTTGGGCGAATAGCTTACTTGAGTGCATCTACAATCCCAAGGCATTAGCTGTTGGAATCACAGAAGGCGGGAAGGCATAGTACCGGTTGCGTTTATCCCCTGAGTTGAAATCCGTTTTGAGCTTTTCGAAGACGGAACCTCCAAACAGACCGCTTCGAGGTTGCTTGGCGGGGTCCGGCGTGACGATTTGAAGAATCAGCCATTCAGGATTCTTCTTCTGAGAGATGACCGTACTCCATTCCTTAATTTCCTTCTTCAAGGCCTTATACGTATCGAGGTCATGGTCCTATTGGAAGTTGTAATGAGATGAAGGAACAGGATTTGGCGTTAGGCAAATACCTCACAATACGCGACATATACATGGAGGATAGGCTTCTCCAGGACCGTCGTTGGTATCTGGGATGCCAGTTCGTCGCGAACGGATTCAAGGGCAATCAGCTTGACATCCAGCGATGGTATCGTTCTGAGGGTTTGGTTCCGGAACGAGGACCGCCAATGGACATTTTGCAAGGGGAACTGCGAGACCATTGACTGATAGAATATATTCCACTTCTGTGTCCCTAGAAAGAACTTGGGTCCAGAATACGAAACGAGGACATGCTCTCGGGCCATGGTAAAGACGGGGGGATTCCTTGAGTTTATGGCGGTCTAAGCGATGTGGAGAATGTGTAGATTCTATTATCTATTATCGAGGTTAGCACTCAATGATATATCATAGCGGGGTCGTTGTAGGTGGAAGGAAGTCAAGGTAATGCGATCATTACAACCAGTCGTGAGAAATCAATCATCCCAATAGGCGCCGCCAAATTTTGGGCATATGCACCCAATATGCACCTCTATGCACCTCTCCCAAACCCAGAATCCTAAAATGCCGTCTCCCGCGGATGCGAGCACCTCGTCTTCTGCGATACATGAACCCCAGGAGAAATCGACATTCAAATCCCTGGGCTTGATAGATCCATTGTTGGAGGCTCTCGAACAGGTTGGATACAAAGCACCTACCGAAATCCAGGCTGAAGCCCTTCCCCATGCACTAGAAGGACGCGATGTTATCGGTGTAGCCGAAACAGGCTCAGGAAAAACTGCTGCATTTGCTTTGCCTATCCTGCAAAAACTATGGGAAGAACCGACAGGTCTCTTTGCATGCGTCCTTGCGCCGACTCGTGAATTGGCCTATCAGATATCCCAACAATTCGAAGCTCTCGGGGCTGCTATGGGGGCCCGTTGTGCGGTAGTTGTCGGTGGAATGGACCTCCAAACCCAGGCAATTGGGCTGGCTAAACGGCCTCATATCGTCGTCGCTACTCCCGGTCGACTTCTGCAACATTTAGAAGAAACAAAAGGGTTCAGTCTAAGGGCATTGAAGTTCCTGGTGCGTTTCATAGGTTTCAAAATACCAACCAATCGCTTATACTATCTTCCATGTGCAGGTACTTGACGAAGCAGATCGTCTGTTGGATTTGGATTTTGGGCCTGCGATTGACAAAATCCTGAAGCTCATTCCGAAAGAACGATCAACCTATCTGTTTTCCGCCACCATGACTTCTAAAGTCGCCAAATTACACAGAGCTAGTTTAGTAAACCCAGTTCGTGTAGAAGTCTCTGGAAAGTATGTCAGGTTTCCCCTTTCCAAAGCTCCTCCATGAATTAATATCACTGCTAGATATCAAACAGTCTCCACTCTCCTTCAACACTACCTTCTTGTTCCTCTAAAGGACAAGGTCGTTATGCTTGTGTACTTGGCTAACTGCCTTGCACAAAATTCCATCATCATCTTCACTCGAACAGTTCGGGATTCACGATTGTGAGTTTTGGGTCGTGGTTCAAGTATAACTCTAAACTATGCCCCCATCGCTAGGTTATCAATTGTATTGCGAACGCTTGGGTTCCCTGCCGTTCCATTGCACGGACAATTGAGTCAAAGCCAACGGTTAGGTGCTCTAGGAAAATTCAAAAGCGGCGGCCGCAAAATCTTGGTTGCTACCGATGTCGCGAGTCGGTAAGCCTCGAATCCTCCTTTCGATAGCGTTTCGTTGACCATTGTCTTCAGTGGTCTCGATATCCCGTCAGTCGACGTGGTGATTAACTACGACATCCCTACACACTCTAAGGACTATATCCATCGAGTCGGACGAACAGCTCGTGCTGGACGAGCTGGTAAAGCCGTTACCCTCGTCACTCAATACGACGTCGAACTCCTGCAACGCATCGAGAAGGTCATTGGTAAAAAGATGGATGCTTGGCCAACGGACAATGAAGAAGTCCTGCTGCTCAAGGAGCGAGTGTCAGAAGCCGAAAGGCTCGCCGTGAACGAAATCAAGGATCAGGATTCGAATGGTCAAGGGAGGAAGCGAAGGAGAGGAGGGGAGTCAGGAGGTGGTGCTGATGATAGAGATAGGGATGACGATATGGTGGAAGCTGGAATGCCCTCTAAGCATAAAAAGATGAAGAGTAGACGGTAATACCTGGAATTTTTCCCGTTTGCTTAGTCCGTTACTCGCGATTCAGCCTGTATTCTGTCATCTCATAAACATCAGATCGGACCTCAGGACGTATTTCGTTCCTTTCAGAACCGGTGAACCCTCGTGTAACATGCATTCAAATCCATGCCTGAAATGGTGTCATCAAGAGCAGCTATGCAATACCATAAGATGACTTACCGATGCAAAAGGGCGGAACCTCGTTTAAGAGGAGGTGTGATAGTTTCACGAGGTTTACCTTTCTGGTCTTTGTGGAATAGCGTCTACCGACAGTAATGAATGCAATGTCCGGACAGATAAAATCGGGTTCATACCTCTCCTCCTTCCACTTCATCTTCTTGCCCGGTCAAGTATACAAGCAGTGTCCATTCGGATGTAGTGCCTGTCAAGGGGTCTTTAACTGAGTCGTCGTAATGTGGGCTATCCAAACTAGACTTTAGGGAGGAAGGACGATCAAATGAGATAAATACCAACCCAAAGTATTGTCCAGTAGTGTACTTGTACACCCTAATGTTTGAGTTGAACGAGTGGGGATGTCTGGGCCCGTCCGGTGGTGCAACGGAACCTCGTCTAGGCATGGAAGTGGGGTACGGAAACGAAGGTAAGTGTGGGGTCAACAACTTGTGCAGCTTTTGCGCAAAGTCTAAGGATGTCACAGAGAACCGATCTGGATTGGCATTCATGACACTTCAGCTAAAAATATCCAGTATTTTCGGAATTCGACGCACGATTCACTCGCTCAGCCTCTCCCCGTTTCTTCGGTGGTGTAAGCTCAAGTGGGAGAGAGTCGATGAATTTGACGTATTCTTTGCATTCTAGAGGAGAAAGGAAGTCCTATAGAGCGACGAGTGCAGCACTCAGTTCACATACAGAGATAGAGTATGATAAGGCTACCCACGTCCACAATCAGAATCTGGTCATCCAGGACAGAATAGCAATTCAAGTTTTCTTTCTCTGATATTTCAGGGAACACCACAGATGCCTGGGTCCTCTTCAGAACCGGTGTGGTAGACGCAGTTTGTTTGTCTCGACTAGCTTTCTTCGAGTTCTTTGGTGCCATCCGTACCCATAGACTACGGGGGAAGGTGGAAGTAGGATGAAAAGAGTAGGGCCCGGTGCGTCATAAGAATATGATTGATTTGCCCCTATCAAAATTCAATGTCACCAAGACCGATAGACCTTAATTTTGTGCATTGCCCGTTATCTGCTCTACTCTAACCTATCGAATTAAGGGCGTGAAGATATTCCATTGGATGACATGGCATTTTAGTGGGATCGCCTTTTATAGCTTCCCGGTTGGATACCCATTCCAAACTCCAGACAACAGTAGACTATTCGCAGTTAGGAGAACACCAGACGAGAATGGGGTTGATGGGTAGACATTCCAGGAGTATTCTATGGCAGCGATAATGGCAAGTCTGCGATATGGAGTCAGAGAACAGAGCTTTAGAAGCCGGATAAGGGTCTTGCTTACCGTACGACTATCGGGAAACGCGTCCTCCATGCGAGGAAAGGTAGTTGTTGGGCATACCATGAGTAAAATTGGTAATGTAGAGATCTGGCGAAGAGGATTCCAATCAGGTTGGAGGTGAAAAGAACCGTCGCAACATCTATAACAAGCAATAATGAATTGAGCGGATGACATGGAGAAGTAGCACTTACAATCGGGGGTAATTCGAGAAACTCCAGCAGGGAACAACGGTCTCCTTAATCCTCGGCTGAGGACGGTCATTACACCACCATCAGGGCGACACCAGCGGAAAAGCCCGAAGGCGACCAGAAAAGAGACATGTCCGACCAATAGGACGACCGTCCATTGAGGATTGAGGAATGTTTCTTCATCCACAAGCCGCCAATTGACAGTCCATTTGTATAGGAACACCCTCCCAAGATCAAACGCTGATCGTAGGTACGCCCACGGATCTTCTCTGAGGAATGGCGTGGCGACCACGTATTGAATCGTTGCCATTGCCATCAGGTAACCCAAGGTTCGGAGCAACCCTTTTCTTTTGAACAAGATGACAAGCAGCCCCGGTAGGTATAGTAGAACTGACATCTTGACGGATAGTGCGACGCTGAATGCATCGTTCAGCCTTTCCCTAAGGGTAAAAGCAATGTCATACCTGAAGAGCATGCAGCCTGTGTCGTCGTAGCCTTGCTGCAAAGCTAAGACAGCCATTTGCGTAAGGACAACTGCCCAGCAGTCGTTGAAGAGCCGCAAAACGAAGATGGAATGCAGACGTTTGCTGAGGGGAAGGAGCAACAGAACCCAGTTGGGAACGGCTCCTGCCTGGCCATAGATTGCAGACGACAGACTGACTGAGGCAATATACAGCAACCCATATATTTGCTGTGCTAAATGCATATTTTCTCCCCCATCCGTGAATTCATAGAGAAATTGGTGAATCCGAACGTGACCAGCGGGATACCTGTAAGTAAGCTGGTTATTCCACCGACTCTGCATCGGAACTGCAGGCGTACACTAGAGGTCCTGTTGGACCTGTGATCATAGAGTAGTTATGCTGGCCCTTCAGAAAGACGTCGGTCTGAATCATGTAAGTCTCCCAATCTATTTCAGTATCTGTCCTGACGATGAGCATGCGCGTCTTGTCGGGTGAGGGTTGCTGAACGCACAGGGGACGAAGGCAATAATAAGTCTGGTGAGGATCGCATCTCCAATGATGACAAGGGTTGCGAGATTCCAGAAATGATTTGGGTTGACCAGAAGACTGTAGATAAACTGAAGAACCTTGGTAACGGGTTTAGGCAACCATGACGGAGACATGGAGGACGATTGTATGGTACCGTGAGAATCTTCAATCGTTCCGCATTTCGCTGTTGTTCCGCTCGGACGTCGTTTTCACTTTCTGCCTCCAGGCCCCTGCTTTTGACCCTCCGCTGTCGCATGTCCTCGATGCCAGGAACCCGTTCTCGATGCACTCGCCTCTGGCAACACCACTGTTTGGCGCCTCTTACTAATGCGGAATATCTATCTTGACGATCATGACCAATTCACTAGAATTCTGGGCCTATATATTGGGAATATGTCAATCTCTAAATTATGATATCTCTCTCACATCTGGTTATGTTGCTAAACGCGGCGTTCGTCTCTACTCTTCTGCCGTTGAACGTTACCATGGCCAACTACAAACCTTACCCTGGATCATTACTACCTCCACCAAATATAACCCAGACGCAGATAACCTATCCTATCATTGGATCCTCATACCGTAAATTTCCCACCAATCGTAGCAAATTTGTTGGATCCATAATGCTAGGTCGAACTGTGTACCCCTCCACCAATAGACCATCAAGGATATCCCACTTATGATGAAAAGGTGGCGTCCGTCTATCGATATCGCAAACAGTAAGCTGTGTACCTAGGCTCTTGGTTATGTTCCTGGTACCTAAGACATGATCCATCTACTCAACTTCGGTCTGTAGACAGGTTTGTGCACGAAAGATGGATGACGGTTGCCCCTTTCCTCTGAGCTGTTGGTGATGCTGCATCCGAGATTGATATAGCCTATGGATGGGGAAACACTATCGCTGCTCGTTCTGTTTTGGAACGGCACTGGGATACTTTCATCAACGCATCGGATTTTCACTGGTTAGCTGATACTGGTATTAATACAGTCCGCCCACCGATCGGCTATTGGAATCTAGGAGGAGACTTCCTGAAAGGTACAGATTTCGAGAACGCATCAGTCGGTTGACTTTCACGGCGTACCTGGAAGCCAGAACGGACACGGTCACTCTGGAGTATCGAATGGCGTTGCCAATCTCTTCAACAACCCTGGCAACATGGACAAGACTATCGACATCCTCACCTTCCTTGCGAAAGAGTTTGTCCATGTGAATCTCAACGAGCTGTTGTATGATGACCATTTGACTGATTTTTGTGAGTAGCCTCTGTTATCCTTCATCCCGAGATACTGAGTTATGTAGATGCCAGGGCTATGGATGCAATGCGAGTTGCTGATCCTGACGCTTCTCACTTAGCCCTACACGCCCACAATGGGTTTGATATCAAACGTTTCGACCCATTCATTGCAGGCCGAACCGACTTTGTGGTAGAAGACCACCATTCCTACTTTGTCTATACTGCAGAGGATAGACAAGAAACCGCCACGGATCATGCTACCTCTGTTGGAACAGACGTTGCATCCCCACTTAAAGAAGCCTCTAAAGAGGCCAAGGGAGAGCTCATCATCGGGGAGTGGTCCTGCGCCTTGCCGCCAGAAAGTCGTGCATCAGACCCCAATAAAGCTCGGGCCAGAACTTCAGTGCCAGCCAGGTTGATTGTTATGGGAACGAAACTAGCGGTTGGAGCTTCTGGTGTAAGTCTACTACCCGTGTTTCCCATGGTTGCCTACTAACAAGAATTCTCGCTGATAGCATATCTTAAGGACGCTTGCGATAGCGATCCTGGTTGGTGTTTCAAGTCTGCAGTGGGGATCGTTCTTTCTGCGAAGTTCTTCTCTTACCATCACGATCAACCGGAATCCATGGAAAATGTGGCTTGGTTTATCCATTCCTTCATGCTGCGTGATGCGGAACTCCCGTGATTGAAACGGGAAGATATTGCGCCACTATCCCTTCCACCACGGTTCGAAGCGATCGCTCGAAAACAGCGCTGGGACGATGCATCCTCAAATCATGTCGAAAGCAGGGGATATGAAAACGGCAAGACAACAGCAGGCACCTTTGTTGCTCACACCATGTCGAAGCTAGGATTTGTCAACCAATTCATGTCAAATAAAATCGCGAACCTTGGCTCCAACATGATACCTGAAGAGTCAAAAAGTGCATATTCTGGCGGATTTTTTGCGATGCTGAAACGCAATTCGCAACGAATCTATCCTTCCTAACGTCTGCTCTCTTTTACCGACCGCTTTGAATTGATCAATGTTGTTTCTGATTTGCATTACATAGGTCCACCACCACCAGTTAGGCGCATGCACGAGTGATCTGGAAGCTCGGCCGCCTCTCGACTTAGATGGTGCCTAAGGACTTTAACGTATGTGTTTCACCATTGGCAGCCCTGCCGATGAGGATATTTTTGCACTGTCTAATTTGGCACGCATAGTTATCATATCAATTGGAACTCTACGTGTCACCTTTGGACCGGGGTCTGCTCGGCAAAGAACTCAGAAACCTTGAGACTCGAGCTCGCTTGACAATGGTCTCGTAGTACTTGGGACCTTTCTCATACCATATAATGAAACGTCTTCGGAGCGATGTCTGTAATACAGATGTCTGTAATACAGAATTCTGAGCTTCCGATGTTCTAGGGACTACTACCGGGAGTAGTTCGGCTTCAGCGGCGAGGTCTGTTTGCTCTTTTGACTGGGTTTGATGGATATCAAGCCCACATCATTCATCGGCGCTTGGGTGTGAAAGGTGATATACATCCCCCTTCGCCAGCGGTGACGGCCATGTGCCATCAGTTAGAAGGGAACTCAAGAGGTATGCGTTTTGATGTCTAGAATCCGACGAATTCATATATTCACAACCTGACGTCCCAACTCGTAGCCCTTCTCTTTCGTGATATCTGTATTCGACCTTGCAGTCTCCTCGATCACTGGGGCCGCTGTCCCTAAACCCCTTGGCTAGTAGTTGGTGGCGGCAACGTTGAGGCGAACACCAGGTCATGGCAACGAAACTGCCAGTTGGCTCTACCTTAAAGTCTACCGATGTGCGCTCAGTCGAGCGTGCTTGCTTCGATGGCCTGCTCTTGGTTGCACTTTCATATGGTATGTCTTTCGCCATGCAGCTCCTTCGGCAATCGCTCATTAGAATGATCTGCGCAGGAGCGCTGCTGATGATAGTGATGCAGCTCATTCAAGTTCTTCTGTTGCGACCGAAGCGCGGGCGCATCTTCTGGGGGATAATCATCTATACTTCCTTCGTCTTCGTCCTGGCGACATTCGCCATCGGCGGCCGGTTCAGATTTGCGGAGCAGATGTATGTCGAGCATAGGGACTATCCAAAGGGTTACCTGCTCTGGTATTTCGAGTACATGGACAGATGGGAGAATGTGCTTAACCAAGTCTGGTGGGTGGCAAAACGCTTCGGCGATATAATAAAAGGTTGATTGAAGCGCTTTATCTCCCCCAGCCTAACACTTCTACCGTGGCTGGCAGATTTGCTGATGGTATGACATGTCCGCCAAAGACTTAATTTAGACGAATACTAATGAACTGTAGCTCTATCGCCTATACGTTCTTTGGAACTCCCAATGCTGGATTTTGAGTGTGCCAACTCTTCTTCATCTCGGGCGAATGGGTATGTCGTCGGTCAATCTCAGCGAAGCCTGACTCGTGCTCAAGTGGACGCCCCCAGCTGTCTCGATACCCATCCTGATCATCACTGCGGACCCCGATAATCCCCGTTTGATTTCCAAATTCGATGCCTACAGAACCGCATATTATTCCCTCACCACCGCTATCAACGTTCTCTTCACCGTCCTGATAATTACCCGCCTTTTTATGCTCCGCGAGAAAGTTGAACAGGTCCTGGGCAAAGTGCAGTCGGTGTATTACACAGCCAACTGCACGACCATTGTCGAAAGCGGCGCCCTCTTCACCGTGTGGTCGATGGTTCACCTCATCCTCCTCGGACGCGGTAGTTGGACACAAGAAGTCTTCTCACAACCCCTCGTCCATCTCAATGTGAGTTCGGATGACAATCCGATGGGCGCTGGCTTCATCCTCATTTTCTCCTTTCATTTAGGCAATAACACGAATGCTGATCATCCTCCGAATGGCGCAAAACAGCGCATGGAGTAGAGACATTGTAACGGCGTCTACGGTTGGTGTTTTGGACTGGCAAGTCTCGTCGTCTCACAGCATCCCACTCCACGACGCGCAGAGTGGTAACGGCAGTCAAAGAAGTGACGTCCTCGAAAAGCTTCCAAGGAAGTTCAGAGACGACTCTAAACCGCTGTGAAGGTCCTGTTCACCTCAGACCTACCGCATTATGCCATTTGAGTCCTCAGGGAGACCTGGAGATAGATTTGTCGGGCATACTAATATCATAATACCATCATTCGAACCATTTCTTGACCATTTCTGCAATAAGTTAACGGCAATCTTTTGTATCATTAGCCATGGATTATCTTCATATACAGTCTGGGTATTTCCGAGGCCAGGTTGCGAACACTTTCATTGCACATTGCAGCCAGCAGCAACAGCTGCGTACATATGCTCACTCCTTCGACCAACAGCCTCTAACGAGGAGCTCTTAACAGAATAATTGTAGCAGCACATATGGGTTAGTGACTGTTAGTGGAGTACTCGGGACGGCGGTGTTCCGGAACTTGACAGATATACACGAGCCATTTCTTAAACCTCGGTACAATGAGACATTTTCGCTAACAGGGACACTTCAATCAGGGGGTATAAATCCCAACGAAACAGATTGAGATTGAGTATTGAAAACAACAACAGAAGGTTTAAAAATAATGATATGACAAGGTCTTTATTCTGTACAGTAATGTAAATGCATGTTCGTATTGTATAAATGTATGTTGTATGTTGCTGATGGATGTCCTTGATGTATGTGGCGAATGTGTTGTGCACGCATGACCCGAGCGAAAGCGAAAAAAAAAGTACATTCTCCAAGAGGAGGCAAATGATGTGGTGCAATCTCACCCAGAAGAACTGCCAACCAAGGGCTGGTCCGAAAAGGTTTAAACATTTTTTTTATCTCAAGCCAACCTCGTCCGCCGTGTCAGGGCCATACGCTACCCATGGCAACATCTCGCTGTCTGTGCGAGCGAAAGTGACGAGGTGGAGAGAGGGAAGGGATGACGGAAACAAAGCGATGTGTTCCGTGACGGATCTATGGCTTCCGGAACTCGCAAAGCACAGTGTATATCGTGTTGAAGGCGGTGTAAATTTCCTCTCTGACCTATAGGTCGTGGGAGCAAGGGAGTGTCAGCGGATGAGTTACAAGAACCAAGTCCACTGAACTCGAACATCGCGAGGAAACATGAAAAGACGACAGGCGTCATAATAGGCATTGCATCATGAACCGCAGGGCTCATGTGAACACAGATATATTGCGACGTCAGAGAGCAAAAATAATCGATAGCTTACCTTGGCGCCGGTGAGGACGATCTTGCCAGACACGAAGATAAGAAGCACAACCTTGGGCTTGATCATGCGGTAGATAAGACCAGGGAACAACTTTAGAAAAATTAGCAACGGCGAGCTGGATGAAGAGGAGGGACGACTTACCTCAGGCTCATAGCTGCTGAACTGCCCGTGGCTGTAGGCGAGACCTTCGAGCCGAATCGGAAACTTGACGTCGCAGCTGCCCACGATGTTTTGGATCTTAAATTCCGAAAATTTTGCATCGAAACCAAGCTTCTGCACGATACGCGCGTATTTTCGCGATGCCAACCGCGAGTCGTCCTCAGACTTTGCACCGGTGACGACCATCTTGCCAGAGGCGAAGATGAGTGCCGTGGTCTTGGGCTCACGGATACGCATGATGACGGCGGCGAAACGCTAGATACACGCGAACGAGGAGAAGTCCGGCATGTTCAACACTAAGCAGAACAATGTGTACCAACCTTGGGATTGTACTCTGCATTCCTAGCATGCAGCGCGATTGTCTTGAGGTCCAGCCGGCAATCCAGATTGACGGTTGCAACTATGTTTTGAAGCGTTGGCACGATGCCGTCGACGGCGGTGATGTGCTGCTGCTCGAGCGTCAGGGGTGCGGGGGTTGGTGCAGCGGCGGGAGGCGTGGACGGTCCTGCCACCGCGTTTGCCGACGTCGAGGCCGCGACTGGGGCCTGCTTCTGTACCTGCGATGCGGTATACGAGTTGGTCGCTAACGGCGATGGCCCCGGCAAGGAGAGACCGTTGGCGGTCGTCGCCGGTTGAGAGTATGCGGAGGCGGGGAGGGCGAGACCATTCTGGGGCTGGTAGTGATGCAGCTGCTGTTGCTGCTGTTGCTGTTGCTGCTGCTGCTGCTGCTGAAAGGTGTGTTGCTGCTGCTGGGCAGAGGCATTGGGGCGGCCAAATGTAATTTGACGAGCGGGCAAAGCAAACGACATGTCTATAAAATTTTTAACGGTGCGTGGGAAAAACTACGGTTGGGGGGAAAGGGTGATTTCGAAGAGCGAACCCGACGCCTTATATACATTACAGATTCAAACTCCGACATTTCAGTCATGATTATCTTACGTAACTCTCTTTGTTCTCTCCCACCTTGGCTCCAGGGCGCCGTTCCCCCTGGTCCCCGCGGTCCTGTCCCCTCCCCTCCCTACGGGCGCTGCGACCCAGAACGGTGCCAGCCGTAGGTTTCAGTCAGCAACGACGACGAACACCCAGTTGGAGGGCGTACAAGATGCTCCGGAGCTGGTGGTTGCCAAACCCTCGACCCTGACAACCGCTATCAACTTGTGCCTTCCCCGTGCCCATTCCCACTGGCCAACCCTGGTTAATGAGCGCTGTGGCAGGTCGAATTGCCTCCTCCTGTTTATATATCCCAGACCACTCCCTTTGTCATAACACACCTGTTCGTATCCAAATAGAGGCTGGAATGAAATGACATCCTCGCATTCATAAGCCATAACGAAGTTCATGACATTTCCACAGCATGCCACCGCACTTCCATTTCTCGCTGCAAAAGGAGATAATGGCTGTGTGGGCGCTTTGCGTATTATTACATACTGCATCATTCAATGAGATAGGGGATTGAACGGATAAGCAGCCGATATGGCAAAAATGACTGGTTCCCACCTTCAGTGTACGATAGTCTACGATAGTCCATGAACGCATCCCACAACGGAGAAATGAACCTCTATTCCCAGTCCGAAACCAATCATGGTCCTCCGTTGTTTACGACGCCCACAATCAGGATCATGATCAGAACCAGTGATAACGATTATGAGCACTGATCAGGCAGTGGTGTAAAGATATCTCAAAGTCAATCTGTCAGACTGCTGTGAAGCGCCCGCCACCCATGCGATAGCCTCATGTCAACATGCTTCTAAAAGTACTAAGGATGATGAGTGAATTACGAATCTACAGCGAAAGAAGCATGTACGAGTACGAAGAACTAGGGTATGTAACTAAACGCGTAAACAACGCATGTAAGAAGGTATGGAGATATAGGTAGAACGAGCGCTTGCGGAGACCTCCCAAAAAGTTGGCAAAAGACGCCGCAACATAGCTGTCAATAGCCGCATTAAGCATTTTAAACGCCAGCGACGATTTCCTCAGCCTTGTTAAGCGCCTGCACCATGCTGATAACCTCCTTCCTGCGGTTGACGACGAATTCGCTCTCCTTCATGAGGTCATCGAGGACTTCAGGTTTGTACAGCTCCTTCAAGAGTTCTTGTTGCAAGTTCTCCTTGGAGTGGCTCACCAAAGTCAACATGACAGCCTTAGGAACCATGTCAATCATCTCGCGTTTAACGACATTGAAGTACGAGTGAATGAGAGTCTCTGCAAAACTCAAGTCAGCTCTAGGCCTCAGCAGAAGGGAATTGGCATACTGATAACTTCAGTTTCCAGTGTCTCTCGGTCGCTCATGGCGGCTTGGGGACGGATGGCAGCCGGAGGAGGTTCCATGGCAGCAGCGCCTTTCTTCTTGCTCGTAGATGAAGACCTGTTGAAGAACGAGCCAAAGAATCCTTCGTCCCTTTTGACTTCCACATCAAGATCCTTGTTGCCATTGACCCCTGGGCGTTTATTGTCGGGTGGAGGAGGATTAGGTTTGGCGCCATTCAACTTATCCGTAACAAGAGCGAATGCCTGTAATCCCGACGCAATTTAGTACAAGCCATTGACAATTTAGTGGAGAGACAAACCCTATGACCACCAATGAAATCGGGATGTGTGGTGTTGATATAGCAAGCTTGCATACTAAAGAGGGCGAGTTAAAATCGCCTGCCAAGCAGATCACAACAACCACGACTTACGCGACCATGTCCGTTACAAGCTTAGTGGTAGGCGACATGGAAGTTTTGAAGAAGTTTACCACCACCGAGTTGAATCGCTCACGAAGAGCAGGGAATCGTTTGAACGCTTGCTATACTGGACATTAGTGTGACAATACGAACACAGGAGAGTAGTCACGCACGACTTTGGCGAGGAGATGCCCGAGAATGCGGATAAGTTCGTCGTATACTAGTTGGCAACATCTGACGCTAGGCTCCTCCAACCGCTTGATCTGTTGCTTGGTGATAATCTCAAAGGCAGAGGTGGCCACAAAGAGTGATGGTGTCGAACCCTAGACAATATAATTAGCATACAATCAGCGTTTAGAATCGGTTATCTGACCGAAGAGTTGTAAAGAATGGTTCGGATGTCGCCGTCCTTGACTTGGTCGAAAGGATCGATGGTTTTGATACCCGTGTTGAATATCTCGTGGAACACGTAACTGATACGAGCACCCCCAGAAAGTTCATTGACGGATAGATCATTAGTATGACCATCGATGATGTTACGGAAATCGCCACAGAATTCGGTGATCACAGACAACACGATGTTCGCAGAATTATCTCCCAACTGACCGCCAAGGCTCTGCAATTCAGCATTGTACTTTTGTTGATTCGCAGAGATGCGGGCTTTGATGTCAGGAAGACTGGCGCGAATGTGGTGCATGAGGATCTAGAATCAAATAAGACGAGATGGTCTTTAGTTGTGAAAACAGTAGAGCTCACCATGTTCAGTTTACGGGCAAGGAAGGGGGTACCGCAGAACTGCGCTTTGGACTTGTATGAGGAATGATTCTCAAAGAAATCTCTTTCAGCCTCCAAAGCGACCTGGATAGGCTTGTTCGAGTCGATATCATGCTGACCACGATTAACTACTGGGACGTATCCAAGCCGAAGAGGAATGATTCTTCCAGCAAGAATATCAACGACGTCGGTTCCTTTGTCCCTGAACACACCATTAGCACTGGCAGCGTAGTGTAAAAGATAGAAAAGCCCTACATAAGATCGACCTTTGTCAGAACACCGATTGTCCTGGTGCCATCAGGATCTACCTCGCGCGCCATCTTCAATCCGTCGGAATTGGCCAAGTCGGTATTGGCAGCTGTAACCGCCAGAATGATGCAGGAAGGTTTGGAAATATACTTCAAAAGCATGTCTCGGATTTGACGTTCGATGTCCTTTGGCTGATCGCCTACAGGAACTTTGGTCAAACCAGGCAGATCGACGAGCGTTAATGTAAGGACATTGGGCGAGAAGATGCGCAAGTTGATAGGCTGAGGGGAGATTCCAGCGTTCTTGCCTGTCTTGGCTTCGGTGTCTCGCACGATTTCTTCTCTAATCCGGTTGAAGTCGTGGAATCTCTGGTTAGGAAGATGAAGGAATTCACCCCATTCATCGGGGTTGGCGGCTTTGTCTCCTGACTTGTCTACGCCATTTGCTTGGCCTGGACAAAAGGTTCAGTTTGAAAGGCAAATCGCGGCAGACTGCCCAACTTACTGGAGCCCGCAGGTCTGTTAATGAGTTGGAGAACCTATTTCCAATGAGCCAGGTTAAGGGTCGCATTACTAGACAGCGTAATCGACTTACTAAAGGCCGACGGGTCACAATGCCAGTGCCACGAGGCAGGAAATCCCGACCAACGATATTCTATACGGGATAAGAATCGGAGTAACTGACAATATATGGTAGCATACGGACCTCAAGGACGGAACTCTTTCCGCTACTCTGACTACCCAGGACACATATTTGAGGCAAATCTAATTGGGAGCCAGTTTGTCCGATTGATGTAAATACATCCTGCAGCTTGTTCACGACGCCGACGATTTCGGCTCCTAGGGTCGTCATCGTGGAATATCAAGGATATGGGACAGAACGGGTTGGTGGTGGTGGCAGCGTAACGAGGGGCAGGTGAAAGAACTACTAAATGCGAGGCTGCGCACTGGGTGATGGCGATGCCCACAGTCCACGGAACGCTGGACCAAACACTGCGGCGCGGTCGTGTCCATCTCACTTTCTTCCAATCTACTTCCACGTAAAATATCCATCGCTGCCAAATTGCTCTCTCTATGAAATCGTTTTCACACAACATATATCCGAGCTGTCCTACTATCCATTTTCCGAGGTCACCGGGACTTTCGCCACGCGGCTTTGCGTTGAGCTAGTCAGGCGGAAGTGATTTCGGCTCCCTGAGCCCAATTCAAGCAACTGTTTAGTGGAAATGAGGCATCGATATCGATGGACACCTTGACTTCAAACTCAGTACCCATCAACCGACTACACGAAAGGCTAACCCTTGCGTGGAGCACCGGATCTTGTTGAAAATCTTACAATCTGTCAGATTGTAAGTACGGCGTTGTTTGCGTGCAATATTCATGTGCTCCCTCACAATTCTGCACGGTGTCTTCCAGGAAGGCGAGCTGGAATATACAATGCCTTTAATAGCACTCCCGTGACGTTTCTGGACCCCCGAACAGAGCGCAACTCCTAACTCGTGTGTCAAAAAATCAAAATATGAACCATATCCTACCATGTTGGATTGCGGCACCTAAGAAGCGCGTCCAATCGCATCCAATCTACATCGTGCCTTACGCGGAACTCATGCTCTGTCTTGGCGAAGGTTTGATATAAATAATAAGATGGTGTGTCCCCCAACTCACATGCCTCCAGACACGCTTCTGTGGATTATTTTCGCTTGCTTGGTTGCAATATATCAGGAGTGCACTAGCCTAGGGAGGCCCGGCAGGCACTACTTGAACTTCTCTTCGGTCCGACGGTACCCAAAAGCCGCTGCCCTATAAAAGTCAGCCTCGATCTTTCCAGCCGTTTCAACCTGCTTCATCTTCTCCTACGATGCTAGGTTCTGCTTTCCTAGTAGCTTCATTGCTCTCCGTTCAGTACGTGGCGGGTCAGATCCCTCCCGAGCTGTGGTCACCTCTGGTTCCTCAGAAAGTTCTCGCTGCTGAAAGGGTTCGTCCCAACCTCAGATGGCCTCAATATACCGATAGCAATGGAGGATGGCTTTGGTTCGATAATGGGGCTTGGACATCTGGTTTCTTCCCCGCTACACACTACGCTCTAAACACCAGAAGAATCCTTTGCGGGGCTAGCTACGCCAATGGTTTGAACATTGCCGACTGGCGAGCCCTGGGGATAAACTCCAGTCGAGGCCTTCCTTTGGATGCACGCGCCGTGGGTCATGATGTGGGGTTCATCAGCTTCCCATTCGTCGAAGAACTAGCCTTGTACGTATGGTCACCGCGAGGCAGCCGCTTCTTCTCAGCTTTCTTGAACAGGAATCCCAGTAACCCAACCGCGATCCAGTCAATCAACAGTCTCGCCCAGGCTTTAGCCGCACGCTTCAGCGACCGAGTTGGCTGTACTCGTAGCTGGGATACATCGGATCCTTCTCAGTTCACCGTTAGCTTCTTTTACTTTCCTGCCTGAGGGTACTCTGACATTTCACCAGGTCATCATCGACAATTTGATGAACCTTGAACTTCTTTTCCACTCGGCAAGGCTCACGGGGAACCAAAACCTTCGGAATATTGCCATAAGACACGCAGACACGACCATGTTAAACCATATTCGACCGGACGGTGGGATCTTATTCCACGGAACTTCATTTTAGCATCTCATTCTATCGCTCAGGTGGTACATGGCACGTTATAGACTATAACGCGACGACTGGGAACGTCATCCGGAAACGGACGGCTCAAGGATACTCTGACAGCAGCACCTGGACCCGTGGACAATCTTGGGGAATCTTTGGATTCGCTAACAGTAAGTGTTTGGCTGTTGCTTGACGACCCTTGTCTTGGCCAACTTACCATGTTATTATCCGAAAGTGTACCGTCTTACAGGCGATGTCCGCTATTTCAACACTGCAAAGCGTATGGCGACCTACTTCTTGAACAATCTACCAGCCGATGGAGTGGTGCCCTGGTAGGGGCCATATTATTCTTCTCAACTTTCAGCTCAGACCTCACCTTCCCAGGGATTTTAACGCTCCTGCTAATCCGCGTCTAGCTGATTCCTCTGCCGCAGCATTGGTGTCGAACGCGTTATTATTGATCGCAAAGCAGGAGAGCGATCCAGCGGCAGCCAAGTACTGGTCAGACAATGCCATCCGAGTTCGTGTGCCAGTCCCTCTGTTTCCCCCGAACAAATTTTTATGGCTTCTCCCGTGCAGATTCTTAGCAGCAACACGAAGCTTGCTTGGCGACCAAACTGGCAAAGTCTTCTCTCCAATGGCACCGTCCACAGGCCGGCCAACAACTACAACACCGGCACCGTCTACGGTCCGTATCATTGTTCCCACCAATCCCGTAATTGTTCTAATTATAGTTGGCTATTTTCCCAGGCGATTATTACTACATTACGGCTGGCAATGAGCTGATAAAACTGGGTCTCGCTGCTTGCACGGGTGGGGTTCGATAGTGGCGGTCAAGAATAATTCTGAGGGCGATATTGTGGATTCCAAGGCTCTTGTCCCTGTTGTTGCCAGTCTGGTTACAATTTCTACTTTTATCTTCCAGGCATTCTTGTAGCCGATGTTTTACGACTTTTTACGACAACTACTGAATTTCTGACTGAAACCTTTCGACTTGAGCTCATCAATCATTTCCAGTAATTGAAGAAACCGTCGGGATCGACGTGATGTAACATCTCGAGCATGAAGCAGCCTTCCAGAGGATCTTTTTGCCAGAGTGCAGCATTCCATTTCACATTCAGGTTCAAATAATTAATGCCGCAGGTATTTGATACCATAATAAGGTAGTCTTCTTCAACTTCTAATCGAGTAATTAACCATAGTTGAGACGGAAGATGTCGTTGAATCTGCAACAAGTGGTTAGATTTATTAGCGGAGATTATGAATTGAACATACACATAGTAGCTGCCACCGTCTGCGATCAACTGGAAGACTTGGCTGAAGTTCAAAGGGTTGGGCGAGTCGTCGACCTGTGGAAGAGATACGACAACCAGAGATCTGTGCCAAAACAATGAGACATACCAGCAAGAGACCCGTCACGCTGACGATGAGGCTGTTCTGAGTGGGGGAAGATGGTTGGGCATCGCTCGTCGTAACTTTATGCTGGACTTTGGCGAAGGGCAAGTTCTACAACTGATAGTTAGAGGAAAGATACACTCTAGTCCGCTACGAACGCACGGTAAGCTTTTCGGCAATAGCTGCGGCACCTTGGGTCTGTTGGCCTTCGAAAGTAAGCATCGAGGTGTCGCGCTGCAAGATCGACATGATCAGTGCCTGGTTGAAGGAGATCTGGGTGGAAATGTGTGTACATAGAGACCAGCAAGGGCAGAGCGATCAGAGTCGAAGGTTTGGTAGTAGAAATTGGTGAACTGGGTAGCGACCGCGTTAATATCAGCCATGGCTATGAGGCGGAACAAGGAGAAAGGGTTCAGGCATTAAATCCGATTAATTGGCCGGAAATAGAGACGGGCCACGTGATCGCGCTGATGGGACTGCCCACGGTCCGCCTCGCACGACGACCGTGAATTGAACGGATGAATTGAGCTGCAAAACAGCGAAGGCCAAGTGTTATAGACGTCTTATAGCCAGGGGCACAGATGTCTTATTTTCCCGACCAGTCTCGTCCAGCGATGCGGCGGAAATCGTCCGCCCAGAACCTCCTGTCCTCCTTCAAGTCGTCCAATTCATCCTCCAACCCTACATCAATACCGCCACCCCTTACCATTGCCCAGCCGTCCGGGGGCTCAAATGGGCCCCTTTCCTTCTCATCAGTGGCCAGTGTAGGCACACCCACGGCTCAGACACCCCTAGCGCGAGAATGGGACGCACAATCGCTGCACTCCGACGCCGTGGGCTCGTCACTAGGCGGAGCAGGCAGCCCACAGCTCGGTCAGGGCATGTCCGTTGAATATCTACGCGAGTTGGTGAACAAGAGGATCATAACCCTGACCTATCTTCGAAGCGTTCACGAAGGGTCAGTCAAGATGCTGTTGCACCCGACCTCGTTACTCATCGTTCGATAGACGGAGCCATTGGTTTCACACCATCCAAATATCACGCGCCGAGCTGGATAGAGTCTTCAATAACAATGTTATGAAACGACGGTATGTCGGGTATAACTACGGTAACGAACTGCACCAACGTTGTCCCCCAGAACATCGCGATTTGCTATCCTTGCATTATCGTTATCGAGTCTACTAGACATTAATCAACCTCAAGACCTCCTAAGGAGTCTCCTTAACACAATCACAGAGCACGACCAGGCCAAGGAAGAAGGAGACAAATCGAAAATGGTATGAGGTCCCTCGCTACAAGGAGACTAATGTTCATTGAATTCCCTCAGCGATTGTTCAAATCCAAAAACCTCCGGCGAGGGACCAATGCTGGTATCTCAGAATTCTCCACCGGCTTCTCAGAATCTTCCGATGCATCATATCTATTTACGCCCCATATTGTGAGCACCCTTGCAACGTCCTTGCATACGGCTGCTAAGCTTTGCGATACAGCCATTTGCACTTGATTATCACGAAACGTTGATGTCTCTCATCGATGTTCTCTCAGAAGTATACAACAAGATTTCAAAACTTCTAGGACCATCGCCATTCCTCTCGCAACCAAATATGATAGGTCCCTTAGGACAGTTGACACCCCTGCCTGGCGTCTCTTATCTATTTACTGCAGACAACATTCCAACAGCGATTCCCCAACATTATCAGCACAACTCGCGGCATCTGTCAACAGCGAACATTCACCAGTTACTAGGATCTGGCCCCGACCAAAATGTCAGTGGTAGTCTATGGGGAATCGCCAACGCGAGCCTGAATTCAAACGGACCCGCCTTTTCAAGTCCCCCAGCAGCAAACTGGACACCCAGCCTCGGAGATATGGTTTTAAAGATCGACAGCAAATTTAAGGTTTGTGGTTGTCCTACGATCTCTCATAAGTGATTTCTAACTCATTGTCACAGAAAATTACAAGTATGCTACTAAAAGATCTGGATGATCTGGCACGAAACGGTATTCGAGATGAGCTTGCATCGCTCGATCCCCTGCTACGAAATATTGGAAACCCGCAAGAGACCCAAGGAAATGGAAATCGCCCAACTCCTTACGAATACGATGCCATATGAGTATCGTTTGGATAGGGGCTAAGAGGTGCCGCCCGATGCACCTTCACTCTTCTGGCCAAAGCCCGACACAGGGTTTGACCATGCGATAACTATCTATGAGGCCACCGGGGACTACTCGTGCGGAGACTGGGACTGTGAAATATCCCAGCAGAAATATCGAAACAGGGCCGGGCCGACCTGTCTATCATCTTGCCTTCTTGCGTGGCGGGTAAGCTTCACTTCTGAAAAGCATACCTTGGCTTGATTTGCCACGGTGGGCATGGCAGGTTGTACTCTGTTGGACGATGACGGGATCTACATATACATATATCATCTAGTACATGTCTCTCCCCAGGAAATAATCCGCGGAGAAGACTTCCGCGATATCCCTTTTTATACCTTCGAATTCTTGGGACCTGACATTGATGATTGTATTTAATCATTTGTACTTTATTTTTTTCGAGTTTCAGACGAGGGTGGATTGTGATGATACTATTCATTGATGTACAATTACAACATACGACATTCAAATTTCCTGAACATAATTTTGCGTGTATTTTGGGATGACATTCTTGGGAGATTCGGGGACAGGGTTACGTTGATTTCAGTCACTTGCCGTTGCACTGGCAAGTCCCGGTCTGGCAGGCGCCCCTGTAGCATTTCGATAAGTATCAGGAAGAGGATGCAAATGTAAGAGTGGTGACATACTCATGGGTGCATTTGCACTCGGCAGAGCCGCAGCTGTTATCGACTAGGAGGACGGTGGTCTGTTGCAGACATGCAGATCAATGCCAGGAAATAACGAAATTTCGTGGGGCTAGGCATACAGGGCACATCGCAGCTTGTTAGAAGGGCAGAGAGAAAGGGCTGTAAGTCGAATCAAGGAATCCAGTGTTCTTATAGACTCCCAGAAAGCCTTTTGTCAAGTAACCTTTCGTAGAGAATCCGAGATACTTCATGATGAAGCCACAGAGTATCACGAGCCCAAGATATCAAAAGTTAATCTAGGTCTTGTGCCAGCCAGACCAGTAGTATCCCAGAGAATGATTTATCAGGGCCCGTCGTCGTAGGTTCAGAAGTACGAATAGACTTTGGAATTCCAAAGGAAGAAGTTCAGGTGATCGAGGATGAACCTGTTTGGCCGACGCGCGCAATTGGACAAACCTTGTTCTGAAAAACTGTGCAGGTTACCGGAACGATGCAGGTCGCAGGCAGCGTATATCCTGCATCTCAACCGTTAAACCCATATCATAATCTATATCATCCACCAATACCGAGTGCGTATTTTCATATTTTCGGTAGCCAAATCCCAACTCAAATGCTGTAATCAGCGCCTCAGGATCATGAACTCAAGCGTCAATATCTCGGACTTCTGCCACCACAGCAGATTATTGAAATCTGCTTGACTTTCGACCTCCATGTGTCACCGTATATCAAAAGCACAGTATGGCCGCTAGATATCAATGCTGCTATAGTAGGGTTGCGCAAATCGTCGGAGGAGGGGAAGGAGGACGGGGGCAAATCTTCTGGGAATGTGCCAGAACTGAGACGAGAGGCGATCATGGATTCGCTTGCTGAGTCCCCGATGGAGACGTCTCCTGC
The DNA here is from genome assembly GCA_900156845.1 of Coprinopsis strossmayeri. NCBI lineage: Eukaryota > Fungi > Basidiomycota > Agaricomycetes > Agaricales > Psathyrellaceae > Coprinopsis > Coprinopsis strossmayeri. The sequence goes on from FTPT01000020.1 coordinate 27,310, forward strand.
GCCTGAAGAGAGGCCTGAAAGGCCTGCTGAGGAACCAAGGCCGCCCGACAAGGAGCTAGAAGAGTCTAATGTGAACGGGAATTCAGCGCCGTCGACATCGTCGACAACAGCAACGACACCTGTACCAGCACCTGTACCCACCTCAGCACCAGCACCGACAACGCCGGTACCACTGACATCGACACCAGTGGCCCCTCCGCCTCCCCCAGTCCAGGTGCCACCTATGCCTCACGGATATCCTCATCAGCCGTATGGGTATGCATATCCTCATGCACCATACTATCCTCCGCCTGCTCCATATCCATATTCGCATCCCCAGTACCCCCCATATCCTCAGTATCCTCAACCCCCGCAAGCACCAGGGTATCCACCGCCTCCTGCATCCATGTACCCCCCTCCTCCTCCTGCCCCACATATGCCGCCTCCAATGCAAGATGGGAACGCGGGAGATGATCTTCCAAGTTACGAAGAAATGATTGTGGAGGCACTCGCGGATAATAATGATCCTGAGGGATGTGCACCCAAGGATTTGTTTACATGGATGGCTGCAAGGTACCCGTTGCAATCCAATTTCCGGCCATCCGCCAGCCAGGCTCTTCAGAAGGCTTACAAGCGCGGTCGACTAGAAAAAAGTAGTAACAACAAGTATCGACTTAATGCTGCTTGGGAGGGCGGAAGCGTGCGTATCTCCAGTTTTAATGTGCTTGAGAAAGTTGTTTACATCCTCATAGACCTCTCGCCGGACGACTCGCCGTCCTCAAACCCATCCCCATACATCGAGTTCGAACAGCCAAATATCAAGTTCACCTTTCACAAATGCTCCCCTTGTACACCATCACCACCATCACCAGAATCAAAACCAGCATGCTCAGCAGCCCTATCCTCCACATTCCTACGGTTATCCCTACTCACAACAAACTACATATCCGCCTGCCCAAACACAACCACAACCACAACCCCCGCCCCAGCCAACAGTCGCTGCGGCGACGAACCCGGCTCTTGCAGAGCTCAAAACTACGAGTCCTCCGGATGGCACATCGTCGGATGCATACGAGGCAGCCCAAAATATTCTAAAAGCCATAAATTTTGGAAATTTATTAACACTCCCAGCAGAGGAGACACAAGAAGGAGCTGCCAGAGAGAATGGACTGCAGACGACAACTGCTCAGCCCCAGTCTCCTGTTCCGGCAGGTTCCACTACGGCTCCTGGTGCGATCGAAGCGCCTCATTCCATCGCCAGTCCAGAGGCCGTCTCACGAGCCGAGCTTCAAGCACAACTCGCGCTCTTGGCTGCTCAACTCATTGAACTATCGAAGATAGAAGAGCCGCCACTCGCTATAGAACCTCCTCTTCAATCTTTGTTGCCACCGCCTCCGCAAGCTGCGATGGCGTCGTTCGATGCTCAGAGTCAACTTGCTCCCCCACTCGCTTCCCAACCCCAAGCTCCTGTTCTGTTTAGTGGAACATCCACTCAACAAGAGCAGACTGATTCTGCTCTTCTTCCCCTTCCTCCTCCTCCCCCTCCTCCTCCCTCGCAGCCTGAACCTGAAGAACAGCACGGGCTTGAATATCTTGAAGGGGAGACAGAGAGTGACGATGACGATATGGAGGCTGTTATTTGATTTTCTGTTTAGGTTTTTGGGACTGAATGGGGCTTTTTATTGTTAATGCTTTCTCCACTTTCTCTATTCGTGGAAGGTGCTGTCATTTCCAGGTTTTGGACAATACCATGATGTTTCTGTGTGGTCCTAAGTTGTGTGATTAGACGAGCGATAGGCAAAGACTTCAACAAGTCTTGAGAGGTGTCTCGGGCCTCAGCCCCTGATGCGTCCCATGTGACAGACTGTCACGTCCGCGTGATGTGACAATTGGCGTCAGAACCGCTCCTGCATCGCCCTCCACGACCTTTAAAGCGCACTGGACCATAGTTCGTCGCCTTCAGGCGGTACCCAAGCACTGGAATCAACAATCTACCAGCTCAGTATCACGATAATGACCGCTATTCCAACTCATCTACTTGCAAGTGTCCCAGATCCAACAGACTTTCCCACTCAGGCGGAAGCACCAGGTCTCAGAAAACTGGACGCTAGTTTTCGGTGTACAATATGTGGCGAGGCCTTCGATGCCCCGGTAACATTACGATGTGGACACTGCTTTTGCTCTGGGGTATGTCCGCCCGTGCAACCATCATTTGCGAATTACCCATTCTCAAGTAGTGTATCAGACCTGCTATGGCGGTTAAACAAGAGTGCCCTACTTGCCGGAAGACTGCGAATGAAGATCACATACGATCTAACCCGATAATGGAGGAAGCGATTGGGGCCTGGAACGAAAGCAGGTGTGTAGGTTGTTTGGTTTTCCCCCTTGGAGCAGTGGGAAGTTGACGCCTTTGCCTGTACACTAGAGCCTACATCCTTGGCTTGATCAGCCGAGAACAGGAATTGTCTAGAGTAGGTCCCAAATCATCACAACAACCACGCAAGCGAAAACGAATTGGTTCCAGCTCAAGTATTGAATTACTTGGGAGTTCTGCTGGGACATCGACACCACCCACATCGCGCCCGAAACGTGTGGCCACGGCCTCCCCACGCAAGGGGACCCTCGCAACGACTCCCAGCTCGGACGTAGAAGAGGTCGAGCTCATCAACGTCGCCCTCAACCCCAAACGTTGAGTTTCTCCATGTATCGGTTTTTATTTGCTCTGACGACTGCGGCCGTGCCCGACTTAGCCGACAATGTCGTCGACTGTCCCCTTTGTCAGAAACCTGTCAAATATCGCGAATTGAACGCCCATATTGACCGAGGATGTAAAGATCCTCCGAACGGGAAGGAGGAAGCTGCCGCGACCTGGTCCAAGATCATGTCGAATCCTTCTAATAAGCAGAAAGGGAAGCAACGGTGAGCTGACCAGATACGTATTACTCTCGTATGTAATACCGACATGATCTTTTACTTCTTATAGTAAACACAGCGATTCCGATGATGATCAACGGTTGCCCAAGGCATCTTATGCAACTCTGAAAGAAAAACAAATCAAGGAGATGTTGAGTGAGCACGGTTTATCAACCCAAGGAGATCGTTCTCAGCTGGAACAGCGGCACCAGCGGTAATGTAAGAATCAGTATCCGAGGATTCTCCACTGACCCTCTCTTCTGATACATAGATGGGTAATGATCTATAACTCCAACCTAGATCGTTCATTACAGAATAGGAAAACGAAACTAGTGCTTCGACAAGAGTTGAAGAAATGGGAAGAAACAACTCCAAAGCGAAAGAAACCCTCTATTGACGCAAAACAGCATGAAGTATGTACTTTAATCTTCATTCTTGTCATATGGCGTTTAATGCTTGATAGATAACGCATAAATCGGAGTTCGAGAAGCTCGTCGCCTCTGCTCGAGCGAGCAACCCGAAATCCAAAACTGTTTCGAGCGACGTTTCCTCGCAGCCACTGTCTCCGAATAGCGAAGCCCCGACACGCGTGGCTTCTCATCCAACAGAAAATGAAGGTTCTTCGGTTAAACCGAATGAAATGATTGAGATCGATTGAAGCGGGCGTATCACCGCATCCATACTCGCTGTTAATGGGGAGACAATACACACTCGTTAGCCATTATTTTCGGATGTGTTTTTTTTTTCACCTGTACTCAAATGTGAATCAGTGATTACCCAGGTTCTCAACTAAGTCGGTTGGCGTCCGTGTTGTCGAATAAATGTAAGTTGAGTACTGTCTTCCCCAAAACTAAATCTGGTATTCATCCTCAGTTATTTTTAGTTTTGAGTCAGTCCAGATGGGCATCTGCGCTGCTCCGTGGCCGTTGTCGCTCTGGAGTCTTTTGCGTTGCTTCCGACAACCTGCGAGTCGGTGGAGGTAATAACAGTTACCTCAGGAAACCATCTCCGTCGCCTGCGCACTAGAGTTACAGTAAAAGTCCCGCCAAGGAGTGAGTCGGGATGCCAATAAACGATGGACCATAGCGGACCCCATGCATTTTTGAAGATTGATTGGGTGGATCCATTACTGCCCACTTGCCTGACGACGGAGGCTTGCAAACCTCCTTGCTTCAAGGAGGGGGCACGTACAGTAATATTGTGCACTGCAGTCAGCGTTACTCACTGATTTCAGGGCGTCGGATCGCTCTGCTGAAGCGCATGTGTCGAGTAACGTTGGACCCATGTTCAGGAGTTCTGGGTGTGTACAGAACGGGATAAGCTGCGAACCACTCCCTCATTCGTTCTAAACCCTTACGTCAAGGTCTAGTTTAGTGTCATAGCCCATGCAGGGAAGAAAAGCCTTGCGACTAGAACGTGTCCGCCACCGTTACTGTGATCCGAATGCGATGATAGGAAGCTTTCTGAGGAAGGGAAAACGATAACGGTGGGATCATTCGACCATACTCATCCCACAACGTAACTGACAGTTAGTCACGCGGCGGCTCACCTCCTAATGGAGGACGATGGAGCCACAAAAACAATAGGATGTGTAGCTAATCGGAAGGTTTGAATGTTGTCCATAAATAAAGTGGAAGACAAGGTATTGCAATTTTCGCGCATCAAAATGCCTCTTGTGCTGAAAACTTTGAGTAGCTCGGTCGGTGTGAGACGGGTGGTCCTTAGATCCTTGTGAAATGCAATGCAGGTACAGAGAAGGACACTTGTTTGTTGTCGGGGCGAATGTGCTTGGCTTGCGGCCGATCAATCCCAAATAGGTGAGTGTTGTAAACGTGCTCCCACGTGGAATCGTGATCGATCGCTTCAAGCGTATTGTCCCCGATTTGGCGGACTCTGTGTGTTAAAAACACTCCGGGCAGCATGCGACTGGTACGCATTCCCTCCCTCTTCCAGCACATCGTGTTGCCAATCCGCTCTGACTACCTTATTCCCTTCCATATAATATGTCCTCTGAAGGTCATTCCACTGTAAGCCATGCGACCTCTGTCACATCCTCTGATGGTTTTAATCTCCTGCCTCTTTGCCCAGTATTCCTACGAAAAGTCCACAGCACCCTTGGTGAGTCCGATTGCTCTCGGAAGCAGGGGTGTCTAATTAATGCCTTGCCTCAGATTTCCGACTTTCCAACACGAGGCACGCACAAAGTGAAATACCATGCCGACTCAGAATGGGACTTCCAACTCGACGGCACAGACCTGCCCATCGACTTATCCCTCAATCTTCCCCATTACCGTGCGCGATATCAGCCTGTTGATCATCGCATGAGCATATTCATCGGTGGCGAGACAGAATCCATCAAACTCAAAGTGGTAAGGCGCTCATCTATAGGGCAATTCTAGAATCGCCGTAACTAACCCCCGAGATCGTAGTGCCGCACCATCCCCCGGTCAAGGTTCTATCTCGAAGTCCAAGCCAACACATCAGACGTTACTATTTGGCTCCCGTCGGACTTCAAGGGCCAAATCCACTACGGCGGCAAAGCATCCTTTTCTCCAGGTTTTGTCAACCGGATATTGCGGAATGTGCGGTTCAATGAACCAATAGAAAACGTCGAAGACGACGAAGTTGTGGTGGTGACAAGAGGGCATGTTGTGTTTAGGATGTGGGATATCGAAACCGGTGCGCCCGAAAACTGCACCAAGGAACACCTGAAGCGGTTCTTTGGTTGTTCACGAAAAGCGCCGGCGACTCTGATCGACTGGGACTGCCTTGTGCGCGATTAAGAAACATCTTCACACCAGTATCGCCTTTCATTCCTACTTCCCGACTTCCTTCGCATCATCTTCTGGCATTTGCATTCAGCATGACTCCACACGCACACACATTGCATCTTCGACTTCGACTTTCTATCTCCGCATCACATTTGGCTCCGCCCGCACATTCGTTGTCTCCGTTTGCTCTGCATTTCATCATGGCCTGGCATCATCATATGTAGCATAGTTCCTTTCATTGTATCCTGGTTCTTTACCAACTGTAGCATTATACCATCGCACATAGGATTCTTCAATCATTCACATTTCTGCTAGATATTTGACACCTTAAATTGCCTATTATATTCGCTTTTTCATGTACCTGACCTTCATAGGATTGTACATATGTTCATCTATGGAATACAAAATTTTACATGGTCGTTGTTCTTAAGCTACTCCAAGACCACAAAGCAAGAATGAAGAGGAGATCTTAATGGGCATGGTCATGGTGATCATGAGAGCATGTGCTTGCCAGACACTTTTCGACTGTGTCAACCAAGGGAGGGTTCTCCAATGCGGCTGCTACTCGTTCCTTGTCGTTGAGCTGCTTGTTCACTAAAGAATACAAGAACAACAAGTTAACGATCGATCGGGGAATGACATTCCGTTCACACAGAACGTACCGCTGTTCTCACTCTGATGGGACCCCGGCTTGACAACAATATCCACCTTGTACCGGCTAGGGAGACTCCGGAGTAGGCGCACGCGTATTGAGAGACCTAAAGAACAAGGATACCCAAATGCGTTCATGAGTTATGGAAATTAAGCACAAGGACAACAAAGAAGACTACCGATTAGTGTTGACATGCCGCAATGGGGCACCGTGGGCGTAAATTCCACCTTGATGTGGTTGCGGCTCACTGTGATTTGTGGGGCTGATACAACACGAAGCTCCTCCAGTGTGTTTGGGTGCTCTGGATCATATATTGACCGTATGAGGTCTAATAGTCTCTTGTTAATAACCTCGCACTAGTCTTGATAAGCAAAGGTTCATACCGAAGACTTCGTCTTGATCAATCTCCTCTGGCTCATTTCCTTCGTCTTCAGTATCGCTATTGTTGTAGAGCCATAAGGACTGTGAGGACTTCTCTACTAGACGGCTGGATGAAGACTTTGCGGAAGAGAAGACGACGGGATTTGCGTTGAAGAGTTCAGCCATGGTGGATGTCGGTCAAGGAGTGATTCAGGGGAAACTTGGCGGGCCGTCCGGCTGAATGGCGGCCGGCATCACGCAGGATCACGCATACGTTGAGCGCCGCCAGCTGCATTGTGCATTGATTCAGCTTAATTCACCTCTGCTCGAGGCTGCAGCATTGAAATCGCTAGGCGTCGTCGTCAACTTCTTATTCTCACACAGTCAACATCGTTATTATTGCTCCCATTTATTTCTTGCTAAAATGCCTCCCAAGGTATGAGCTCATCCCAACCCGTTTTGGAGACATTAATCGAACCCGTAATTTGGCAGCGAAAACGCGTAGAAGACGGAGCTCCTGCTGAATCATCAAGCTTGGGACGCTCTACTAGAAGCTCTACTAGAGCCAAAGGTGCCGCTAGCGAACCTGCACCGGCGAAGCAGACGAAGAAAACGGCGAAGGCAGCGGCCGTTCAGGCTGAAGTCGCGTAAGTAAGCTGCAGTCTCACATCAAATTGTATCTAAAACCTAAGTTTACAGTGAAGATGAGGTGTGTAGCTTGTCTCTCGATGCACTCGCTGATGCTTACCTCCTTCAGCCTGCCCCGAAGCGCAAAAAGACTACGAAAGCGACTAGCAAAACCACCGGACGCGGCAAAAAGAAAGCTGGTTCTGGGTACGTCCACCTCGTCCGTTTCCCTTCGTCTTCTCTGCTCGTATTGGGGCGGTTCCGCGTTGGTGGGGTGTGCAGTGCACGGTGGCGGTTAATTAAGAGGTGATTACATAATGGGGTGGGATGATGGATGTTGTGTCGAGCAGGCACTTTGACATTACACATTCTATCCTTTTCCTGGCTGGACTACAGCGCACACCCGTTTATGACTCATTCATGCCCCTAAATTTCCTTTCTTGTTGCTCGTCTAAAAGCATATTGCGTGCCCACAGCGACGATGAACCACCGACCGCAGCGGTAAAGTCTAATTCTCCAGTAAGCTACTTTGTGCTATCGTCTAGCCTGCTATTGACTTTCGCCGCTTAGAAAGTAGATTCGCTCGTCTCACGCCCGTCACAGCAGTCCCAATCCACAGCGGTATCTCAGAGGGATGGCATGCAAGGTCATGCGTTGACAAAGCCCACAGTACCGCCACCTCAACCTGCGAAGCCCAAATCTCTCAAGTCTGAAGCATACACACCAAAAAACGCTCTTGAACTATTCGCTCAATACGCAGATAGCGATAACGTCGATGTTATTGGACCCGAAGGTTTCGAGCAACTGTTTACAGACGCCGAAATCCCTATGGACGGCGCATTACCTCTTATTCTTGCATGGCAAATGAACGCATCGGAGATGGCGAAAATATCGAAGGAGGAATGGATCAAAGGCACTGGTGCTCTCAAGTACGTCTTGGGATAGTTTCTCGTTATTCTCTTTGGCACTTACCCTGCTCTCAGGATTTCCTCGTTAAATGCCCTGTCGGTAGCGTTGAATGATCTGCAGAACCTGTTAATTTCCAAGGAACCCCCATTGAAGAAGGCAGCGAAGAGTGATCAAGACCCTTACGATCGAACTTCGTACTTCTCGTATGCCTCGAATTCCAAGACCAGCTTCCACAAGTTCTACAGCTTCTGTTTTGCGCTTGCTAAGCCGGAGTACGTGATGCAATTTTGTATTATACGCTTTAGCATTAATGAATGGTTGCAGAGGTTCGAGGAACATTGATATGGAGGTAGATATTGTCATTTTCACCATCACTCTTCGTACCGTATCCTGACATCATGAACCCAGACTGCAGCTGCCTTTTGGTCCGTCCTTCTCGTGCCACAATATCCTATCATGCAAGAAATCGTGGACTTTGTTAACGTTAGTTCGGAAATTCTAGCGATAGAGTCCACTCACTGATTACCCTGCTCCGTTCTTTTTAGGAAAAGAAGGATACCTATCGAGCTACTAATAAAGATCTATGGGGTATGGTACGTAGGTATTGCGGGTCTGGTCTTACCGTTCTTAATCCCATCATATCTCTAGATGCTCGAGTTCTGCGAAACTGTCAAACCTACTCTTGAGGATTATGAAGCTGATGGGGTAGGTTTCACTTTCCCTTCCGTAAACCGTGACTAATTGCTGTACGTTTTTAGGCGTGGCCCACCCTCTTGGATGATTTCGTCTTGTGGAAGAAGACGAACCACGGAACCAATCCAAATGGGATATAGACACGGACAAAGCTCCATTAGTTATATTCCAGACCCTCTCCAATCGCTCTCTCTCGGCATTTTCTTGCTTTCTGCTTTCTATGCTACGCTGTATCCATACTGTTATCAAGGACTATACCCAGGCATATTTAGACCATTCTCTACAGTACAGTTCCTGTTTATGCTTAGCGTTATAATGTCATGTTGCTGCCGTCGGCTGGCCTGCATATTGTCCTCGACATCACTCACGTCACTCAGTCCTGATGTTTATCTGTGTTATTTGCCCAGAATTTTTACTTGTCGGTTTTGGACGGAGGTACTTTGGAGAAAGCGAAATGACTCCTGTGACATTTTTATTCCTCCCATTAACTACGACATGGGATATACACTTTGCGTGATAGGTAACTTTGTCGACTGTGCCCCTTGAAATTAATCTTATATTACAATCATCCAGGATGCGGGACCATGGGCATTGCCATCCTTTCGGGCGTCATGGCCAGTCTTGAATCGGCAAAACGACTTCCTGGTGGTATTGTCCTTGACAAATGGGATTCACACACCCCTGGAACGGTGACCCCGACCGGCACTCCAGACGCTACGGTCCCCAACAAGTTCATCGCTACCGTCAGCCGCGAGGCATCCGCGAATAAGCTCGAGGAGATCTTCGCATCTCAAGCAGATCTGGGCCACACCGTCGAAGTCCTCGCTGGCCAAAACCTGGACGCTATCAACAGAGCGGATGTGGTTCTCTTGTGGTATGTTGTCTTCCATGTGTGGGGTGAAACGTCCGATGGTTGTGTGTGTTGATGTGGCGTCTCGTGGTGTTATAGCTGCAAACCCCAACTCGCTCGTGGCATCCTCGACGAACCTGGAATCAAAGAAGCCCTCGATGGCAAATTGTTGATCAGTATCCTTGCTGGAGTCACCATGGCGCAGCTGAAGGACATGGTTTTGCCTACGACACGGGTTGTCCGAGCCATGCCCAACACGCCATGCAAGGTACGCATTGATCTCGGGTGTATATTGCTTCACAATGTTTCTTAGCCCGTCTACGTGCAGATCCGAGAGGGGATGACTGTCGTATCGAACCTCCCCCCGAGCTCAGAGTCTGACACGGACATGACTATCATCCTCAAGATCTTCTCGTCCATTGGCCGATGCCGCTTCCTTGACGAAAAGTACTTCGATGCTTGCACTGCGCTGGGTGGTTCTGGGCCCGCCTTTGCCTGCGTGTTCTTGGAGGCCATGGCTGATGGTGGTGTCATGATGGGTTTGCCGAGGGCTGAAGCTCTCGAACTGGCTGCTCAAAGTGCGTCCTCTTTCGGTTTCTGTTGTTGAAACTGGCGACTCATTGGGTGACTAGCTCTGCAAGGAGCTGCAAGGATGGTTCTCGGAGGTAGCATGCACCCTGCACAAATTAAAGATTCCGTTACTAGTGTGTCTTGCCCATTGTTTTTGCTGTCCAATACTTAACCATCCTCTCGTTCACTCGCAGCCCCTGGAGGATGCACCATCGCCGGATTACTCGCTTTGGAAGACGGTCGTCTTCGTTCAACGGTCGCTCGCAGCATCCAGGTCGCAACCGAACGTGCATGCGAGTTGGGTGAGCTAGCCAAGAAGTAAAAGGCCAAACCGCAATCGTTACCCGTAACGAAATACCTAAAAACAGAAAACATGTATATTATGTATAGTATCTAATGCTCAACTGGGTTGAGATCTTGTATCATCCATGGGTCTCCTAAACCAGAATCTGAAGGCTGACTGATTAGTTCGTTCCTGCCTGATCAGATATCTTTTCAAGACTATTTCATTTCTCCCAGTCTGCATTGGTGTCCCTGATTCAGCCGTGGCTCTCAGTTCACAGTCCTTCCTCTCTTTCCCCAGTACTGACATCAGTGTAGCAGACCTTGCTATTTGGTAAGTTGTCTCGTCTGTTTCGTCCCCCGTCGTACCATATGCTGACACTGACAGGAAGCACCCTGACGAACAGAAGGAAGGCTTCAATAACGGGCCTACGCATGGCTTTATCCTCTTGTAAGAAACCTTTGTTCCCTCGACCAAAAGGCATAGGATTGAGACCGCACCATCCCAGCCGAAATAATTCTCATCGCGTTGTTTTGCACCATCGTTGCAACGGCCATTGTCATCCTTCTATTTGTGCTCACACGACCATCAACGGAAAGCGACTACGCACACGACCTTCACGTCTACGAAGACGAAATGTCAGGCCGACGTTCGACCCCTTTCAGGTTCATATTCAATCCCAAGTCTGGAAGATTCGCATTGCAATCACGAAACCAGATGCCGGTATCAGAGTCGATGGTCACAATCCAAATATCTCCTTCCCATCCGACCATCTTTGGCGATGAGAAGGACGAAGATAGGACGATGAAGGTTGTGCTCACACCTCCGACTCCCGCGAAGAAGGAAAGAACCATGACACTTGTCCGAGGTAGATAGATTCCTTTGTGAACATGGAGCGTTACCGTGACATTGTGAGAATGAATCACTACCACCAACTTCTAACCTCTCGCATACGCCCCCTCGTGTCACCGCAACCAGGTAGGTTTCTTCCCTGTACTCGGCGCATCCTGGTCGAGGACCACTTCCTCAATGTACTTCTCTGCCGCCGCCCTGTCGACATTATGTCTGTGGAGGGGATTGGTCGCATCATGACCAAAAGCAGGGATTAAGCAGAAACGAAGATGCTCACTCATCAGCAAAATGGGGAATGACAAGATGCTTCGCCCATGCAGTGTCAACACATACAACGCATCCATACATAGGAGTGCGACTAGCAGAATTAGCCTGACGCTGGCGGCTAAGCTCTTGGATATCTTCTTCTTCAAGTAAAGCAAAGGAATCAGAGTAACCTCTATTCTTCTTGTGAATATGGCAAAACTGCGTTAGCTGGAATTGCAAGTGGAACATCAGATTGAAGGACCGGCAGTCAAGATATATTTTCTACTCACAATCTGGGTCCAGTGGAGGTATTCCAAGTCAATGTCTGGGTTTCCTTTGAAGCAGGGGCATTTGCCCTGGGCATACAAGTCCAGTTCTTTTAGTTCTTGCACTGTTGTAGTGTGAGGTAGGGCGTTAAGGTCCAGCAAAGCTCGCAAGTGGTAGAAAGCGGCATCAAAGAATACAAGCCGTGAAGAATCATGAAAACTCAGACAGTATCTGCCCTTCAAACCCAAAGAAATCAGGGACCCTGGTTGGTATTCGGTAGAAGCACTGTTTTTCTGTCTGGAGCCTGACATTCTGAGCTTTCGTTCGTGGGTCCGGCGGAAGCAATGATGGACGAAGACTCTATGATAATGCATGCCTTTAAGACATCCCAAACAGAAGAACACCGTTGTCGCGAACTGCAGTGTATCCCGAGTTATGGTGTCTGGGTCGACTTCTTTATACGCATCGGAACGGCACACGAGGGCAAGTAGTTCGTCTTCCTTGTCAGTCCTCCATTTTTCGATTAAGAGGGGAAGAGCTGCGGATGCTGCTGCAAACGTTTCCTCGGACAGCATCTCGTCGAGCCTGTCTTCAAGTGGAGTTCGAAATTCCTCCATGAGGCAAACTTCGAGAAGACTCGGACGGGGCATGTCCCCTGGCAGACCAAGCATGAAAGAGACATACATCGGCTCAATCCATTGCTTGATTCTGTCCTGGACGGTCGCCTCTTTCCGTTTACGAATGACCTTGACTCGTGTTGGTGAGATCCAATCAGCGAGCTTTGGCTGTATTCGCTCCCATTCTGAAGGTCCTCTTAATTGACAGCTTGTATGCAGAATAAGAAAGCCCACCTTTGTCCGTTAGTTTTCTATATTGATCAACGAGCTTGTGATCTTGCAAACGAGTGACAGGGTTACGGTATTTCGCCCTCGCGATTCGAAGAAGAGCTTCGTCGTGCATACGATTCAGATAATCGATTTCTTCTCGCCAACCTAAAGTTGAACTGAATTCCAAAAGAAGCGGCTGTCATTCTCGGCAAAGGTGACTTACCTAAATCGCACAACCTTCTATGTATCCTGGAGTAACAACAGGCATTCAGAAATTGAAAGCTGGGAAATATACGATATGCCTAACTGACTCTGATTGACGAATCATCTTCACCAGTTCACGGTCTGCGGTTTCCATCTGCATTAGCTCTTCCTCTTGTTGCAGTTGCAGAGCGAGGTAATGGTTGCATAACTCTGCATGCTGTCCACAATACGTCAATTAGAAACACAGAAGATGAGTTAGCGTAGTTACATCTCTGATTCTCTTCCATCTTTCCTTCTGGCCCTCGGTCCAAAGCTCCTTAGCACTTCCGTCATCCTCGAGGCCAGCATATTCCTTGTGTATTGCAAGGGCCGTCTCTACATGAAACTTAATAGCACCGCCTTCACTATAGCCTGGCTTATCTGGATAATACTGTTGAGTGCTCCAATAACCGAAGAGAATGTGCAATAACATCTTACTGCCTGTACCAAAGCTTGCTGATGTAGCCGGGACAAATTCACTAAGATGTTTAGGAATCTTGTGTGGAAGGGTCTGCCAAGTCTTGAACCTAGCAGGTAGTCGTTTAAGTGACTTTCAGACGTAGCTTAACAGCTTGTGGGCCCTCACCGGACGCGGGAACACGGTGCACAAAGTTGGGTGCGAGCCTCCATGAACGTGAATAAGACAGGGCCGTCTCTATCTGGTTCAAGGCCGCATTCCTGTAAGAGATGCCGACTTGACTCATTAGAGTTGTGACTGAAATTCTTTTAAACGCACATGACAGTGGTAAGAAAACATCAGGTTCGCATACTGCGGTTCAACCATGCCATCTGGACACGCAGGCAGGTCTTCTACAGCGGCGAGGGAACATTTCCATATGTCTTTCGAATATGAGCTCATAAGGATACTCCTGGTAGCCTTCGTCATCCTGGCCAGCCGAAGCAGGTCGTACGGCTCTAGGTAGCTGAAAATCTGCATAATCTCGTCAGAACTTCACATCGTTGACCGACAGGCGGACAGTCACCCCGACGGCACGCACTTCGTGTAGGATATCGAGTGGCATATCCACAATCTTCGATAGCTTTCCTTTTCTCTTAGCTACCCGTTTTCGTCGAGAGTCGTCATTGGGCTCTCCAGCCTTCCTCTTAATGCCCCTCAATCGCGAACTTGAAGTTACTCCTGAGTCCAGTACGGTTTTACCCAGTTTGGTGTCCTGCTTGGCTCTGATGCGCGTCGACTTCCGAGTTTCCGTCGGCTCTTTCACCTTTGGCTTTCGTCCCATAGCAGTGTTAGTCTAGCTGATAGTTAAGGAGAAGAGTGACTCTGAAGACGAACCATCTCTGAGTCCCGCGAGGGGGACCCAAATTGGGATAAACAACGCGCTCATTAGATGGGATCAGCGGAACTGGCAACTTCACGTCGCGTGTCTGGAATTAATTCCTGCATGCGCATTGGCAATCTTTCTGCCTTTGAGGGGTACTAGCTATATACCAAGTGCACATTTAATGGATAGTAGACACCACTCTTCTCTGATACTGTAGTGTTGAAAAGAGGCTGGCGCCGCAGTGTATTCCGATGGAGAGGCCCAAAGGGCCACTCGGCTGATGGAGCTCCTCGGGAACACAACAAATAGGTGGACCTGGCTACCTACGACATCCGGAACCTGCCTATATACAAGGATACCATGAGGACTGCGCATGCTCACCACGCGCTCCAAAAACGGAATCTACAAATATGTCCGACTACGACAGAGGAGTGTCCAAAGCCACTACTCCACCGATATGTAATTGTAATGTAAGTAGTGGTACATTGAGAAACGCCGTAGTTATAGCCTAATACCCAGTGCATCGGGAATTGGGTGGAACATGTGCCTGACGCCGTACGTCGCAGAACTCTTGGGCATACTTCTTGGCCAGATCTCGGGCAGTGTGATGTCTACATAAACCAGATGATGAATGACTGCCCAATATAGAGCTAAGCTGATAGTGAGAAATACTGACGCTTCAACTAGATGATTTTCCACAGTCTTCTTTCCTACTTTGTTGTAGACTGATTGGCAGGCGAAACAGCAGAACTCGACTTTTTCCCAATACAGCAGGCGCGCTCGCTCTGATTGTTTCTTTGAAACCATTGCATCGTACTGAGAAGTCTTCCTGAGCACGGAGCTGGAATAGTCATCTTCATCTTCAAAATGAGAGCGGCACTTCTTGTCTATCTGTAACGCAATGACCTCGCTATCAGATTGGATTTGTAAACGATCCGAGATGGCACTCACAACTTCGGTCCAATGCTTGAGCTTCGGAGCCTGCATATACCCCCGAAAGCATGGACATTTAAGTATCACAAATAGGTCCAATTTCCTCAGCTCGGCCCGGGTGGTTGAATGAGGCAGATTGTGTGCATCCAACAAGGCGATCAGATGATGGAAAGCAGCAGTGAAAAATACGAGACCTCTCGAAGAGAAGTAACCGCGAAGATTCAAGCTTGACAATATCAGGGCCTTAGGAGGGGTCACTGGTTTACTGGCCACCGCTGCGGAGCTATGTGCTTCGGATCTGCCCGCATTGGACTTCTGGCTAGAAGTCGACTTGACAAAGTAGGGGACTGGTTTTGGATTGTAATACATGCGCAGACAGCATGCATGTGAAAATAATGTAGGATATTGTAACCCTTGTTCACAATCTTGACAGAAGAAGACTGTTGAGGCAAGCTGGAGGGTATCTCGATTGATGCTGCTCGCGTCGACGTTCGAATAAGCCTTGGAGCTTCGCACAATAGACAGCAATGCTTCATCTTTATTGTTCCTCCATTGATCGACGAAGGAGGGTAGAGCTGAGGTTCCCGCTTCAAGGGTATCTGCCGATAGCTCCTCGTTGTCACCCGTGTCATCGAGCGGCACGCGAAATTCATCAATCAAGCAAACTTCCAATAAACTCGGAACAGGAAGGTCGCTAGGCTGAGAGAGCATAAACTTTATGTAGATCGGCTCAACCCATTTCTTGATCCTCGCCTCGACAAGAGCCTTTCTGTTGCGAAAAACAATGTCCTGTCTAGCCGCTTCCACGAATTCAAAAAGATTTGGTTTTATCTTTGTCCATTCTGAGGTAGATCAGTATTTTTCTGCACTGAAAGACATAGAACATACCCTTCTCTGTCAGCTCTTTTGCTTGATTAACGAGTTCATGGTCCCGCAGACGGATCGTGCCTTGTGCATATGATGGATGAAGAGACATGGATGCATGCACTCCATCCATGTATGCCAACTCCTCTTGATAGCCTATGCATGGTCTGGTAAGGAGGGGCGATGGCAAGTATCATCTTATAACATAAAGCATACCTAGTTCCAAGAACCTTTGGTTAATTCTTGATTAAAACAATTAGCTTATAACAACGTGAACAGGAGCATTGCCGGTCCTCACTCTCTAATACGATGCTGTTTAATCGTGTCTGACTGGCGGCTCTTTTCTCTCTTTTTTCTTGATTCCTGCTTCATCTGCCGGAGTACGTACTCTTCACACAGCTCCGCATGCTGACAATAAATACATGAGCGACAGCTAAGTCTGGCAAGCCGGAAATCTCCATTATTACCTTGCTGATCTTGGCCCATCTTGCTTTCTGGTTTATAAACCAAGTGTTCTTTGCATTTTCATCATCATCGAGAGCAAGGTACTCGTTGTGCAATGCAATTGCTGCATCCACGTAGAATTTGTCATTGTGACCGCTCCATCCCTCTAGTCACAAGCGTTAGTATGAGATCAGATGAAAGGAACACGCCCTCCTACTGTTGAACACCAGGTCTGTCGATGGGACAAATTCCTTCAGCGTTGACGGAATTTCCGCAGGGAGATACTTCCATGTTCTGAATCTATCGGAGTTGAGGATTAGTGGTTACCTTTATTGACAATCAAGCTCGGTATTAACTGGATACTGACCTCCTCGTACAGCATCGCTCACAAAGCTGGATGCGTGCCTCCATGAACATGAACAGAGTAGGTCCATCTGAGCTGGGCTCAAGTCCACAATCCTAGACAATACATTAAATGAAGAAGTCTCAATCGAGCTCATACGTACGTGGCAATGGTATGAGAACATTAGGTTTGCGTACTGCGGTTCCACCAAATCTTCAGGACATGGAGGGAAGCCTTCCATCCCCGCAAAGGAATTCTTCCATATATCCTTCGATGAAGGCCTCATCAAAATATTCCGGAGGGCATGGCTCGTTCTCGCCAAGCGAAGCAAGTCGTACGGTTCAAGGTGACCGAAAATCTACAACAAGAAACGCGTAAGGTTTAGCATTCTCGGAATGTCGTTTGAGAGCTTACCTCGTGTAGAATATCTATAGGCATCTCTGGTAGCATCGAAAGGTCTGCCTTGGCCTTTCCAGCTCGTTTCCGAGGACGCTTGTCGTCAGAATCTTCCGCTTTCCTCTTGACACCTTTCGTGTCCGCTTTCGGACTGGCTTGACCTTCTTCCTTTTTGCTATCTTGTAACTGCTTTACGCGTGTTGTCTTGCGAGAGCCTGTCTGCGTCGCAGATGTTGCTTTGCGTGGCATTGGAGGCAACAAGTGACCGTGACTGGAGGTTGAATAGGAACAACCTTATATAATGGGACTAATTTCGCGAACAATGGGGACACCGTGACACGCTCATGTGGCGGCCCGTGCTCGGCCGTGTCACGGATTCAGGTCCTTTGCTCCAGTAGGCTAACGGCATCAATAATCAAGGCCGGTGGTAATGCCTCTGAGTCGCAATGAGCTGCAGGAACCCGGGCCAGACTGCACAATGGGGGTTTGTGAACGCTTGGTGAGACGGCGTCAAGTGTCTTTTAGGTGGTGAAGCGTTACCTAGCTCCGTCAACCTTCTATGTATAAGGTTAGATTGACCAGGAATACAGAGATATATGATCCCATACCCACTCTTTAATACAAGTCCATACACCTGACGTTCTTCTCTTTTTCGCTCTTAGGAACCTTGGCGGGTAGGCTTCTCCAGGATCTGAATTGTGGTGTCTGTTACCAATGGTACTCAACTAATATCCGGGATACTCGCTTTTTGCAACAGCATCGTGAACAAAGTCGAGTACGTGCCTCCATAAATATGAACAAAATAAGTTCATCTATATCGGGTTCAAGGCCACAAGCCTGGACATGGTGCTGTTAAATGAGGTAAAAGGTGGATTCATACGTACGTGGCAATGGTACGAGGACATTAAGTCTGTGTACTGTGGCTCCATTAAGTCATTAGGACAAGGAGGGAAGCCTTCCGTGCGCGCGAAAGAATTCTTCCACATATCCTTCGATGAGGGTCTCATTAGGACATTTCCGAGTCCGCGATTAGTTCTCGCTAAACACAGCAAGTCATACGGCTCGAGTTGTCCAAAAATCTACCAAGTGTAAGAGTGTAAGAGTTGACGCATTAGGGGGAATCGTCTGAAGCCTGCCTTGTACTATAGGCATTTGAAGTTCTGCCATCCGTATTCCTTTGCCTTCGCGGCTCTTTTCTGGGGAGGCTCACCTTCAGAATCTTCGGCTTTCCTCTTCACGCCTTCGGCCACGCTGGCTTGCTCTCTTTTCCTTTCCCTTTGCTGTCTCGCTGCTTTATACGTGTCGACCTGCGACCACCTCTCTGCATTACAGTTGTGGATTTATGTGGCATTAGAGATCGAGGCGCGACTCGGAACGAGGCGAAGTGATCAAGTGTAATGAGATGTGGAAGCAAAAGTTGGACACAATAGAACAATGCAACCAGGACCGCAAGGATGGTAAGCGCCCTGGACTTCTAGTCATACCACATACGGGTCAAGGGGCTAATACCGTTAGTGACTCGGACGCGTACATTGGCACATCAAGTAGGTATCCGACTTATTTGCCTTCGAGCTCGAGGATACTGCTCTCGGGAATCATGAGCTTCAGATCCGCCTCCATTATTCAATTAATGTTGAGGATCATACGAAGAAGACACATAAAAAGAAGGCGAAGGGGCGACGACGTGCTTCGGCATTTGCCGTGGAAAGTATATATTCGGAGGATAGACCCCTATGCACGGCGAATTAGCGCGACGTCCCTCATTAACATTCGACGCTTTCATCGACTGTTCATCATCTACCGCTTACTCAGGTTCTCTTTTTGTCGAGGCTGCCACGCTCTATTTTAGCTGA
Organism: Coprinopsis strossmayeri; assembly: GCA_900156845.1. Classification (NCBI taxonomy): domain Eukaryota; kingdom Fungi; phylum Basidiomycota; class Agaricomycetes; order Agaricales; family Psathyrellaceae; genus Coprinopsis; species Coprinopsis strossmayeri. The sequence continues at coordinate 46,468 of FTPT01000020.1, forward strand.
CTGTTCATCATTCTCAGGCATCAAGAGCATTGACGACGGAGTCCGGAGACAGGTGAAACGGACTTCGGGATTTGTGGCCCTGTACTATTGACAGAAGTTCCTTGTCCCTCTACCTGGGCGATAATCCCACAACTTTAAACCCCAGGCGGTGGGACGCTTGCTGGACGTTTGACTACGTTTTCTCTTGGGCGTTGTTGCTCAATTCGCGCCACAGTCCACCATGGCGGCTGTATCGACCTCGCCAACTCTAACTAACTGCTCTCTTTCTTCGTACGATATGGTATCGACGACAAGCTCAGTGGACTCGTCAGTCGCACTCTCTTCCCCAGTCATAGTGGACGAAGACCTCATTGTCTGGACGGTTTCTGAGCAGCCTCCGCCCCCGACGTCTCTCAGCGAGCCGGAAGACAGCTTAGGCTACGAGGACCATGACAGCGATGATTTTGTCATTCTGGAACGACCACAAGTAGGGGTCCAACGTGCCATCTCTGATAGAAGACTCAGTAGAATGATCACTGACGGTCCTTCCTCCCGCCCAACGGAAAGCTCAAACCGGGACAATACTGGAACGCCAACCCCCTCCTCCAGACAGCTCATTTCTCAGCTTAAGTCCCTCACCATTGACACGAGTACTCCCCCATTGCCTCCATTCGAGGCCTCTGTCAAGTCGAAGAAGGCGAAGACCAAGAAACAAAGTCGTGATGTTCCGGAGCCTGGGAAACAGAACATTCCCAAAACTTCTACCACCATTGTTGGAAAGAACAAGTCTGCTAAGCGAAAGAAGAAGAAGAAACAGAGGGCTAAAGCCGCGGCGTCGGCGGACAAGGGTTCTGGTGCAGCCACTACTGCGAAGCTAGTCGGCCTGGGCCTACGACCTATCGTAGACGACCTCTCTGCAGCCCAATCTCCAGTAGACGAGGAACAGGGCACATCGCCTCTATATGAGGAAGCGGCTTCCTATATTTCATCGTACGTCTGCTCCTAACTAGTGGCCTATCTCTATTTCCTAAACAAACCCAGGTATCTCTCCAATCCGGAAGCCAAGAACAACATGACATGCCGACTCACCCTCCTGCAGTCACTCATCATCGAATTGGGGTTGGCTAACATGACCTCCGCGCTGCCTTGCTCATTAAAAGCTGCGAAGAACATGCTTAGATCTGGTGCTTTCATCAACATTAAGGAATATCTTACTGTCAGGACTCAAGGTCAAGACGCAGTCCGCAAGTTGTTGTACCCTAGTCGCAAGGCTCTAATCAAAGATATCAGGAAGAAACGAAACGCGGCGTCGTTGAAATGGGTCAAGGAACACGGCCTCCAGGTACTTCTGGTCAGTTGCTTCCGTTAGGCTGCCCTTCTAGCTTCATTCTCTGCGACCCTTCTGTAGTGGGCCTAATTTCTTATTATTTTGCTATTGCTTTCCTTTGCTGCCTAGTTCTTAGATAGAGCATCCCCTGTTCTTCCCGCGCTTTCTCTGGTTCTTGACGGAAATTCTAAATCGTATTGTATGTCGTATGTATTCTATGACCTTGTATTTCTGCGTTCTACCGTTGTGCTATACTCCTTGCGAGACCCGCCCCTTTGTCTTCAGCTGCAAAAGTTGACTGCTACAGTCTGTACATGCATGAGTAACCGCCATACCGTCGGGTGTTGCCGACCTAAGGTTCTGGCAGGCCTTCGACTTGTTATACTTATTGTCTGATGCATTCGATCATGCTTTTCGCTAGAGCCAGCGTGGGGCATTTACTAACGCTAGGGACAATACTAGGCAAAACTCGTGGCGATAACGGCGGAAGTCTCCAGCCGCTGGTGCTGACCTTTAGTCTCTTATCCTACGGTGGTAAATGAACACCGGCCCGGGTGCTGGCGACTTGTCGAATTCGAAAACCAGTCATCTCGGAATGCTCATCGGGTGCTCGTTCTATAGGTCTTGATCCTGAATGAAACAACCAAGCATCAGTTTCTCCAGGAAGAAATTCATCGTGCTGAATCTTCCGGCGGCTTACGGATACCTCGAACCTTGGAGTCTCGAGGACAACATGATTATCGATGTGGTCACGAATGTATTCTTGACTTCATCCCGCAATCAAATCGCAATCCTCGTCTTTTAGACTCGAGTTTCGACGTATTTTGGCGCACTAGCACTTGAATTCCTTAACAACAAAAATGGGTCCTTAAAAACTCCACGCGACAATGGGGCAGCTTGTTATGACGTCGAGTGGTGCAGCTTCATGAGCCTCTCCAATGATGATTGCCTTCATCCTTCTGTGCTGGCTCTGGCGTCGGATGACGATATTGCTTCATGAAGGGAAGATATTTAAACTGGCCTGGATTAGTCTGTGGCTAGCATCGGTGTACGGTGAAGTATTCTAGTCACCTCCGAGTCAGCAAAGTCCCAGGCAGCAGCAATGGCGACAACGGGAACCACCACGAACGGAAGAACTTCAGTCGACAAGGACAACAGACGGGGCTTCCGAAACGGTATGGGGACCGACAACACTCATGTTAATCATTTAACTGCGCCGCGATTCCGTTTGGGCGCTTGGTTGAGTTTGCATGGCGTCGATATCATTACGATGGCCTTCCTTGGAGCCGTCGCGTTGGGTATCTACTACGCCGGTAGGTTTGTTCGCTTGAAGTCCTATATTCGAGACTAACTAAATCCTAAGGCCCTGCTCCGTCACGGTCGTTCGCTATCTATAACCTGGATGGAGGCATTGCTGACCCTGACATCGCCTACCCACTTCGCAATAACATCATCCCCATCTATGCTGCTGCCTTACTCGCGTTCTTCATCCCATTCTTTTTCATTTCGTTATTCCAGATTCGAAGGAGGAGTGTCGATGACTGGTTGACTACCACCTTGGGTTTGCTGAAGAGTAGGTCCCCTCCTAAGTTGAACATGAATATGAACTCACCACATCTATTTTCAGGTCTAATTACTGCTGCTACGTTCCAAGTCTTCATCAAATGGCTCATTGGAGGCATGCGGCCACACTTTCTCGACGTTTGCAGGCCTCGCATTTCTCCGGGAGAATTCTCTGGGAACGGGTTCGGGGGTATCATGTTTGACCGCTCTATCTGCACTGGCGACCCCAACCAAATCGACGACGCCCTAGAATCGATGCCCTCTGGTCATGCCACTGCTGCATGGGCCGGTCTATTCTACCTGGCTCTCTACTTCAATGCTCAACTCAAGGTTACTGCTGCACACAACCCTGCTTATTGGAAGATGATCATGTTCTTCGCCCCAATTCTCGGAGCCTTCTTGATCTCTGCATCCTTGACAGTGGACAAATGTAGGTGTAGTTGGCAATTGTGGCAGAACCCATGCTAATCAAGTTATCGATAGACCACCACTGGTATGATGTTGTAATTGGCGCCATGATCGGTACTTCCACCGCAATCATTGCTTTCCGCCAGACCTTCGCATCGGTCACCGATTATCGCTTCAACCATCTCTTGCTCCCTCGTGCAACCTCGCTCTTCCACCGCCATCACTTCCTCCCCATCCCCGGCCGAGGACCATACTTCAACTATCAGCCAATCTTTGACTACGGCTATGATCTTCCTGTTGCCAGAGAAGGGGGGTGGGGCCATGGCGGTTATGGAGCGAATGGTGCGCCTGGAGATGCTACTGCTCTGTCCAGCGGAATGGGTGGGCATGGAATGGGCATTGGCTCAAAGTATGGAAATAACATTGGCACTGCCAGCGGTGCCTCTGATCCTAGAACTTCGGGCCTTGGTCTTGAACCTCCTGGACACCATGCATCGTTGGTTAATCCCAACCCACCTGTAGGCCACAACGCGGTCTAAAGGACTAGACAGGCAATTTGAATGCGTTGATTCCTTCGTCATCCCGTCTTTTGACTTCTTTCTCTCTCGACGTTTAATTCGTCAATACTCATTACTTCTGTCTTCAATATACTCTTGCTTCTGACTTCCCTCGTTTCTCCTTCACGAAACCTTTACGGTATTTCACGTCTTCATAAAATCATTGGCGCTAATGCATTAGTACATGAATTGTAATGTTTAATAATCTTCCCTAATAATTATAAACAAGACGTCCTGGATTACACCCCAAGTGCCAAGCTTCGCGACTCTTATGTCAACGAATCTTCCGGGCAGAAACCTGAAGAGATTTTCTCCGACAATCACTGGCAGGCAAAGCTAATTTAATCGTCGACGCGTCTGTTGTTCTGTCACGTGATGTCTTCACGCGTCGCGCCGCCGCGGAGCCCTGGTCTTGCATTCGAACCACCACAACCCCTTCCGATACCGAGTCTCATATGTAGCTGCATCATCTAGCGAATACTCAGGGAAAATGTCTATTGATGTTCAGGAAGCCATGTAAGTCATAACACCCAACTGTAATGGCAGGATAACAGAACGAAACGGCAGTAAAGCCATTCGGGACATGCTCCCTATTATAGATCCTGAAGAGGACTACCTCACCATCGTCGCTGCCGAGGAGAAAATTATTGCGTCGGAGCAGCGACGGAAGAAGGAACTGGAAGAGGCTCACGCGAACTTGAAAGGTGCGTCCGTTGCGAAAGTAATCACTTGGGCTCAACTGAAACACCTTGCTGTAGCTCTAACCCGGACGTTGGAAGCAGCAAGGATCTCTTCAACGCGTCCTGCCTCTGTGCCTTCGCAGGATCAGCATGTTACCATGCTTAACGAATTGGACAGCTCCAAGCTATCACTTGCTAAAGCTATCAGTGACGCCGAGGGATTAGTCGGTAGCAAGGAGGCTGAACTGGCAAAGCTGAAGGAGGAGGCGAGGGCTCTGGAGGCTTATGATCCAGCAGTCGAGCACGCTAAAGAATTAGATGGCTCTGCGTTCGTTCTTACTGGGATGTCGCCGAAGTACGGGACTGATTGTGCTCCTAGGTTGCGCCTACAACTATACCAGGGTTTGGGCTTCGAGCCAATATACGATCCCGATCGCAAAGTCGCAAAGATGCTTATTCGTGAGTTTTCACTGTCAACAACGACTTGCAATTCCTATTAAATATGCTGCGTTAGGCTCTACTTCCGGGGATATTCACACTATCGACTATACCTCCGCCAGGTCGGATTTCGAGTACACCCAGCACCTATGGAAACTCGCCAACTCGTAGTTTGACACCTCCCGCTGATTTTAAGCAGCTGGATATGATGTCTCTGCTTATATTTCCTAACTTATCCTTTTCCTTTTGGTTACGTTTCAAATTTCAAATTGGGTCACTCTGCTGATGCTCTATGTAAATTCTATGTACGCAAAAAGAACGAAATATATTTTGAACGAGAAACACCAGTGAATCTCATCATGTCTATGGTAGAGACCAACATTCCTCTCCCAAAATGCCCTAAAAATACATATTTCTTTCTCTTTTTCATGCCGTCGACGCCTTGCCATCCTTTTGGATCAAAGACTGGATCAGATCACCCAACTGGGCGAATAGCTGGGAGAGGAGATTCCAGTGTTCCTCAATCTGTTCCTCAGTGGTCGAAGCACTGGGCGAAGGAGATCCTGAGATGATAGTGGATGACGATGTCGCTGTCGACTCGGAAGGAGCGGAGGGCGATGCGCCCGAGGAGGTAGCTACCAAGTTGGCGACTGGCAAAGCAGAGGAGGACCGGGGCACCGATGTAGCGATCTTGGCTGCCTGGCTAGAAGTGGCTGACAAGGGCTCGTCATCTTCCTCTACTCCGCAGTCCTCGTACTCGTACTCATCTTCAACAGCAGATGCACTAGGAGTAGGAGCCTTGGATGATTGCGCTTGAGGAACAGAAGAGGTGGCTACTTGAGCGGGAGCCTGTGACCTCGCGGCGGCGGTAACGGCAGCAACAGAAGTTGCGCGGGAACTAGGACCAGTGCTAGAGCCGGCAGCTGCGTTGTTGGCTGGTGATGCCCGGGAAGTGGTAGGAGTGGGAGCAGGCTGCGAGCTGCGAGAAGTAGTCGCAGCGGCTTGGCTGGTGGATGCAGCCCGGGTAGTGCTTGTCGTCTTCGGAGTGGGGGTGGTTGCAGCACGGGTGGTGGTAGCCGGGGCAGAAGCGTCACTGAACTCCCACGAACCGTAGATGATGCCCTTGTCCTCTGAATCGAAGTAGCGGAAAAGACTTCGGGAGAGGTCGAGACCACCGTAGGGGCATCCCGGGCACTGAGATCGACATGAACATTCAACCGTACAATCAGTAGAGAGAAATGCTACTCACGCGATCCATGACCTTGGCCCGAGCTGTCTTGCCATTATAGGTCATGGTGATCGTCTTCTTGCAGTGAGGCCCTGGATAGCCGGATCCGAATTGCTAAGAAATTGAAAACGGTCATTAATGAGGGAACTACGAATATAATCAAGGTACCGTTGCTCACCTCAGCATTCAAGGCCACGATCTATCAATGGTACATAGAATTGATCATTAGGATCATAAATTAAGGTACGAGCAACATTGAAGGCTCACAAAGTCGCTTTCGACGTTAGTCTCGCCGCAGGCGCCAAGTCCGACATCGTAGAAACTCCATTTGGAGTTGGAAAACCTCTTGTAGAGGTGGACATCTCCAGCGCCCCGGCTGGCAAGCTCACGAGGGGAACCAATAGGCGAAGCCAGTCCGCCCAAGAAGCCCCAGGAACTGAGGACAACAAGAGAGACGAATTGCTGAAGTTGGATTTGCATGTTTGCTTTACTGTTCTCGGTCGAGGTGTGATGAATAAAATTGTCAGAAGCAGTTATTTGCGAGCTGTAGAGAGCAAGTCCAGTTGCTGGTTGTGCGGAGGGATCTGACGAGGTTTGTATGGCGATGGGATATTACTGTCGGATGCTTGACGCGAACAGTCGATATCAAGGAGGGAGTGAGTGCTTCAAGTTCGACCAGAGAACAGAAAGCAATAAAGAGTGAATGACAGGAATGGGTTCCGAGGGAGCCTCAGGAAGGTCGCATAATTGGACCATGTATAGTTTTTATACCTTCGCCCGGTACCACCATCAAGCGTGACGCAACGGCAATTGCTCGCTGTGACAGGACAAACACCCAACAGAAATTTTCATGGAATGGAGTGGAATAATAGCGACGAGCCATGCTTTAGTGGATAGGGGATTCGTTTTGCCGAGCTTGGACCGGCTCGTCGGTTAGACGCTGTGAAGTAGTCCCCCATAATGGACTCCAACGCTGCGCAGCACAATGCCCTAACGAGTGTTATGTCATATCCAATTTGTGAAAATAAATGGGGTGCTTACCTTCTGAAGTAAATGGGGGAATGGAAAATTGGAGGTGTAGACTACCTCGAGGATCTGCGTTCGTGCCTCCGTTTAATAGTGGTAATACACTTCGTTGATTCAAAAAAAAAATGGAATAGAAAATTGGAAATGCATGACAGCTGGGCGGTCCCGGTTGTAATTTTCGAAAACAGTGATCGGCAGTCGAGACAAATGAGGCGAAGACGGCGACAAATAAGGAAAGGATGATCGAGTCGACGGTAGCAGGAAAAACCAAGTTCAAGAGACAAATAGACGGGTGCTCAACTCACCGTGGTGGCAGACTGGAACCTTGAAGCCTGTAGAATGACACACCGATTAAAGCCATGATGAAACGAATTATAGAAGGCGGTTCAAGCATGCGCGACAGCGTCATGCTAAGGGTATATTGCCGGTCGTACCAACATAATTAAAAACCATTAAAGCGAGAATCTACGGTTTCAAAACGTGCAGGTGGAAGTAGAGGGTAACGTCAAAGTAATACGTAGCTGTCCGATAAGTAACCTTGTTCATGATCGTCGATCCAGTCGACGGACCCAATAAGTGCCAAGGGCGTTGAGTGCACGTTAGCATGTCGCACTCAGAGTCATAGCCCAGTTAAATTCATGTGATGACACTGGAGGGGGTGGGGGGGTTAAGGGTTTACTCTCGAGCAAAGCCGCCATTCACGACGACCCCACCGAACTCAACAAGGAGTCGGTTGAAGTCGTTGATGTTGCCCGACACCGAGACTGCTGAAGGACTGGCGGTCGGCCTGGAGGTGGCACTAACAGATACTGAGACAGAGGCAGCCCCGAATATGCCGCTCGGCGCCGCGGAAGAAGAGGCTCTAGCACTCGAAGAAGGCCTCGCGGAGCTTGAAGGGGGCGGAGGTGGCGGAGCGGATGAAGATGAGGGCCTAGGAGGAGGAGGAGGCGGCGGAGGCGGCGGGGGAGGAGGGGGAGGTGGTGGTGGTGGCGGAGGAGGAGGCGGTGGAGGCGGAGGCGGTGGTGGAGGCGGCGGCGGCGGCGGCGGAGGAGGAGGTGGTGGCGGTGGCGGTGGCGGAGCGCCCCCACCAAATTCCCATTGGCCGAAGATGATACCCCTCGAATGAGGAGCGAAAAATCCGAAGAGCCCAGTGGAAAGGTCAAGCCCACCAGGGGGGCATCCAGGGCACTGTTAAACGAACCGGTCCTTAGTTTAGACTGCTAAAAAGCAACAGAACGCTGAACAACGTACCATGTCCATGATTTTTGCCTGGGCAGTCTTTCCACCAAAGCTGAGGGTTATAGTCTTGAAACAATCGCCGGCCCTGTAGTCCTGCACCACCTGTCAGTCCGTGTTGGAGATTTAACGCTGATTACAACGTACAGCAGTATTCATAGCAACGGCCTACCCAAGTTCAGTTAGTGTTAGTGTCCTGGTACAATAGCAGACCGATACTTACGAAGTCGCTATTCCTGATGTGCTGTCCACAAGAACCACTGTGAGGTAGTGAATAAGCTCAGGTATCAGGAATGGTTCCTCACATCTGGCAAATAAGACCACGTACGCATTGCCAGTTTCAGTGTTGTAGTACGACCACTTGGAATTGGAAACCCGCTTGGCAAGCTCTCCGGGGCTGCGCTTTGCAAGCTCACGATGGTGGTGGCCGTTGGGACTATGGACACTGGCCGCGTTGGCGACACTGGCCAGTGTCGCTGACAGCAAGGCAAAAGTGCCAAGCAGTTGCATGATATTGTTAGAGTTTGGTTAGAAGGTCGATTCTGTGCTCTATAGAACCGTAATGAACGTCAGAAAAACAAAGAACGGAGCAGCCTTCAGGAGGCGAATAGAGGGAAAGTGAGAGAAAGAGTGAGAGATCGTGGACAGGGAGAAGAATGGCTGTTTATGCAATGACTGACGGGAACATTATGAGAAACGTTCAATCAGCGGAGTTTGGCACCTAAACATTTCCCATTGTTCGGCCCCTCCTTGCTGTCCCCCCATACAAATTGCCATACTCTTTCTGAGACCCTGTACAATTTATTCCTGCCCGACTATGGTACGATATCTGGGAGTTGGCCCGACTTTCATCGAAACTTGGGTGGTTCGTCCCCGGCCAATGTGCCCAAAAAGGAATGGAGCGGTATGCCAAGCCCACATGGCATGATCCTCTCACATGTACAAAAAGCTGCTCACTGCTCCAACAAACGTAAGGCGAAGAGGAGGGGTCTCGAGGTGAACTTTGTGAGAGTCACTCACATGTAAAGCCTATAATGTGCAGATCTCTGAGTTCTAGCTAATTTAATTTGTACGTATACTTCAATGGCCCGAGTTCAATGTTTCCGCCCAGTCTTGATACCCCTGTACGCTTCTTCGCTTCTAAGGCCTTCCGTTACCATCTCTAGTAAGTAGCAACACCAAACAGACTGAAATAAAAGTCTTATGGCATTCCTTAAAATACCCAAGGGCTGCTTCTTGCCGGCCACCTATGTCTCCCTCCTTCTCGGATGTCTCGTATTGGCCGCTTCGTTCTACTACGCTACAGTGACTGTCAACGTGCCAGGTACTTGTCTTTGGGCGCTATATCTGTCATCGCAGTTACTTTGGCCCCGATATTTCCCAACATCAGGTTCCCTCTTTGACGCCGCCAACCATGACTGACATGGCCATCTCTCGCCGTCTTGTCGTCATTTCAGCCGCACACCATGTGTCGCTTGTCGGTCGACCCTATTAGTATCACTCATCTCAGCCGACTTCGGATGACTATACTGCCATTATTCTGGATAATAGAGATAAAATAAATAAGGCCACAGTGCATAGCACCATGTACTGTACCAAGAAGCAAGGTTAGAAGAGGAAGAAAACAAGCGGTAAGTATTGATATGGTATATATTGTGTGGGAAGACCTGCGCTAATACAACTCCTCCCAAGCAAGATGATAATCCAGTTATCGCCAACCTCCGGATCCGAAAATCATCATCGAGAAGAGTAAGATATCATGATCAATCTCCGTTATTAGGTTTAGGAACCCAACTGTTATATCAGTTATCCTCCCGGTGCCCACCAGATATTCCTTAGGGATCACTGGTAGTCATCGAATGGGAATTGGTCCCTCAATTTCCACTTGCAGCAGCTCCTTGGATAACGACGTTTCCAAAGGCCAGAAGCACACGTCCGGCTTCCCTGAGAACGTTGGAATCACTTGACACTCCACCAGCAAATGATGCAGTTGCTGCAGCTCCAGTGGGTCTCACCGATCCGCTGCTGCCAGCCGCACTGGCACTGGCGCTGTGGATCACAGAGCTGGAGGCTTGAGCACTGGATGAATGAACGCTGCTGCTAATATGAACGGAACTGCTGGTGGTTGGCGCTTTCCAAGTAGAAGTAGGCGCTTTCCAGACCGAGGTAGTAGTTGGAGGGGGTTGCCAGGTGGTGGTTGGGGTCGGGGCGCGCCATGTGGTTGTGGTGGTAGGAGCGCGCCATGTGGTAGTTGTGGTCGGAGCAGGACGCCAGGTCGTGGTCGTGGTGGGTGCTGGGGCGGCTCCACCGAAGTCCCACGAACCGTAGATGATACCCTCGCTGTGGGGTGCAAAGTATGCGAACAGGGCAGGAGTCAGGTCCAGTCCTCCCCAGGGGCAGCCAGGGCACTATAATCAAATGTGAGATAGTGATTCTCAAACTGCGGAATAGAAGTAGGTGCATACCTGGTCGAGAATTACGGCCTGGGCAGTTTTGCCGTTGTATGTCAAGGTAATGGTCTTGAAACAATTGGGACCAGGATAACCGCCACCGTATTGCTGAAAACGTCGTCAGCATGAATGCAAACGGGCAAGCTCAGCTGGTGTGTGGCTTACAGGGGTATTCAACGCAACAGCCTGCAAAAAAATACATGTCAGCGTCGTCAGGGGATCAGAAAATGGACAGGGCAGCTCACAAATTCGGAATTTCCGATGTGTCGACCACAGGCACCTCTACAAGAAACAAAAATGAAGTTGCAGTGAGCCATTGACATTTCCTTAATATATGATATTGCTTCAACTTACGCGTTACCAGTCTGCGCATCGTACCAACTCCATCGTGAGCCAGAGAACCGCTTTTGCAGCTCAATGTCGCCAGCAACCCGCTTCGCCAAAGCGTCGTGATTTCGGTTCAGATGAACGTTGTGATTGCCAGCCACGGTGAGTAGAGCGAGAGAGAGGATCGTCGATAATCCGGTTAGCAGTTGCATTGTTAGCCTTCGTTTGTCTTGTCAACAACAACGAACAGGATAAGGGTATTTCCTTGGTGGGGATTTCCTAGGACTCCTTGGAAGAAGTCTATTTGTCGAAGGAGTGTATGATACTGAAAAGAGAGTGAGGCGTATAGGCGCCTATACGGTGTACGTTAGCGAGAGTGGGCTTGACGAGAAGACACAAGGGGGCGTGGAAATAACGGTGAGGGGGAGAAATATTTGCGGCTGTAGAGATGGTTGTGAAGGTGCTATCAAACATCCGGGTCCAATTAATGTTATGCGGAAGGAACACTGCTCTTTCTTGGCGTGCATGCAAGATCTTTTCGATCATGTGATGGGGCATTTATTCGCCAGCCGTTACCAAGGTGTATTCCAAGATTCAAAAAAACATATATGTAGTAGAATCTGACAATAATAAGCGCGCAAAGATGCGAAGTAGGAAAATCACCCTCAGCTGAGCTTGGGAGTAGGGCAGGTTCATTGTCAATGATGCATTGATCGACTCGCGGCCAAGTCCAGGCGATCCTCGGAGCATCCAGAGGGGACAATTGCACGTTGATTCACAGAGTATGGTTTGTCGTTATGCTTGCAATAATAAATAACGTCGGAGACGAGGTAGATAACGTAGTAATGCGTAGACGGATCCACATGTCGGCCGTCCGGGACAGACATGAACCAGAGTGGACATAACTCTTGGAAAAGCTTGTGAATGGAATATAGATAAGGGTAGCTGCGCATTCTATCTTTCATCCCTTTTCTTTCTTTCTTCCCTCTCACTCTCTAAATGCCCCTCGTCCAAAATGCCGCACCGCTTCGCTTAGACTTGAAATGCAATGTTGCATCGAGACTAAAAGTTAGCTAGTGAAAATTTGAAACCTGCTCTACGGCTCGCATCCCAAAGGTCGACAAAGGCAAGCTAGGTTCGACATACCGAACGTCTATGTCAGTGGAAGGGTTGGGGAACGATGGGGGAATGGGATAATATGCAGTAGCAGTGAAGGGTGTGCGTTCTATGGGCAGTGCAAAACTCAAGTGAGTAGCTATGTGGATGCCAAGCCAAAAACCCAACAGAAGAGAAAGCAAAGCAACGAACAACTAGCCTGGAGTTTGGTCGTGAAGAAATATATAGGAAGGTGTTCAACACGTCTGGTTTAGCTCTAGGCATCTTGAGTAGCACCACCAACGATTGCCACTTGCGCAAATTCTAGGATGACTTGGCTGAGCAAGTCCAAGTTTCCAGTGGCAGTAGAAGAAGGGACCGGATCTCCCGTCGGCCTAGGACCAGCACCGCTTGAGAAGCCGCTGGAGCTAGCCACCACCGCAGACGAGCTGGACGAACTCGGGCTAACACTGGAACTGGGCGGTGCATAGGAGGAGGAGGGGGAGTGGGTTGTGGTCGACGATCTGCGAGTCGGTGTTGGTGTAGGGGTAGGGGTAGGGATGGGCGTCGGAGAAGATTTACGCGACGACGTCGTAGCAGGCTCGCCACCGAACCACCAATTGCCATCCCAGATGATGCCTACGTCTTGACTAGCAAACTGTTGGAAGAGGGCAGGCGACAGATCAAGTCCACCATGAGGACATCCCGGACACTGGAAACGGCGACAAGTCAACAACAACGATCATCTGAAACGTGATGATCGACATACCATGTCCATGATTACTGCCTGCCTGGTGATTCCGTGCCATTGCAGGGTAATCGTTTGGAAGCAATTCTTCCCGTCGTATTGCTTTAAAAGTAGGTTGGTTAGGGGGTGGGACCTTCCTTTGAACGCGTGCTTTAGACCAACTCACAGGTACGTTCATAGCGACAGCCTTCGAAAGACGAGGTCAGCATTTCCCTTACACACTCTTCACCACTGAACCTACGAATTGGTTATTTGTGATATGGCGCCCACAAGCGCCACTAAACATTGTTAGTTGCCTGAAAGAATATGACACGCAGCAAACCTACGCGTTGCCAGTCTCCGTGTTGTAAAACGACCACTTCGAGTTCGAGAATCGTTTATGAAGCTGGACACGGCCTTCAGCGCGCATAGCCAGTTCTTGGTGCCGCCCATGATGCCTAGCTTGAGGGGGGAGATAGTGTTCTGCAAGGACTCCAACAAGTGGGAGCGAAAGTATAAGAAAAGCGGAGAACTCGTTGAAGAGTTTGATCATTGTGGACTTGTAGGCTGGAATGAGGGTGAATAGCGCAAAAGGAGTGTTGGAAACAAAAAGATCGACTGTAGCGAATAGCTATTGGGGTTTAGAGAGAACAAGAAGAGAAAGAATGAAGAACAAAGTTGTAACCTCGGTTCCAACTTGCAAATCATCTAAATTCGTGGGAAGTCCGTTAGGGGTGCGTTCGTATACCTAATCTTGTTCGCGGAAGCGGAAGTGGACACGGCACTCAAATTATTTAACCTCGTAAGGAAACGCTCGTGAAAAAGGGATATGGTAACAAACATTTCTATATTCAAGGGGTATTACAACTCTAGAACGATATTCGCAATATACAGAATAGAAGCACAGCTTACAACCTACAGCCTCGAAAGGACCGATGAGAATAGTGATACAGAGTGAATACAAGTACATATGCATAATTCGGCTCCCAGTTCAACTGGAGGTGTGAAAAAAGAATCATAAGTGCAATCTATAGTTATACACCAGAGTGGGTGGCGCGATGAAGTCGGAGTTTCGAGAGCTGGCTCGCCGGGGAAAGGAGAATAGTAATATTACACCGATTTTCGTCTATGAGGGTTTCGAAGTCTTGAATAAATGCGGCCGGTAGTAGATCCTTTGATGATCGTCGTCCTTGGCTCGTCCGATACCCTGAATCCACGATCCAGTCGTCCGATTCCAGGTTGCGCGAGTCAGAGAAGCATAGAGAGAAGAGAGAGAGACAACACGAGAAAATCCTGCACCGGGTGGTGTTCTATAGTGTTCTTCCAGAGAACGTAAAAGTCTATTGTTGTGGTTGCTGCTTCTGCTTCTGTGCTTCCTCGAAGATAGTTGAGATCAGAATGCCGAACGCCGTGAGTACCTTGTTCAACTGGTTTACGACATTGTCACTGAGATTATCCTCCGGTGAAGCTGTTGGTGGTCCCAAAGCAGCCGACGATGGAGCCGTTGACGATGAGCTTGATCTGGTCGAGGTGAAAGTCGAAGCTGGAGGTGGCGGTGGAGGTGCACGAGTCGTGGTAGGTGGCGGAGGAGGAGGTGAAGTCGTAGTTGGTGCAGCTCTAGTGGCGGTCCTCGTGGTCGTGGGTGCAGGCGGAGGAGGGGGAGGAGGCGCAGGGGTGGGGGCGGGAGTACGGCGAGTCGTCGTAGGAGGCGGAGGCGGAGGGCCCGAACTTCCGAAGTCCCATGATCCTTGAATGACACCCAAGTCATGATTAGCAAAGTAACCGAACAAGCCTCTGGTTAGATCAAGACCACCGTGAGGACAACCGGGGCACTAAAAGTTGAAGTCAATATCCATCTTGAATGAGAGAAAAACGCAAAGCAACAGACAAGATCCATGACAGTAGCTTGAGTAGTCTTGCCTCTATATGAGATAGTGATTTTCTCGCGGCAGTGTGCACCTCCCGCCCATTGCTGTTAAAGATACCAAGAAAGTCAATACAATTGCCTCGACGCGGAGCCCGAATCCGGACGTCTGCTAAATCGGCTCGAAACACTGACCGGAGCGTTCAAAGCGACAATCTAATTGGGATCACAGAGAATCACGATCGAAATCCGACCAAGATGGATGATTAGCATTCGATATTCAGAGCGAGTCAAAGAGACCGCTCACAAAATCACTGTTAGTATTGTATTCGCCACATGCACCGAGGCCTGCGTCGTAGAACGTGAACCTGGCATTGCTAAAACGTTTCGACAGATGATGAGCGCCCTCAGTTACATTCTGGGCGACTTCCACAGAGAGCTCTGAGGCCTCATTGGGCTTCGACACTGGAATCACCGACCCATATACAAAGGTCGCAAAGGACAATACCAAGCAAGTGATAATGGAGAGAGCGAAGGGGAGAGCAGAAGAACGCATGGTGATCAAGCCCGTACTGGCGAAGGGAGATTATCCACACAGAGAATCACCAGAGGGACGGGGGATAAGGGTCAGAAGAACCGCGCCGTTTTATAACTTTTGGAACACGGGGAGGTTTCCGAGAATTTCATCCTTTTAGTACGCTCGGACCTGGACCGATTTTAGCCCTTAAACATGCGTTTCCCCACCTGTTGCCATTGCGGCGGCCAATCCAGTCGCGGGGCACAGGGCAAAAGGTCAGATGTGATCAAGAAATAAGGTCTAGTAGCCGATATTTTTGTTTACATATGCTTTGAGACCTGCGGCGAAATCCTGGACCCAGATGAATAAAACGTGGAAAGGGCGTGTACGTCAACTGAAAATTTTTTAATCAGGTTCGAGGGAGATGGAGTGCTGTTTTTGTGTGGGGAGCACCGGATCCGGACAGGGAACCGCCGGAGGTCAAGGCGACACGGAGAAATGCAAAAGTCCACCCGTCAGTTGGTGTATGTAGCTGAAACAGGTTCCCAGAAACCAAAGATGGTTGGTGCGCAGAACAGTCGCGAAGCCAATATCGGAAATCGAAACGCGATCGAGGGTGCATGTTACGTAAGCTGAGCGGTCTATGAGCGGCGGTCCGAGAGTCCGATGCGCCCGAAGCAGACACGTATTGTCGTCCCTGGGTCCGCCGCTCTTTACCTTGCTGCGGTGAGACGTCCCTTGAAAACAAACATAACCGCTTAAGCGCCTGTCGCCTAGCGATTACATGATTCCAGATATCAGACGTTACTTGGTAACTTACTTGATATCTCGGATGGACATCCGACATTGTTTCGTGCATCTTGTTGCGTTCCCACTCTATTATTTCCAAGACGCGTCATACTAGCGTTCATTCGTTGCAAGCTATTCTGGTCCTTTGTGTCCACTGATTCTTTCGGATGTTCGACTTGGTCCGGCCGAACATTAGGCATAGTCTCCTCGAGACTCGAAAAAATCAATGATGGAGCATGTCAAAGTTTCCTCGTGCATCGACGGACAGCCAAACGCAACCCACCTTGCAAGCGCGTGCTTGGGAAAAAACTCGAACAAAAAAGAGCAGATTAAAGCAAACAGAATTAATAAATGTCCACATACAAGACAATACAATGTGAGGCCATATAGCCTAGACTATTATAGGATCGTCGTTAATCCAATTTGATCTTTGACGGAGGTTCCACAAATGTTGCCTAGTTGAGCAACAAAGACAAAGTTAGTCGCAGCGTTCAATGGAAGGTGCACATGTGCGGTGAAAGGAAGGCCCGAACTCACGGAAATGAACTTGAGAATCTCGTCGAGCACGATTACGGGAGCGCTAAGATACAACACGGCTTTCCATTCCACCCAGTTCAATGGAGTGATGGCGAAAAGTTGCTGTAAAAGCAAAAAGGGAGTAGAAGTCAGCGAAAGTCCTTTCACTAACTTCATAATTCCTCCGAAGAACCCGCGAGGAAGTATAAGCAAGACCTTCGAGAAGACTTACAGTGAAGAAGGGAACATAGAGAATCATGAAATGGAGCGCCATGCTGAGGGCGACAGCTCCAACGAGGTACATGTTCTTCCAGACAGGCAAACGCAGTAGACTCTCGTTTTCGGAAAGAGAGTTCATAGCGTTGAACATTTCGACCGTGACCAGCACCGACAGACTCATGGTTGTCGCACGTTGAGCCATGACATTCGTGAACATCTCACACCCAATGGACGGGAACTGCGTAGAACATTCATGGAAGTGAGTCTATGTCAAAGAAGCGATCAATGCAATGTCAGTTTGTGTCAAGAGCCTCGAGGAACGTTGATGAAATGGGGCTCACCAATTGATAGAATGAAATCTGGGGCCCACCCTCATAGAAGAGGAACCACCATGCGTAGGCAGCAACAGTCGCAATTCCAACGTAGATTCCGACAAGCAGGTACCTAATGAAAAGCCAGCTGCCGACAAGGGGCTCGCGGCTGTCTCGTGGAGGTACTCGCATGATGGAATGATCGGGAGGATTGAAACCGAGCGCAGTAGCTGGCAAGCTGTCGGTGACCAGGTTGACCCACAGGAGTTGGACTGGGATGAGAGCCTCCGGCATGCCCAAAAGAACAGTAAGGAAGATGCTACATTCCAATCAGAAACACGAAACTCGAGAAGAACATTCCCGCTTACCTGACAACTTCCCCAATATTAGAAGAAACTACACCGAGGTAAGCATCGGAAAGATGATATCGAGGGAAATGTCAGACGCACTAAGATATCGAATAAACTGTTTGGTATTATTGTAGATCAATCGACCTTCCTCTACCGCTTTCTCAATGGTGGCAAAGTTAGAGTCTGCAAGAACCATATCTGCGGCGAGTTTGGCAACGTCAGTTCCGCTGCCCATTGCAACACCAATGTCAGCCTTCTTCAATGCAGGAGCGTCGTTGACACCATCGCCAGTCTGAAGAATGAAACGTCATATGATATCCGAGGAAACAAAGACATAAGGACATACCATTGCTACAACCAGGCCCAATCCTTGTAGAAGATCTACAAGTTGGCTCTTATGACCGGGTTCTGTTCTGGAGAACAAGCTCGCCCTTTGAACAGCCTTGACTTTCTCTTCATGACTCAACGCCTCAAATTCCTTGCCAGTGTAACTCTTGCCAGTCAAATCCTCATCTTCATCGAAGATGCCTATCTTTCTGCAAATAGTCTCGGCAGTACCCTTGTTATCTCCGGTTATGCAGATGACCCTGATACCAGCTGCTCTGCAGTTAGCTACTGCACCTCGGACTTCTGGGCGGGGAGGATCTAGCATCCCAACCAGAGAAACAAAGACGAGATCCCGTTCGAATCTGGCATAATCATTGGAACTTTCCGACCGGTAATGATCCGAGTCGAGGTCTTGAACGTCACGGTATGCCAGAGCCAGGGTTCGGAGCCCATGAGACCCATATTCCAGAGTATGTTGTAGGAGGGTTGACCGGAGATCCGAGGTGAGCGGAATAGTCTTGCCATTCACGAGAACGGAGGAACATCTGTCCAAAATCGATTCCGGAGCACCTTTGGCGAAGAGAGCACCAGTACCGTTAAGCTTGACGAGGACGGACATCATCTTGCGGTCACGAGAAAACTCGAAGGTGAGCAGACGTTCAATTTTCGAAGCAAAGTAGTCGTTGACTGCATTAGAGCGAGAGGTAGGGTCGAGGGTGCTGAGAGATTTGGTAAACTCGGGTTCCTGGCAACCAATCTTCTCAACCAGAACCTTGAGTGCAGCTTCGGTAGGCTCTCCGACATTCGAGTAGGTGCCTTTCTCCTGAAAAGGAGTAAGCTTGGGTGGGATAGGAACTGAAGAAGAAAGTGCGTACAGGATGATAAACGATTTTGGCATCATTACACAGGGCACTAATTTCCGCGACACGTTGTAAAGGGTCTGATTTGAGTTCAGCAGAGGCCTCCTTGCCATCAGCGGAAGAAACCGACCCATGGGGCGCAAAAGTGGTGCCCTCAACTGTGAATTCGCGAATATTGCTAGAGGGGTCCACAACCAGGAACTACAGCATTAGGTCAGTTCATTAGTTCATTAGTCTTGTGTATTATATGGGACGACTTACCCTTGAAACGCTCATCTGGTTTGTTGTCAAGGTTCCTGTCTTGTCTGAACAAATAACGTTGGTGCATCCCAGTGTCTCCACACTTGGTAAGTTCCTGACGATCGCGTTCTTCTGGGCCATCTTCTTTGTTCCAAGTGCCAAGCAAGCAGTGATCACAGCAGCTAAGCCTTCGGGAATTGCTGCTACAGCGAGGGCGACGGCAATCTTGAAATAGTAGATGGCACCCTTGAGAGCCCCGTGGTGGGCGGGATCCCAGAAATGGCGGAAATTGACAAGCCATACGAGAATGCAAATTACGCTAATGACCTTCGCCAGCATGTCTCCAAAGTCGTCCAACTTGCGTTTGAGAGGGGTCTTCTCGGCAATCTGGGAGGTTATGGATTTGTGAATATCACCAATGGCGGTTTGTTGCCCAGTGAAAACTACTATAGCTTGGGCTGTCCCGTTTACGACAGTGGTGCCCTGGGAGAAGAGATTGAGCTTCGAACGCAAGCCGATAGGAGTGAACCACCTACCGAAAACAAAATGTTGGTCATATCCTGTTTAACTGCGCTGGTGTCAGGAACAACATCTGTTGTCTTGTGAACGCTGACGCTCTCTCCGGTAAGGATAGCCTGGTCGACTCGGAAACTGCTTGAAGACACAGATAGTAACCGACAGTCTGCAGGAATTTTGTCACCGACAGCCACAGAGATGATGTCTCCCGGGACTAGTTCTGAAGCATGGATTCGCGACAGCTGACCAAACCGAACGACCTTGGCTTCGTCCGGGGAATATTCTTTCAACGCCTGGTTGAATGTAAGTAATTGAAGGTAAAATGAAAATATCAATATCGCCTACGTCAATAGCTTGTTCTGCGCTTGATTCTTGGATGACACCGACTGTTGCGTTTGCGACGAGAATCAACAAGATGACTGAGGGCTCAACGAAAGCGCCTCCCCATGTTGAGTCTGGGGAATCCTCCAGCAAAGCCAACACAAACGACACGACAGCCGAGCCGAGTAAAATAAGGACCAGTTGATCCTTGAATTGTTCCAAGATAAGTTCCCACAACGGTGTTGGAGGATCCTCAGGGAGAACTAAAGAAATAGCTAAATTGGAATCTCATAATAGCAGTCCGAATGCCAGCTCACCGTTCTTCCCATATTTTTCTGCATGCTTCGCCGCCTGTGCCGAAGTCAGACCGTGCTCTGGTGCGACATTATAGTAGGCGAGGATTTCCTTTGCGGACTTTGTCCAAGGGGCTTCCATCTAGGTATCTATGGCCGATAACCAACAAATAAGCCGGATATGCGACGTCTAGCAGGATACGAGACCAGTACGAGAGGAAGAGGGATAAAGACTTTTCGAGAAGGAACTAAGCGCTGTAGCCGGATGCATCTACTATGGGCCACGCGTGGAAATTGTGACGTGGCCGTGGCGGATTTCCTGCACCGTTCCGAGCTGGTCGGCTTGCATGCCCCTCCATCGATGTTTTCTCCCAGTCTGCGCCTCCATATTGAAGAAAATACATTTCCTGAGCCTCTGCTCTGGGTGTGTGCGCAGAAATGCCGAAAATTCGAGAGCAAAGGCTTCCATTGGTCAGACTGCTGCGTAGATGCCGGCATGATGGTGACGCCACCTCTGGAACAAACAAGGCCAAGCAGGAGCTGATTACAGGTCTCGCAGCAGCACTGACTCGGAGTTTCGCAATATCTCAGTTCATATATTGGCATTCTCGTCGTCGTCGCGAGCAGTGACCAAGCCTGTTTCAACGCAAAACGGCCCTATATCACTTCCCCATCGTCGTGGTCACAAGTCATGGGCAACTCCTCATCTGCGGGCCGTCATCAAGAAGATACAGTCGACTACGGATCCCTCGTCCCCCAAGGCGTGTACACCGGGGCGCGAGATTGGAATCAACCCATAGTGTCTCAGCTCATTGCTGCGCGGAAGCTAGCGCCGTTCTACCGCCCTTTGGAAGATTACGAGGAATCATGGGACGATGACCAGATCCTAGCGGCTAGAAAGGAGTTCCCTGAATCAACCGGTGAACATGCCGATATGCGTGGCGATCACGGCAGCTCGTTATCCGCACACTATACTAGCTCAAAGTTAGGACACGGTAAGCGTCCTAGCTCTACCAAGGAGTTCAGACCCGAGGCCGCTATCTACCGTGGCGCTGTAGAGTGTCCTATTTGTTTCTTGGTTCGTCCTTTATTCGCCATTCCAGATGTCGTGTGCTGAACCCAGAGTTTATTACGTCAGTATTATCCTCGGAATATCAATCATTCTCGCTGTTGCGACCAGGCCATCTGCACAGAATGCTTTGTTCAGATTAAGCGCGCAGAACCCACCACAACACATCTCGTTTCGGAACCCGCCGCATGTCCTTATTGTGTTCAGGAGAACTTTGGCATAGTGTATACACCGCCCCTTTGGCGGGCGGGCATTGGCAGCGACGGTTCCGTAAGTCACCCCTTTCAATGTAGCATCGAGTTACTAACCCAATGATAAAGCATCCTCCCATTGCATCGGAAATAGCCCGTCAAGCCGAACAAGCGTCTGTTCCAACCCACAAGAGACGACAGAAGAGTTTTAGTGCTGATAGCCCTGAAGTCGTCACAATTGGTATAGGCATCATCCTTTTCCATATCGACACCACCGCTGATTGTTATATCAGATCAAATTCGACCAGATTGGGAGGCGAAATTGGCTGCAGTTCGGGCAGCCGTCGCGCGTCGGGCGAACAGGCGTATCATTATGAGGCAGGTGGGCGACAGGTTGATACCCGTCGGAATAGGAAGGATCCAGACACCCGAAGAAGCCGCCGAAGGTGGAAACTCTGGTAGCGGCAGTAGGCGACGACGACACCATCACCCACCTAATGGCGAGTTTACGCAGTATCTGGGGATGGCAGGGCAAGACTTGGAAGAGGTAAGAAACAATTGTACTCTCCTCTTCGTTCTAAATGGCCTTCGGGGATTCAATTTCGCTGACTGGATTAATATTTCTTGGTGTAGCTGATGCTCATGGAAGCGATGAGACTATCACTAATTGACCATGAAGAACATCAGCGAAAGGAAGCCGAGGAGAGAAAGAAGAAAGAGGATGAGGAACGGGCTACAGGGGGCGGAGCCTCGTCGAGTGGACCCGATGGAGCAGGGAACTCATCACAAGCTGGCGGCAGCTCTTCTCAAGCCGCCTCTTCCTCGAGTATATCAGGGCCCTTCACGAATCTTTCTCCAGCCGTCCCTGGATCCGGTTCGACCTCACGCAGTCGGACCCCAGAACCACCGCCATCTCTAAATCGCACTCCATCGCCATTCAGTGCAATGAACGCGGCACTCCTGACATCTGGAACAGCAACAGCTTTTCTAAACTCGTCCAGCGCACCGGGATCTACTTCAGACACATCCAATACGCCCGTTCCGGCTATAACTCTAACTGAAGGGGGACACAAAGATTGGGCCAATGAACTATCAAAAGACGATCGGTCCACTGCTGCTTCCTCTTCATTCTCACCGTCCTCGGTTCTGACAGGAGAACTTCCACAACCGTCGCCTGCGACAACATCCCCTGCATCCACCTCGTCCAGTTCATTCGGTGGTCCCGACCCGTCTCTCGCCGGGTTTGTAGCATACGGCACCCTTCCTTCGTCGCCTGAGTCAACGGGCCAGTCTCCTCTACTAGGCGCAGTTCCCTCTGATAGCAAATCACACTCGGCTACCGATAACGGCATCTCACCTCCGGCTGAGGCGACCCAGTCGAGGTGAATTGCCTATTGTATGGGCTTAGCATATATTCCTCCCATGCAACTTCCGCTGGCTCAGAGCTTACACCGTACATCATCCACCTTTCCTTTCGGATTTCCCTAGCCACATCTTATTATTATCTGACGACTACGTATCATCAACTCAAGCGTTGATTGATCTTAATGTTATTGACCTTCCAAGCCTTTGATATGGCAATGTCAATGCTTGCTATCGCTATCACGCATTATCCATCCGGTTCAAGGTCTCATCGCGCGGTGCTGGACCGTCGCTTACCTACCGTCGCTTTTTTTTTTCATCTCACGATAACCTTACGTATCAACTGTTTTCATGGTGAGCCGAAACAGGTTCTCTCGTCTGTTTGACGTTCAGCCACGACCGCGTCGAATGACTGCCGACAACGATTTTGTAGCATATCTAGACATCCTTTTCTATTTTTCCTTTACTTCTTCCTACTTTGCTTTCAATACTAGTATTCTTTATGATCCTATGGTTATTACTGCTCCTCCATCGATACCGCATCTCGTGTTTCCAATTCACCCTCACTTTCTTTTGGACTTTTTC
Source organism: Coprinopsis strossmayeri (assembly GCA_900156845.1). NCBI lineage: Eukaryota > Fungi > Basidiomycota > Agaricomycetes > Agaricales > Psathyrellaceae > Coprinopsis > Coprinopsis strossmayeri. The sequence continues at coordinate 69,839 of FTPT01000020.1, forward strand.
GATCCGTCGCAGTGAGAGCTTGCCACTGAGTACTGAGTACTGAGCGCTGAGTTATCATCTCAATACCTTCGGATGCTGAGGTCTGATCCGCTGATGGGTCCGTCTAGGGGTACCAGAATCTTCGACGGAGTCTCTTGCTTCCTACTGTCTAGGTAGTGGGATAATATGGATTTACATGGATCTATAGTAAAAAGAGGAATAATGACTGATTATCGACTGAACGGTCAAAGTGCCCCGGAATCATCTACTTCTCGCCATGCTGAATTACGGGCTTCGGGACGTACTACTCTTCTGGACTATTAAACACCGACATGGCGATAAAGACTGTGGTAGCAGAGCCCTTGATCGGTTCTACTGGGATGGAGGTTCGGAAATGGACATGAACACTACGGCTCACCAGTTCGGTAGGTACATGCATGGAAAATCCTACGCATATTGGCCCAGGTGCAAGAAATATTATGTGTTCAACATCCTGCTTCAGACCTCTAGGTTCTACTATGGCCTTTCTTTTCTGTAGCCTGCAATTCCATCTGGTCAATAATTCTACGGATTTCTGTGGTATGCCTTGGTTCACGGCGGATGTGCGGGTGGCCTGGGACCAACCTGGAACTCCTTTCGCCATCCTCTTCGAATGCACTGACCTTGGCGTAGCACACCACGTCTCTATGGGCATCCGTCCCCGTTTCTGTGCGTGCTAGGTCGGATGGATTGATCGCTAGTGCCTTCCTCGTCCATGCGCACAGTAAGTTATCTATCTGCCTTGACACTTTCGCAGCCAAGTGTCACGGAATATCCAACTCCCTGATACTCTGTTAAGGGCAGATAGCTTCACTGGGATCCTCGGCCGGAAAAGCGGGAAACGCTTGCAATGAACAACCAAGGACTTCTGGACAGTCGGGAGATATGTCAGGACGCACTGCTGTCGTGATTAATCATTGCCCTCAACCAGCGGAGACACAAGGCTATAGGGAGTGGACTATGCCACGGCCTACATCATGCTTTGAGATATCTATCCATCGCTGGGTTGAGGATCATTGTTCTGTAAACACCCTATCGACGGTGGGCATATTGGGCGTGCGGTGAAGAGCGGGGGAAGAGTGTTCTGATAACTCGAAGGATGCATTGTGCGCCTTGTTTTCACGGCCAGAAGCTTGTCATTTCCAGGTCGTAATCTACTACAGTCGCACGGTAGAGGAACCGGGCCCGTGTCCGCAAGAACGACTCTGTCTTCGTCCGTGGAGCTTCAAGATAAGGGTGGCCCAAACAACCAGCCAGATGAATCGTGATCGATATTTCCCAGTTCGTCTTAGAGCAATTATCAAAAATCGCAGACCAGTCGTTGTGAGAGAGGCTCGGTCGCTGTTGGACGAGACAACCACGACCGTATACGTTAGAGATACGAGATACGGTTCTGATGAGATGGGCACCTACCCATACATAACCTTTTCTTCTCATAGGGCGAAAAATTGTCGCTGCTGAAGATCATTCACTCTGAAGAAACAGCGTACCGTGACGCTATCTGAGACGATACATATCTGTCAAACAGTTCGCAAGGCTAAGCGTAGTAAGAATCAATATCTGTCCTTTCGGCTGCTGTGTACGCCACAACCAAAAAAGACAGTTGTGTCTTCTATATGTTTCAATCATCGTAGGCGGTCAGAAGCTTCACAGCACAACCTAACTGTCCTTCTTTCATACATTCCGGCAATTACGATCCTCCCCGTGTTTTACAGCAATACCCCGCAGTACCCTTACTGGAAAAAACCTTTGGAGGGCAAAAGTGTCCAGCCGAGTCGGATTAGACTCGTGTTTCATGTACCCGGGTTGGCAGATGATGAGTGGGTCTTGCTAAGCAGCGTCTGCGAAGCATAAGACAGACGCAGTACCACATCCCTAACGTGATTGTAGCAACGATATTAACGGCGTCAATGTCCGGTATTAGATATTGGAGCAGGATTATAATCGCCGATGATGGAGACGGCGCAGTCCAGGTAAGTGATCTGATTCTTCTTTCCAATGGAAGAGAATGATGTCTACCAATACGTTAGTTCGTTATGAACGATTGCGATAGCCCATAGACTCACCTGAACAGTCGAGAATAAACGCCCAGACTAAGAACGAACTTGGATCCCCGTACAGTAAGCGGTTATCTTTGACCCCGATGTGATCAAAAGGAGACGGTCGAAATTATGAAGAAAGATATGATACAGATGCTGTGAAATACCGATTTTTAAGGGCAAAAGACCGGAGTCCAAATCACGGGTCCGCAGTTTGAGCAAATAATGGAGTTGCAACGGAGTGCTCCTATTTCTTGCTTACTCCTTGGCTCGAAGTTCTGAGAGCACGACCATCATATATGGAAGGCCTGGCTGCTCTCCGGAGCTTCTCATTTCTTCTGGCCTGGATGAGACGCCCATACGGGTTTGGCCACCTCAGGGTTTTCGTCACTTGCGACCTAAAAACAGACAGTGCGTTAATTATAGCCGTTTGCGAGAAGGACGGAGACGATATTTGATAAAGAAGCATAAGAGACGGTGCAGTGGTGGAAAGATGTAATATAAAGGAAAGCTGATATATCACATTTGCTCTCACCTGAGCGTCTACCTGCTTCTTCATCTCTGCTTCCCGAGCAAGCCGCGCGGCTCGAGCAGCATCCACCTTGCGCCTCAAATCAGGTGCCATTTCCTGAAAAGGTGAAGAGATGTCAGCATATAGTCCACGACAACAGGCTTTGTAGAAAGAGTCGTTAGGCTACGGGATTATATGTGTAATTCGAAAAACACAGGCATCAGATAAGATGCCGCGCTCCGGAAGGACAAGCACCCAAATGGGCCAATAAACGGCGACATTACGTGAAACGGAGAGAAGAACTGGCAAGAAAAGGCAAATAGGTATTCAGAAGTCAAGAGAAGTTAGGGAATGAATCCTGTCGGTATCTAAACGCCCACTAAAGAAGGGCATTATTGAATGGAATATGTCCGAAAGCAACCAGCGCCTTTTGCCATTTTCACGCTGGCATAGAAGAAGACTCGGAAGGGCAACACCTCCGTCCAAATCGCCCAATCTTAATATGTACAGACGGAGATTCCATGGAAGGAGGATCCTTGGCTCAACCCACAGCTTGGGTTTGGGATGAGGATTAGCTCCTTCTCGGCGGCCGTATAGTCCCAAAACTTGGACGATCGGAGAATTGAAGAAGGAAAGGTATGTTCTCAGAAGCAAAGAAGCAGCAATTTTTGAGTGTGACGAGGAAATGGGGCATGGAATGGCAGGAGCATTGCCTTCCGGTTCCAAATCCGCTGGAATGCATGGAGTCCTCCTGTCATACAGGGTTGCCGATCCACTGTATCATGGATCATCACCGCAGATGATCGATGGAGAAAAGAAGTTGACAAAGCCAGACGAAACCACGCCACCAGAAGGACGAAAGTAGTGCAATCGTATGGTCGAACAAGAAAGAGAACCCACATTATACAGCTGCTCCTCAGTTGGCGTGGTCACTACACAAAGCACGTAAGCTCTACACCCACGGAGAACGTGAAGAGGATGATAAGGTTTTGAAGGTAATGCGGCGCCGATTGAAAACGGACAAATGGGCTTGGACGTCCGCATAACAAACTCTTTGAGTTTGCTTTGGCAAGCAAATGGAACCTAAAAAAAGTGCCTCGTATATCCGAACATAACGAACCTTTCATCATCGTATAGCCAATGGCCGTTACTATAAGCATTGTTCAGTAGCGGTTAATGGGGAAACGAGTAAAAGTCGGTTCAGACAGTCCAGCAAGTAGAGTTTACGGCCATGCGTTGACGTTGACGTTGACGCATCGAGAGTCAGTTCCAATGCGTTTCAGTCAGCAGAAGGGAGAGCGAGACCAGTAACCCCAAGAAGACAGCGAAAATCCACGCGTTTGTGAATTAGAAATCGAATGGAGAGTGGGTGTCCGAAGAGAATCAGAGCCATTACATCAGAGCCGTTACATCATCCACAAGGTTTGCCAAAGAGATAATGCAGGTCCGTCCGCATGGTCGAGTGCGCAGTCGGTTCCATACCAAAGAAATGACGCAAATAATCACCGCATACCAGGAAAGAGAAACATAAACCCAAGAAGCCCGTCGAGACCCGCGATTGAGATATAAGAAAGGGTCCACATAAGAAAAAAAAAAGTCGTGGCGAGTTCCGGTACCCAGCATGGTCGAGGAGCACCCACGGTGTGCACGGCGAAGCACCCCCCCAACGGTATGCATATGCACATCCCCAGTACAAGGTGATTGGTTAGAGTTCATTCGAAGGTAAGTTCCATTAGAACACGATTTACCGCGAAACGAAAAGGCCATCATTTAACACATGGCATGCATGGCAAGTTGGAGTGTTCGGCCATTGTCAACATAATTTTTCGCGTTTTCGAGTACATCGTTTGAGATGCAGTTGCAGTGGAATCAGAAGGAGCGGAAAAGAAGGATCAAGAGAGACCTGGTCAGCGAAATGCCCATCTTTCCTCATAGCGACAGGGCAGGATCACTTACAGATTGCAGTAAGGCCACCGAATCGAGCCCAAGGGAAGTTTGGCGACGACATATCGTTGTGGTAGATGGTCGTGGTACAAGAACAAGCCTGTTCTGAGCTGAGGGCCGTGCCCGCGTCTCGGACTGACAACACGTCGAATTCAGCCCCGCCGATCATTCAGCCGCCCCTGAGTCTGAACTCCACAATACATGGAAATCTCTATTGCATTGCAAACACCAAAATAGCAGGTTCAATAAAATAAAAAGGACAACAACGAACGACGGCATGTTATGATACAATGGGATATTACAGTACACGCTGATGCAGCTTAATGTAACAATTAACAGTATAAAAACGCAATCCAGCGTCTAAACTCAAGAGATTTGAGCAAAGAAAAAAAAGAGTCAAAAGAAGTTTGTCGAATGAAGGTATAACTGAATTTTTTTATGAGGAAGAGTTGCCTGAGGACAAGAAACCTTTGACGGCGGACATCAGCGATTTCTTCCTATTCCTCCCAAATCCAGCAGCATCGCTTTCCTTCCTGCTCTTCTCCTCAATCCGCGCCAACTCCTCTTCCCATTCCCTGACATGATTTGCACCGTTACTGTCACCGCCTCGAGGCTGGTAGCTGGAAGGAGGAAAGGCCGCCGCTCTCGAGGAAGGCGGGGAAGAAGACACGGCAGGATAAGCGGACGTGCTTTGCTGTTGTTGATGATACCTCCTCCTCCTCCTCCTCTCCTCCTCTTCGTCTGTCCCAGAAGACGAATGTACCAGCCCAAACTCCGTATCCTGCCTCACGCTACCACTCTTCTGGCTTGACACACTGGACGTACTCGTAGTAGTGCTCGTACTCGATGTCCCAAGCGCCGCATTGGCGCTCCTCGTTCCCTTTTCCTTATAAGACCCTGAACCAGCAGAGCGAGGCTTGGTGGGCGGGGCGGTAACAGCCCAGAAACTCGTACTGCTCAGCCGCCCGCTGCTACTCCCCTTCCTATCCGAACTCTTCGTCTTGCCATCCTTGCTTCCACCCGCATTCTTCGAACTCTCAACCCTAGCATACCCGTCCCACAATGAATTGTAATCCGGATTCTGAGGGTTGGGATGCAGAGACGGATTAGCCCAGCCAAGATCGGATCGCCGTTTACTGAACTGCTCCACCCCACCGCTAACGGTGTGACCAGAGCTGCTAGCGCCAGGTTTGTTCAAATTAGACTTGTCCCGCGGTCCAGCACTAGTATGCGGCCGTCTCGGGGTCTTCGCCCTTTTGTCCCCTGTTCCCCGACTAGAAGAACCCGGCAAAGCTGGCGAGGGAGGCAGATCAGATGGTATTTTCCCATCTCTAGTATCCGGCCTTAACCTTCTTGGAGACTTCGATTTCGACCGAACCATGTATTCGGTGCTCATCGCCACTCCAGAGGATGATTCTGCCAGTTCAGCATATTTGGCTAGCGCAAGCTGGCGTTCAGACTCGTTCGTAGAAACCACCAATAGCTCCTTTTCAGCTAGTTCAATGGTATCCGTTCCCCCAGACGGAGACGACACGGTGATCTAAGAAAGGGAAACAAGATCGTTAGCCAAGCCCAAGTTTAGAGATCAGAAAAGAACATGTTGTGAGAGACACGGCAAAACCGGATCGCGGAAAAAGGCAATGTGTCGTAATGGGTATGCACGAGGCAGCCGTATCAAATCCAAGAAAAGAAGCAAAGGGATCTGATCAGATCTTGACATACATACCTTGACGCGCACAAAATATCTTACGGAAACCAGATCCGAGTTAATGGTTTCCCCAATAGCCCATCGGCTATGAGATTTGGATGCGGGCCATTGCAAAGTGAGGGTTTTGCTCCAGATACCTCGGGAATCGCGTGCGAAATTCTCGGTTTCGGTCCCAACGATCAGGTTTACGACAACTTTGGCGCTGGTGCTGAGAGCATTGGTGGCGAAAGAGAATGGGGAAGAATATGACGAAGGAGGTGTCGCTGATGTTGATGCTGTCTGACTTGCTGATGATTGTCCATGTGGTCCATTCGCGGCATTCGGAGTAGGAGGTTGAGAGGAGGAAGAACCGTGATGCTGGATTGCCTGCGAGGAAGATCGATATGTTGTTGACTGTGATAGAAGGGGATGCTCTGAATCGTAAGTGATAATTGATGAGTTTGAAGGGTATAGTGTCTCCGGAGTAAGAGTAGGATTTGATGAAGAGAGCGACGAAGTCGAGGAGGTGAAATTGTGACGGTATTGCTGATGCGACGAAGAAGCGGGTGGGGTACCCAGAGATGGTATTTGCGAATCGTGTTGCGATGACGATGGAGATGTAATTGGAAAAGACGCCTGCTGGGACGCGAAATATGAGTTCTGAGGCTGCGGCGAATTTGCAGATGGGGACGAATGATGAGATGGTGGGGTGTTCGTACTCGTTGACGGGACTGTTGATGTTGTTGCGGATGACAACATGGGAGTACTGGCACCTGACAAGTCGTGCAGTTGGATGCGTCGTTCGATAATGACGCTTGCGCTGCGTATTGACACGCTCTGGTCGAGGGGCTGCATGTGCAACGGTATGGATACGAGGTCGAGGGGGCCTGTCGGGACTGACGGCATTCTGAGAGTGTACCGTATTCGAGGAGCCTTTGGTTTCGTTGTCTGGTGGTCGAAGATGATTGCTTGGGGCTCTGGCAGCGTCAAGGGCCTGGGCACGTCGAACCGCACGAGAGGCAGTTCAAAATGGCGTACTTGGAAAGAACCGACGCCAGTGATGGGGGCATGGCTGAGAACTGGAAGATAATTAGCGACCCGGACACCGTCGAGGATCCACAGCACGTACTTGCTTCGACCCTCCATGTACACCGGTAGTCCACAAAGACAGCGGTGCTGAAGCCGGCAGTCTGGGTGGGGACCCATATGCGAAATGGATACTCGAGGACGCCTACTTGTTCATAGTCGACGTCATCTGGCTTCGACCAGAGGGTCTGGGTGTAGTCCACGAGAATGTTGGACTGGAGAGTGTTTACGCGACCTATGCGCGACTCGTAGCAACGGACAGCGATAGTGAGGGACTTGCACGGTAAAGTTTTGAGGTCGCTGTCGAGCTTTGTGCGCACAACTGCTGGACGGTCATAAACTGGGGACACGGAAAATAATGGTGGACGTACTGCCTTCGACGCGGACTGGTGTGAGGCCCAGATAGCCAATATACGGAAAGTACTTGCCCCCCTGGTTACCTGTTGGACGGTCAGTGAGTGCATCGGACGTCGAAGAACGCACGGACCCTTTGTGGAGGACAGGATGAGCTGAACCATGCTGGGGGATGAAAGTGGAGAAGGGAAGGGAGAAGGGTCGGTGCATGGATAAAAACCCTGTTCAGAACCAAAGATCTCTAATTATTGATTCAACCTTGCTTCCAGTGTGACTGCCACCGAGCAATCCCGTCACGCCGGTCCTTCGCCGGCTTCTTGTCCGTCCGTCTCTCTCTCCCCAACCTCCACCATGCCCACCTCGCTGTACATTCCCTTCCTCCTGGGGGGTATGATCCTCACCGTGTGCACTATATTATTTCTATCTAGGATGCGCACTGACCCCCAGCCAGGGATCAACAAACTCGTTATGGAGCAAGTGGCAGGTCCGCCAGTTTCGTCACAAGTCTGCCCCGCATTCTCATTATTCCTTTGCAGGACATGCAATGTGTCGAGAACTGCTCGGACCCAGACCCCTCGAAGCATGTGCTCTACGAGCAACCGGTATGGCAGACCCTCCAGATGTTCCGTATGCCCTTCTTTTCCCGTTTCGTTAACCCCCTTTGCTGACGAAACCAGTCGGGGAAATGCTCTGTCAGTCCCAAAGTCGTTTCATTTCGTTAATCCTGACTTCTTTACCAAAGGCTTTCTCCCTGTAATATACACGTGGCTGAGAACCAGAAACAAGCGCCCATCTTCCCCCGTCCAGCTCCAAGAAGACGATCCTGAGCTCGAACCACTCACTAAGCTCAAAGCAAAGTCTGAGCCTTTGCAGGGCTCCAAGATTCTCTTGTTATGGATCCCGGCAGCCTGCGATCTTACGGGAACTACGGTACGAGTCTAACCTTCGTGCCAACTAGTCTTAATAACAAGCGCAACTTAGTTAATGAATATCGGTCTTCTTTACACGCCAGTCTCAATTTATCAGATGACACGCGGTGCTCTTGTCCTCTTCGTTGGTGTATTTAGCGTGATCTTCCTCAAGCGCCGACTATGGCTTTATCAGTGTGTTCGATTCCACAATGGCACCACACACTCCCCTCATTTAGCTTATTCTAGATGGATTTCCCTTCTCATCGTCATGTCAGGAGTTGCTTTAGTAGGTTACAGTGGTTCCCTCGTCAAAGACGCCGTAAAGGAAGTTCTTCCTCCTCCGGCATTGCGTTCACTCCCCGCGAGGGCCGCCATGCCGTCTGCTAAAGCCTCAGAGGAAGAGAATGTCGGCACTGTTCTCCTCGGTGCGTATTCTCCTCCGAACTAATAGAGTTTGGGTCACGTCTTACTATTGTTTGTCTCCCTTCCTTTCAGGCGTCTTTTTCGTACTGTTTGCCCAGATCTTGTAAGCCTGTTTCCTCCACAATCGCATGGATCTAGTTTAGTAACGTTTCCCCTTACAGCACCGCTACCCAATTTGTAGTTGAAGGTTGGTCTCGTACGCTGCCGTCGTATGCCTTTGTATTCACTGACATCTCTTCACGTCGTATTCGCATGGAACAGAAAAGATAATGGGTAAGTGTATCAGTATCAAGTCCCGAGACGTCTGTACAACATTCCAATCTATCAGCATCAAACACTACTGTATTCATTCAACCTTCTTTCCTCCATTGTACCATCCCACTTGCTATGTTCACGGAACTGATGTCAATCATTATAGGCCGATACGCCGTATCTCCCCTTGTCGCCGTCGGCTTTGAAGGTCTTTTCGGTGCCATTTCAATCCTATTGCTCTTCCCTATACTCGCTATTCCATCCGTCACCGCCAAATCCCCATTCTTTGATTTGGCCCGTGGTTGGCGTCAAATGATCACGACGCCTACGGTCATGTACTCTGGTGTGGCCATTGCCATCAGTATCTCCCTCTTCAACTTTTTCGGGTTGAGCGTGACGCGACATGTCAGCGCGACCGCAAGAAGCTTGGTAGACACATGCAGGACCTTGGCTATTTGGCTCATCAGTCTGGCCCTCGGATGGGAGCATTTTGTTGTTCCGGTCTCGTTCCTTCAAGTCATCGGGTTCTCATTCCTCGTGTAAGTTCCTGTCACTATTTGCTTCCGTCCCTTCACGCGCCTGGTTTGCGTGTCACTCTAAAACACAACCCGGCGCAAGGGATCCTCGATGGGTATATGCTGACTTCGGACTCTTTTAATTTCTGCAAACTCACCAAATGCGAAAATACAATAACAGTTATGGCACGGTAAGTAAAGTCCTTGTTTCCACCACATATCGCCCCGCTTTCGCACCATTTGGATGCGATATATCAAATCCTGCTCGTAGAGCATGTCCTTCATGTACATTTTCAAAACCTCTCCAATTTGGTTTTATGTTGCTCCATCTGAACGGAACGTATGCTGATTAGAATCTTTCTTCTTTTTTTTTTTAAAAAAAATCCATCCACCCATCATCCATCCAGTTCCTGTTCAACAGTTTGGTCAGGCCGCCTCCATGCATCCCGGCCCCCGCGCCAGAAGCGGGTGGAGCAGGTGCACGAACTGTCGGCCGGGATGAAGAAGAGCGAGAGGGGCTTTTGACGAGCACCCTTGACGAAACCGCTGCTCTCCCTGCCGATCTCGGCCAGAGTGGATTTGACGTCGTGCCGGAGGGGCAGCATGCGCTCGCTGCTGCCAGGTCGGCGTCTAGGGATGCCTAGGGGTAGCGTCTGCGAGCCATTTTCGCCTTCGTTGGCATCCTTCCTTGGGGTCGCACCCATGATTTGCTCTCTTGGACTTGTCGTTAACACTGTACCTTCACCCACATCCTAATGTTCTGGCCGGGCTTCCTCGCTTCCATCTACTTGTGTGTTTTTTCATTTCATTTTCTAGAAGGGCACCATGTCTTCTCCCGCGCGCATTGATCTGCTTTTGTGTATTATTTATTCATTCGGTTACGGTTACAGTAAGTCGCCGTGTTGGCGTTATAGAGTTGACATGCACATGCATATGTACATACGATTGGCTCGAGTCTTCGCCGGTCCAATCGCCTGTTCGTGTTGCGAGTTGCGACTGGGCCGCAGTGATTTTTTGTATGTGATTGTTTCGGGCCTTCGTTTCAATTTCAGTGTGACTTCCTTTTCTAGTGCTTTACAGCGTCAATTAGCCCTTTAGCCGCGGTCGCAGGCCTTCAGGCTGTAATGTCATAGCCTGTATACAGTTTTATATTATCTCACTCGTCAGGTGCCTTGTGCTGAAGAGGGTAAGGCTGCTGTTTTCCATTATGGTTTCTGAGCTGAGCCGTCGTGATGGACTCTCACGTACCAGTTGATATATCCCTCTACATACTCCACCGGAAGCTAATAGTATAAGTGCCAATAAAGGTTCAGACCGTTCAAGAAAACGACTAGAAGACAAGTCCAATATACTATCACCATAACCCGGGAATTTGAAGAGATCAGCGTCGCTGTTTCGAGCTAATATCATCATCCATCGTGACTAGTGGCACCTCTGACTCTCCAAAAATATTTATTGTGTCTATGTATTGGCGTGACGCATCCTTCAATCGAGCTGGGTCTACCGCCGTTCAATTGTTAAGTTTAACCGCTAATTGTTAGCTTTCAATTGGTGACTACAAAGCGCTGCGCCCGCACAGGGTCATGCAAAGGGTGAAGACGTTTCAAGGAACGGCCGCAGAGGCGAGGTAGGATCAGTGGTCCGAGCTTCAAGGGTGCTCTACACATTCCCGGTTTTCCGGTGAACTTTCAACGGTTGATTGTACATATGTAGTTAGCACCTACTGTCCTCGAGATCAATTATTCGAGGTCACATCTACACATCCTCCGAGCATAATGCATATAGTTATATGGCACCCAGTTTTCCTCTTTGCTCCGGAGGGGGTTAAAACCAAAATTCCTCGAATCATTTTACCCGTCAAACTTTAACCCTTCAGCGCTTTATGAAGCTTCAAAACTTGATTTATAATTTTATTCTCCTGACGCCGGAGGGTTACAAACGTTCAAGCTCAAGAGCTATCACCGAGATCTAGTAGAGTTTCGTTGACGAAAAGGGTTCTAGAGTTACTTTGAAGGATAAGGAAATTTCACCCGGTAGTATGCATCATCATGATCCTTAGCTCCGGTTTATTCGCGCCGGATGCGTCACCGGAACGCCGGCTAGTATTTTGGCCGCGCTAGAGAAGCCTGCCAGTGGCTGAGGTGTAGCACAGGTTGGCCTCCGGTATGCCACAACCGTAGCGGTGCCGTTACCTCGCTAATAATTTCAAAGAAATCCACACCGGGGGCCGTCGAGAAGACCCGTGTATGTAGTAAGGTTCCACGAAGCCAGGGAGCACTCAGCGAGCTGCGGAAGCGCCGTTGAGCCATGATCTTCCCAGAAGCTCGAAAATTGGCGCAAAGAAAAACAGGTGCAACTCTCCTCTCTTCCCTTCCGACTTCTAATTCGCCCATACCTCGCTTCTTTTAGCGATTCTCTCGGCCAGTATCGACAGCGAATCGGCTCTCGTGAATTGACCGAGAATTCGACTCTACGTACTTTTTCCATGGTTTTACCCCACATATACCTACTAGGTAGTACTTCAGGACAAGCTTACGTTTTATCAAATTTATCAAATTCATCCGCGGTCTTGATCAGGATTTGTGAAAACTTCCTCGTTAACGTGTTCTTGTTCTCAGCGCGCAGGATGAAGTAGTATGAGAGTCCCGACTCGGCATCGAAAGTTATCAGAAGGAACCTTTCGTTACCTTTCAACCCTGCCCTATAATCAACTGTGATATCACAGCCGGGCTGCGAGTGACTGAATGCCTCTGAATCCCCATGAGCAGAGCCAGCGAGATTAAGCCGACCCCTTCTTTCGCTATCTGCTCGGGAGAAGCCATAAGCCTGGGTAAGCGAGAAACTCAACCAGTAGCGATCGTGAAGAATAGAATGCACTGGCAGAGGGACCAAGGTATCGGCGACGTAGAGTTTCCGAAACTAGAACATGGAGTAATCCATTTGTGATATATCGAGCATATTTAAGCTTTAATCTTGACACCTGGCGTGGCCTGCTGGAAAACGTGTCCATTGTCCTACTTCTTGGCGGAGGTAGTAGTATGTGCATAGCATAATGGTAGATTGTTCAGTAGAAGCATAAGTACTGTTCCCAAGTATTACTGACAGCGGAGCTCCAATGTAATCCTGCAAGCGCCAGCCAGAGAAAAGAACAGTATTGATGTTTATCCGAGGCCAATCTTGGAAACGCCACGTTTGTACATCCGTGTCCCAGCGGGGGGCGTCACTCAATCCCATTGAGAAATGGTGAACTTTAGTTCGTCCAACTTCCAATCACCACATGATTCTTCCGCAACAAAAGCAGTTTTATAAAGCCTGTAACCAGTTCTGCGAAGTGAACTTCCAGCCTCGGGGGCCGAATGTATAGCCGCGTAATAGAAGGAAGAACCAGCCCAATTGCCTCTGGCAAGTTCTTATACTCGGAGAAACGAGGCTTGAGAATGGGTTCATGTGGTGACGCCTAGGAAGAGCGTCCGATTCACGAAATTGAATAGCCGAGATGACCTCAGAGACGGTCTGAATTGATGACAGCCGGAACAACACACTCCGGTGGGTTACACAACCTATCGGCGACTCCTTTGACCCATGCAGGTTATGCGGACCCGACTTCAACCAATAGTGGTTCCCGGCCATACACGATGCACTAGGCCAAAGCCCCAAAATGTCTAGGCTATCGATCTTTGCGCTCTGACACCTAGTAGTTTCAACCCTGACCAAGTAACTGGATATGTCTCTTCCAGGGAATTTCTGGGAGAATCGACATTTGCAATTGCTGCATGTAAAAAGATGACAGATTCTGAGAATGTCGTAAAAACAGAATGATTGACCTGTTTCGCACGTACAACAGATTCGGAGTATGTGCCTCTAAGAATCCGAGGAGACGGATTCGTCATCGCTATCGCTCTCTCTTTCAAGTTCCTCTTGAGTGGCAGCCTCCAATTCCTGGAGAGGCCAACCAATAGACCTTTTGTCGATCCAAGTCTCTGACACAGATTGTCCCAGACTAATAAGCGCCTCATCCCTGGTGTCGGAAGGATTAGGACTAGCACAGGGTTTTTCTGATCAGTGAACTCACTGGGCGTATGCTTGAACCCAAACACAAAAGTCGTCCAGCCAGATTTTGCTGTAGACATAGTACACCTCATGGTGATCCAGAGTACGTTTCATGTCCAATAGACATCGCATAACTGTTCTTTTCCCCTTTCTCAGAAGCTGAGCGCTGTCATCGCGGCATTTCTCGGCGAGAGCATATGACCGATACAGAGGGAATGCGAGGGTGCGCCTGTAGGACGGTACGAGCGTCTTTGCTAACTCGTTTTTGGTAAATTGGTCTGCGACAGAAGGTGGGGTCCAATCAGCATCCACCTTTGGCGGATCAAGTGCTGAGAAGGCTGGTACAAGATTGCAGATAGTCCATGCGCTTTCTGGTGTAGGATCCAGTTGGTTTGTCCGGGACTCGTAGGCATAAGCATAGAGCAAGGTGACCAACGTCAGATAAAGTTCATGCGCCTGATGAGCAGTAGCAAGGTCTGTATTGGCATAGTGATCAGTTCCAAAGGATATATATGTATAATGCTTATACACGACCTACATTCTTTACGAGGCAAGCGCAAGATCTCGGCGTTTTCTGATTCACTGTATTCAGGTGGCCCCTCGGCTACGACGTAGGGATGTTTCCAAAGCAGTAGTTCTTGGATGTATTCATCATCGGCGAAATCTGCCCTGTTTAGCAAATATTAGTTACAAGGAAGGATTGAATGGAAGAGGACCAACATGTAATGTTCTGGGTCCCATTTGGCCTCCTCATGTTCGATCCTCAGCCTTGTTCGCTCTTCCTTTTGGCATGACTCTGCATTACTTCCAAGTTCGTTGATTTCGTTCTCGGTATGACCAACATGACGCAGATATCCGGAATGCATGTCAAGGAAGCCATAAGGCCTTTCTGTAGTTGTGTGGAACTCAGGTAAGGTTTCTGGAACTTGCTGAGGAAGTTGCCAGTCATTCTGAGCCGCTGTGTTTGGTGGTGTCAGAGACTCTCGCCTTCTGTTCGGACCGCTATTCATACCTTCTTCGTATAATGCAGTTTCTTCCAATTTCAGATTATCCAGTTTGGTCGCGAGGCCCTCTTCATTTTCGGTAGATGATATCACCTCAATGGAAAGCGTACTTTTAGAAGGGCGAGGGGCCAAAAGCTTCGCTAACAGGTCGAGGTCTTCAAAGTGCTGGCCTTTGGTCTCCTTGGTCAGAGTGACGGTCAGATATCCAGCACTGGGATCATATTGAGCTGAAGACGTATCGTCCTCAACAAGGTTGTGAGGGAAATTGAGGCGAAGAAAATACGGGTTCACATGGACCGACAGAAGGGTTTCGTCGACGTTTATCTCGACATCCGATGCCTGTTCTTTTTCAGAGGATATCACCATTCATTTGGAGCAAAATTTTAGGAAAATGGGATCAACACACGCGAACGGATGGGCAGTACATCGACACCACGACCGTTGTCTCTGTCTGGCTGCAGCTAAAGCGGGGGGTAATCATGGCGTCGGCGTCGTCGTCGTTGCCTAAAGGGCTCTTGATAACGTTGATGATGGCGGTGTGCAATAATCGTCGGAGGCGCCGCCATCAAAAAGAAGACTCCGATCCGTTGGTCGATTGCCATCGGTGCGAGTAGAATATGCCTCGACGCTTTCTAAACTCGTCGGCTCACCAAAACAGCCGTTTTCACTGTCAACCACCGGTTAGCCGAGCGTCTTATCGAAGGGGACCGTTGTATAAATTCCTCCTGTCAGTTGGTGTTTGCCCCACATAATACCCGCTTGTCGAAAAATCTTGTCCCACACTATACCTTGCCATGGACCCCCAGGTATGTAGTCGATAACGCAGCCTTAGCCATCCCTGAATATTCTGTTGCAGAAGTTACCAGCATACCCTTCGCTTGCCACCGTTGAGCAGCTCATCGTGACTGAGAAGCGGGGAAACTGCGTCCCTGTTTTCATCGAGCTGCCCGCCGATCTCATTACACCATGCATGGCATATCTTCGCCTCGCCAAAGACTCAAAGTACAGCTTCCTTCTCGAGTCAGTTGTCTCTGGAGAGAATCTTGCTCGCTACAGTTTTATTGGTTCGGGTGAGTTGGCCTCATCTTGGTCTGTGTGAGTCATATTGACCTTCCACGACTCGGATTACTAGACCCTTTCAAGGTCATTAAGACCGGTCCTGGGGAGGAGATCACTGGCGATCCCATGATTCCTTTGCAGAAGGAATTATCGTTGTACGAGTATGTCAGCATCCCAGAAGTCCCCACCTTCACCGGAGGTGCAATTGGCTATGTCGCCTATGACTGCATCCAGCACTTCGAACCCAAGACAAAAACCGAGTTGGAGGATGTTCTACAAATTCCCGAGGCTGTTTTCATGCTCACCGACACGTTGGTTGTCTACGACCACCTTCATCAAACTCTGAAAGTCGTTTCCCATGTTTTCAGCCCTAAGAACTCTGGAGGAGCGAATCTCTCTTTCGCCTACCAAACCGCAGTTTCAAAGGCTCGAAGGCTAGCCAAGGTTCTTACAAATCCGATTACAGTAGAACCTCATCAGCCTCCCGTCTCCCTTGGGAATGAGGGTGTTTCCAACGTTGGAAAAGCTGGATATGAAGGCTTCGTTACCACGCTCAAGAAGCACATCGTTGCGGGTGACATTATCCAAGCCGTGCCATCCCAGCGTCTCGCCAGGCCTACGTCACTTCACCCATTCAACGCATATAGGCAGCTTCGACAGGTTAACCCATCTCCTTACATGTTCTATCTCGATCTTGGAGATATGCAGATCGTCGGTGCTAGTCCCGAGACTCTTTGCAAGGTTGAGAAGAACGTCGTGTTTAACCATGCCATTGCCGGAACTATCAAGAGGGGCAAGACCCCAGAAGGTCAGTATCTAAACCTCATTTCTCAACGTATCTCTGATGTGCGGTTACAGAGGATGAGAAGCTCGGTGCCATCCTTCTCAATTCTGAGAAGGACCGTGCCGAACATATCATGTTGGTCGACTTGGCTCGCAACGATGTCAACCGTGTCTGCCAACCCAAGACTGTCAAGGTTGATCATCTCATGCAGGTTGAGAAGTTTAGCCATGTCATCCATCTGACCTCCCAAGTCTCTGGCATCCTTCGGGAAGATAAGAACCGGTTTGATGCCTTCCGGTCTATCTTCCCTGCCGGTACTGTCTCTGGTGCACCGAAGATTAAGGCAATCGAAATCATCTCTTCGCTTGAGAAGGAGAAGCGTGGTGTCTACGCTGGCGCCGTTGGTCGCTTCGACTTTGCTGGCGACTGCATGGACACCTGCATTGCCATTCGTACCATGGTGTTCAAGAATGGCGTGGCTTACTTGCAAGCTGGTGGTGGAATCGTCTTCGATAGCGTCGAAGAAGATGAGTTCATCGAAACTGTCAACAAATTGGGCGGCAACGTCAGAGCTCTTGAGGCTGCAGAACGTGAGTCTTGGTTCCTCCCGGGATACGGTCTAATTGCTAACCCTTTCCTTCAGGAAACTGGTATTCCATCCAAAACAAGACCCAGGTTGTCGAATAAGCAATTATATAGAGATAACGAGATTAATATGTACTATTACTACTTGAACCTGTTGGTTCTCTGGCGGGACTTCTTGTGATATTTGAAAGCTCTTTGCGTCTCATCCTGTTGCCTAAGAGCGACACCTTCCCGAGCTGCTATGCTTAAAACTCCGCCAATAAGTTCAGCTGCCCGGGTATTTTCGTCGTTCGCGGGAATAGGATACATGACAAGTCGGGGATCTACGTTCGAGTCAATGATTCCAATAGTGGGAACGTTCTCGATGGCGAATTCGCGGATAGCAATAGCGTTGTGGACGGGGTTAAGGATGATGGCGAGGTCAGGTGTGACTTTGAGGGCATCGAGTTGCTCAGTTTGGAAGAATTGCCTTTTGTTGGTGAGGGTGCCAGGCAGCCAGCGGTCACCAACATAGTACCCTTGTTGGCGGCCAGTCCTTTCGGCAGCTTTTTGGACGATTGGCTTGAGGTCTGGCCGTGTTCCAATGAACACGATTTGACCGCCAGCTCTTGCAATGGCGCGAGTGACGTTCGCAGCCCGTCTCAGCAGAGGCAGTGTGCTATCAAGGTCAATGATTGTAATCCCTGCTCGCGTTCCATACGCGTAGGGCGTGAAATTCGGGTTCATTCGACTGGCAGCGTGGCCAAAGTGGGCGCCAGCAGCAAGCAGAGCGGAAATGGTGGCGTCACGCGTTGGCTTGTGCAACTGGTGTCGTAGCTGGAAGGTATTGCTCGAATTCTGGGTTGAGCCGTACTCAGACATCATGTCGACTGCCAAATTCAAACATCTTAGTCCCTCCACAGCTCAAAGTTAAGCACAAGAAGGACCCACTCAGAGTTTTGACCCTGCCCTTCTGTTCTCGGAATTCATCCCAGTCGGTGAGGGTTTCAAGACGCCTGTCTTCATTGGAGGCCGTCGCAGTCGACAGAGAACGGCGAACTGGCTGTGCTCGAGCGAGACATCTCGAGGAACGGGCAGACGCCTGGAGCGACGGTCGAAGTACAGACGGAAGAGACATAAGGAGCCAGGCGCGTGGCTGTGCATAATCTTGGGTCTGCTTACCTCAGGTCATCGATTTTTTTTTCAGCGTCCGCACATTGACCTTGACCACCATCTTCCCTCTGCATCTTTTCTCTTAACTATCCAAAAAATGGCTGACGATTTGTTTGACGGTGCCATTGGTATTGATCTCGGTACCACCTACTCGTACGTTTCCATCTTCCACCTCCGAGACAAGGCAATGGGCTCACACTAGACTAGCTGTGTCGGTGTCTGGCAAAACGACCGTGTCGAAATCATTGCCAATGACCGTACGTCCTCCTCTAAGACACTTTTGCGCGCAGTCGACTGATTTTATCTCAGAGGGTAACCGAACCACACCGTCATACGTCGCCTTCTCGCAGGACGAGCGTCTGATCGGCGATGCCGCCAAAAATCAGGCGGCCATGAACCCCAAAAACACCGTCTTCGACGCTAAGCGCTTGATTGGTCGTCGATTTGAGTGAGTATCTCCATAGATCGATGTCTATGTATCCTCATCACCGTTTTCTACCAGCGATCCCGATGTTAAGAAGGTTGGCTCAGCACAGATACGGTATTGATTCAATGCTTAATATTGATCGCAGGATATGAGCCACTGGCCCTTCGAGGTCGTTGAGAAGGATGGCTCTCCCCTCATCAAGGTCGAATACCTTAATGAGGAGAAGCAATTCAGCCCTCAGGAAATCTCCGCTATGGTCCTCACCAAAATGAAGGAGATCTCTGAGGCCAAGCTCGGCAAGACTGTCAAGAAGGCTGTCGTCACGTGGGTCCATTCACCCCTATATGCAAATTTCCTCGCTCAATTTTTAATCAGTGTCCCCGCATACTTCAACGACTCGCAACGTTTGGCCACCAAGGATGCCGGTGCCATCGCCGGTCTCGAGGTCCTCCGTATCATCAATGAGCCCACCGCTGCCGCCATCGCTTACGGTCTCGACCGTCAATCCAAGACCGAGAGGAACGTTCTCATCTTCGATCTCGGTGGAGGAACTTTCGATGTGTCTCTCTTGAACATCAGCGGTGGTGTCTTCGCCGTCAAGGCCACCTCCGGTGACACCCATCTTGGTGGTGAAGATTTCGACAACAACCTCTTGGAACACTTCAAGGCTGAGTTCAAGAAGAAGACCAAGCTCGATATCAGCGACGATGCCCGTGCCCTCCGCCGTTTGAGGAGCGCTTGCGAACGTGCTAAGCGAACCCTTTCCAGCGTCACCCAGACCACTGTCGAAGTCGATTCCCTCTACCAGGTATATCAAAGTCTGAATCCCATCTTTAACCCATGTCTGACCTCTCGTTAGGGTGAGGACTTCTCTGCCAGCCTCACTCGTGCCCGCTTCGAGGAGATCAACGCCACTCTCTTCAAGTCCACCATCGATCCCGTCGAGAAAGTCCTCAAGGACTCCAAGATCCCCCGCGAGAAGGTCGATGACATTGTCCTCGTTGGTGGCTCCACCCGTATCCCCAAGATCCAATCCCTCGTCTCCGAGTTCTTCGGTGGCCGCCAACTGAACAAGTCCATCAACCCCGATGAGGCTGTTGCCTACGGTGCCGCCGTCCAGGCCGCCATCCTCACTGGCCAGACCTCTGACCAGACCAAGGACCTCCTCCTCCTCGACGTTGCTCCTCTCTCCCTCGGTGTCGCCATGCAAGGTGATGTCTTCGGTGTCGTTGTTCCCCGCAACACCCCTATCCCCACCAACAAGTCTCGTGTCTTCACCACTGTCGAGGACAACCAGACAACCGTCACCTTCCCTGTGTAAGTTTTATCGAGCTTCTTTTAGCTACACACTTTGACCTCTTTCATTAGCTACGAGGGTGAGCGAACCCAGTGCCGTGACAACCGTCTCCTCGGTGAATTCGAGCTTACTGGCATTCCCCCCATGCCCCGTGGCCAAGCTGAGCTCGTCACCACCTTCGAGGTTGACGCCAACGGTCTCCTGAAGGTTTCTGCTCAGGACCGTGCTTCAGGCCGCAAGGCTTCCATCAGTAAGTATCTCATTCACCCTGAGAGAGTCAACCTAGAATCTGACCGACGTTCAATAGCCATCACCAACTCCGTTGGTCGTCTCTCTTCCGCTGAGATCGAGCAGATGATCAAGGACGCCGAGCAATTCAAGAACGCCGACAAGGAGTTCTCTGCCCGACATGAGGCCAAGTCTGACCTCGAAGCCTACATCCACCAGGTCGAGAGCACCATCACCTCCCCTGAGATTGGCATGAAGCTCAAGCGAGGAGCAAAGTCTCAAGTTGAGGCTGAGCTTGCCCGTGCCCTCGAGAAGCTCGAGATCGAGGACTCCACCGCCGACGAATTGAGGAAAGCTCAACTCGGCATCAAGCGTGCCCTCCAAAAAGCGACTGCTGGCATCCGGTGAACGGCGACCGGCTCTCGTGGCTGATGTGCGATCGTTGCTTACCCCACTTTGGCATGGATGATTCTTTGCTTTTTTCATTGTACCATTTAATCCACAACACGACCGGTCCCTGCTATCTCGCTTGTTTTCTATACTTTTTTCCTACGTCTCCATTGCTAGCATCTCCCAAAAGTTGAAGGAAGTTCATTGTTCAGTGTAGTATCCGATGCTACTGTATGTAATTTTCAAAAGCGTCATGGTTATGATGCGAAATGCCGACGTTTCTTTGTCTCTCTCGCATACACAAATGGAGTGTCTTGGAAACATGATATCAAGGTATGGTTGTTATACAAAATGTAATGCGATACTATCATGGAGGGAGGAAACGGAGGGCTGACTGCTATGATACGGCTTTGTGTATCTTCAGCCCAACTTCCAACACCCACAGCTCTTCGTCGGCTCCGTCGCACAAAGCTTTGTCTGCCTCAGCGAATGCCAGTGCGCACTTCGACTTTTTCCGACCATCCAGTTCAGGATGGAGGATAACTAAATCGTGTAGCTGTCCATTGTTGTGAGCTCAGCTTACACGGATCGACGAGAGAGTGTTACCTGAGACAGAATTTGGGTGGCAGAGTATCCTTCACGCATGAGCTCTTTCACCTTTTTCTGGATGCCAGTGAAATTGGTGGCTTTCCGTGACGGTTGGTCATCGACGTCCATTGAATCTTCGACGGGGACACCAAGAGTCCTGGCAAAGGCATTAATGACTACGTCTGGGACAACGCCGGCGATTTCTTGAATATCTCGTGGAAGGATGGGCGTTGGGGGGTCACTTGATTTTGAAAGTCTGGCAGCGGATTGTAGGTATGTGATTGCTCGACGAAGGTCTCCGTGGGATGTTTCAATGAGAGCATCTATCACGTTTGCGTTCACGTCGATTCGTTCCGCTTGGGCAATGTAGGCTAAACGAGCTGACGCAGAGTCCGCGTCCAGAGGCGTGAATCGGAATTTGGAACATCGAGATGCTAGAGGTTCGATAATCCTGTTAGGTAGTTCAGACACAGAGCCGATATAATACCAGGAAGGTCTTACCGCGTTACATAGTTGCATACGAGGCAGAATCGTGTAATTTTGGCATATGTTTCCATGATTCGACGAAGTGCACCTTGGGCGTCCTGTGTCATCGAGTCTGCTTCGTCCAGGATGATGATTTTGTACGGTGGACAAGGGTACATCTTTCCGTCAGATGCCACAACCTGCGCCCGAGGGGTTTGTCTTGCAAAGTTCTTGATTTTCTCGCGAACGATGGAGATACCACGTTCATCGGAAGCGTTAAGTTCTAGCACACGATTTCGGAAATTGTCTGGACTAGAGTTGCGTTAAAGAAAGCTTCTTGCATAGAGCGGATTGGACATGCCCGAATAGTTCTCTGGCAAGAGCGAGGATGGTAGAAGTCTTTCCTGTTCCTGGGGGTCCGTAGAAAAGCATGTGCGGTAGCTAAGAGCCATAATCAGAACCAAGTGCACCATTGAGATGGCCATTGTCACTCACATTTGCTGATGTCAGTGTCCTTTCGAGGACATTAGTTGTATGTTCTTGGGCAGAAACCTCATTAATAGTCTTTGGCCGACTGGAATCCCGGTGAATAGCAAGAACCAAGAGTATAAGGGTTGTACCCACTATTTCTCCACCCATGGCTGATTTTCGGGGTCTACTGTATGTTTTACAGTGTTAGCGGTTTTGGTTTGGGCTCCCCTTGGAGCGAAAAAATTCGAGGCCATGGCTGCAGGGTACTGAGGCTGCTGTCGACGCGTCTGGCGGTCGTCACGAACGCGTGACAGACGCGTGTCACACCGTGTTTTCTTCTTCCCACGCTATGTCGGCAGCGCACAGCTCATTATCTCCTGACCTCCATCTTGTGCCGGCGCAGTACTGCACTGTGAACAGCCCCTAGTCAGTATGTCGGCAACAGAATCCAGTAAAGGTAGGCTGTCCGTCGTACATGTTGATTAAATTGCTGAAATCGCGTAGTACTTCCCGGAAGTACATCGCCTGATAGTGAGCGACGCGTCGTTGACAGCGAGGCAGATGGTTCTGACGCGTTTTCGCCAGAGAAACAGGATAAAGCATCTATCATTGACCTCAAGAATGGCAAGGTCGTCTGCAAACAGAAGGCCATCTCGTTTGAGAAGCAGTCGGAGACGCTTCAGGGTGAGTCGCCGTTCTCAAGATGTGTGTCAAGTTAGACACTCAGCGGTATCCTCGGCAGAAATCGTCAAGTTCCGTGAAACGCTAGAGGAACGAATAGATTCGCAACAATCGCCGCTCACTGAAGTTCCTGAAGAACACAAACCAGTCATTGTCAAATTAGCTCATGAGAGGTCGGACCAGTTCCCGAAAATTCAAGCGCATAGCTAACCCCACTCACAGCGACAAGGGCCTGCTCGCTCTTGCTAAGCACATACGCCAGGAACTACTTCCTGTGCAAGATGAAGATGATGAAGACAAGATTACACGAGCGAATGCAATGCTGCCTCAAACGGCCGTAGAGTCAGCTATAAACTCCTTGTTGGATCGGAACAACTATGGCCTCGACACCCCTAACGGTGCCAAACTCCCTGCATCCTTGGCCGTCTGGCGCTGGGAAGTCAAAGATGAATATAAGGACTGGCTTCCTAAGAGTGGTCGGGAGAAAGCCGAGGTTCGATTGGAAGAGCGGAAACAAGTAAGAAATCTTCTAGTTAACATTCGGCGCATGTTAAGTTTTCCTAGGCCAAACAAGTCCTCATTTCCACCTTTCAAAGGCTGAATAAAAGTGAACAGGATGCTCTGTTCAACATTAAGGGGAGCGATATGCCCACTAAGGCGAAGGATTCCACCAGGACTCCAGCACCAACTTCAGAAGCGTCTGAGAAAAAGGATGCCGCCGTTGGTAGTGCGAAAAAGAAAGGCAAAAAGAAAACCACAGAAGCTGAGAATGACAATGTGAGTCTGATCCACTCATACGAACTCTCCATACTTATATGGCTCTTTTAGACCGATAGTGCCAAGCCTTCGAAGCCGAAGAAAGTTGTCGATCCTGAAAAGGCAGCCAAAGTGAGAAACATAGATTGTGCGGAGAGTAGCTCCTGATGGCCTTTTCAGGAGAAAGAAAAGTTAGAGAAGAAGGCTGCCAAAGCGGAACGGGAACAAAAGGCGAAGGACGCACATAATAAATCGCGTTCGATAATGGCCAACTTCTTTTCTAAAGCAAAGCCCGTTATATCCTCCGCGTCTTCCCCTGCCAAATCGGCAACAGCTAGTTCTTCACAATCCGAGTTTGAAAGAGTCTTCAAACCGTTCATCTTGAAGAAGGATTCTGTCCTCGCTCCTCAGAATTGGTTCAAAGATTCCAGGAAGCAAAGGCGTCATTCACAGTCCATTCCCGATTCAGCCGAAATTATCGTTATCGACGACGATGAAGATGGGTCTGAAGACATTGAGATGTTGGATAGTACAATTCAGGCTAATCTCAGCGAAGACCAACTATCGAAAATGTCAAGCAAAGGTTTGTGGTTTCCATTTTGCCTGAATCGCCTCTCTAACATGACGCTTCTCTAGAACGTTTGAACAACATCCTATCCTCTTTACCTCTCCCTGCTGACTCCCGTCGTCTTCCCCGCCAACGCCCTCTTTACGGTTACAAAGTGTATCGCCCCACCTCCATTCGGGATATCGTTTCGCAGCTTTCGGAGGCCGAGGTGGCTGGAGATGACGGGCTTGTCCGCAACCTCTTGGCCAAACTACGAGACCGAAAACAATTCCCTGCCAAAGCTTTCATCTTCCATGAAGATGCTCGCCCGGGATATTTTGGAACATGGACTCGGAGTTCAAAAGTTATTGGACCTCGCCGGCCCTTTACAAAGGACCTGGTCGTTTTCGACTATGGTTATGACAGTGGGGAAGAATGGGAAGAGGAACCGGTCGGCGACGATGTTGCTGATGATGAAGAAGAAGAGGAGACAGAAGAACCTGATTCGGATGCTGATAGTTGGCTTGTCGACGACGACGAAGAGGTGGAAGTTGACTTGAAAGACCTCGACTCTTTGGAT
Source organism: Coprinopsis strossmayeri (assembly GCA_900156845.1). Classification (NCBI taxonomy): domain Eukaryota; kingdom Fungi; phylum Basidiomycota; class Agaricomycetes; order Agaricales; family Psathyrellaceae; genus Coprinopsis; species Coprinopsis strossmayeri. The sequence continues at coordinate 94,643 of FTPT01000020.1, forward strand.
GCTCCTGATATCTTTGAACTCTCCGTTCCTCCTGTCCCTGTGAAGCGAAAAGCAGACGATGGCGAGAAGAAACTGTCGAAGAAAAGAAAAGTTGTTGTACCGCTGGTGCCGTTTGCAAAAGGACCTTGCTGGGAGGAAAGCATCGGCGAATGCTCTTACGGTCCTTTCCAGCAATATCGGATTCAGCTCTTCAATGGTAAGCCATCCAAAGGTGAATAGTGCCTCAGACTTCTCATTTCTCCCCCTTCAGATACTCCTTTCCCAATTGACCCATTCACCTTTGTTTCTACCTGTGTGGAAGACTATCGGGAATATCGTGCCAACCAGACTAAAACTGCAGCCCCAGTGAACGGTACATCTGCTTCCGACGACAGATTCGTCGTACCTCTGCTTCCAGTCCGTTTGAACGGGACCAACACACCTACGGCTTTCGATAATCCCTCTAACAATACGCAGCCACAGCCTAAGAAAGCCCTGAAGACGCCATTCCCTGATGTTCATCTTCCTGTTCTCCTGAACAAGATAATTCAAACTGACACAGGAAGCTTCAATTCCCTTGTCGAACTCATTTATGAAGAATTAAAACCCCATAAAGTCACAAAGGCTGCAATTGAAGCTAAAATTCGTGAAGTTAGCGAAAAGGTGAACAAGAAATGGACTGTGAAGCCCTTTTATTTGAACCCTGTAAGTGTTCTTTTCAATTAAACTTGGAAGGTGGCTCATCCCTTGCTCTTTGTAGATATCGTCTACTGCCGTTGGTGCTCAAATCCCCTCATGATAAGACTGAGTGTACTAGTCAACCCACAACGCCATACCCAATCTCTTTCTCCTGTTCGATGCCTCCAAGTCAAGTACAATTCCCCCCTCTCTTGACGACTTGGTGTACATGTTATTAATTATTCGTAGTTTAATGGATTAGATCCCCAAGACAACTTGAAAGGATTAATTGAATTAAGACTTTTCAGCCATCTTCTGTGAGCAATTCCTTCCCTCTACCTTCCACCCGTCCGGATTACGGTGAAGGACAAGGTGCGTGGCTGTGTTTGCGTTGGGCAGCACAAAGGACACAGTCGTGGCACGCATCCACGACTGTCACGACCCCTAAGCAAAAGATCGGTGATTGTTCAATGTTTCACAACACCGGAAACAATTTAGATTACGAACTCCGACCGTAGTTCGCATATATTTGCGAAGTCTTCCACGCAAGGTTGCCACAAACCATCATCTTCCTCATGTCTGATCAAACCAGGAGGTCGAAACGTTTGAAGGCATCTGCCGGCAATGAAGCACCTACTGCCCACAGGAAAGCTTCACTTGCGCGCCAAAGAGGCAAGAGAGTCATGAAAGCGGTGACACTATCCCCCCACGTGTTAACTGAAATGCCTCTGGATATTCTATATGAGGTGAGGTTTGGACATTCTTAGTGGTAGCATGGTTTATGCAATATGGATGTACAGGTTTGCTCTTACTTGAAACCTATTGACTTGCTTCACTTGGCGAGAACAGCACATGCTTTCCGCGATGTCTTGATGAGTCGTTCGTCAAAACCCTTTTGGGTTTGCGCTTTCTCTCAAATAGAAGGCTTTCCCCCTTGCCCCGAAGATTTGGCGGAAACGCAATACACAAACCTCATGTTCTCCTTCCACTGCCATGTATGTAATAACATCTCCTCAACATCGCATGTTCTTATTATCATCATCAATCTAGGAGTGTTTGAAGGATGGAAATGAATCCGACAGCATACTGATTCTACTAGGCCGTATCAGGCTTTGCCAAGCATGCTTACCAGAAAAGTATTCTTAGTTGCTCCCCCATTAGAACAGCTATCTTGAGCTCACTGCAGATACAAGCCATGGAATCGTCTAACTCCAAAGCCACCGTCAGAACTTAAAGTCGTTATACCAACTACTTCTCTTTATATCCCTGGAGTTCGGACTAACTGGCATGGTAAAGCGCCACTTTCATTTTTGTTCGAACCGTAGCTCATGCAGATTATCAGCCGACACGCTGAAGTACGATGTTGGAAAGGCCGATTCTCTCCGTGAAGTTTATCTCGGCCTTGGATATAGCAAAGAAAGAAAGGCCGCCTGGTTGAAAGAGCGTAAAGCTGAGCACGAGAAGTGTCTTACCGTAGGTCATCGTGCGCAATTCCCATTAGTATGGAATGATGTCTTACTGCTTCGGGTTTGACTACAGCACGCTGGACTTTGGGTGGCGTATGTAAACCATCAGAGGCTGGATGCGCATATGCGCGACCAAATGATTAAAACAGTTCGTGTGGCTCGGTAAGCGGCTTTCAGTGCTCTAGGTTTTGAAAGAAAAGTCCCCTGATTTTTTCTAAGAATTAGACAGCTTCTGGTCGATCTAGGTAACGTCCTCGAGTTTCTCTGAACGATTCATTGCCAGATTAACATCATGTTAGGCTGGAACAAGGAACTCGATTTACTGGATAGCACTTCTGTGATGTTCTTCTCTCCTGAGCCGCGACGCTGGTATCACCATGCCCTCGTCGACAAATCAGTAGGGCTGTCTGAGGAAGGTGCGACCAGGCTAAATATTACCATGTCCTTTGTTGATGATTAAGCTTAGAATGGCTTACAATGAAACCCGAATTGCTGAAATGGTTTGAGCGGATCAGACAAGCCCAGCTTGTGGAAGAACATGTAGCCTTGGTTAAAGCTAGGGTGAAGAAATGGGTGGAACCTATCTACACTACTTTCATTCTTTCACAGCCTTCGAAGCTCGCATACCCCAACTTGGTAGAGATATGTTTGTTGGAAGAATTCCGCGCACCGCTGGAGGACACACCACCAGAGGTAGACTTGACTGAAGAAGCGTTCGAAGCTGGCAAAGCAAGACTTTCAACCTACATGAACGAATGGCGAGAAGATCGGGATGAAGAACTGCTGAAAATTATGCGTAAATCGAGTGTATACTCGAGCCAAGAGATCGAATTGAAACGCGATTCCCTTCGATTTGCTTCGACTATCTTCAGATGCGGCAGCTGTAGCTCTACAGCGACATATCCTGAGGTATTCGTTCATAAATGTATGCTTGTCTCCCCTGTGGAGCTCGAACTTCCTCGACAAAGGGTGTCAAGCACAACGCCTGTGTACGTCGACTCGACGTTCAATATAGCACCACTCTACCAACAGTACGCGAAGATGGGTCATGAGGCTATCAAGGATAAGGAAGGCGCTATAGTTCGATTCGCCCTTTGTAGGAACCGAGTGTGGGCCCCACTGAGCAAACTTACGGTTCACGAAGCTTCCCATATACACCTAAAGGGAGTCCTAGAACTATGTGGCCTTCCTCCGGATACTACGAAGTCAGAGCTAGAAAAGGCCGATCCCTATGTCGCAACTCGGTGCAATTGCTTTAGTCCCAACATGCTTATGCGCTGGAGCTCTGCGGTATTTTTTTCTCTTCAAACAACGCAGCCTGAATCGTACTGAACGCATTGCATAGGTTCGAATGGAACAAATGCGGTCTGGCCACCGCCGACCCATAAATCATTCACGTTTATTTTCTTTGCCCTCGGAGAAACTTATGGCGAAAGTAGTACAGATGCGGGCGAATCGCAAGTCCGAATATGACACTCATAGATGGTGGTCCTACGGTTGTCTGCTTTGCGGCGACTCCGATATCCAAAACGCGTCCCAACATCTCAAATTTAGGTGTTTTCTTTCCACCTCTGAATCAATATTTCCAAACTCATTGCGTTGCTCACTTTTACAGCCATAACCTGTTGGATTCAGACGCGGAACAGTTTCTATCATTGACGTTGGCAGACCAGCTGCCATCCCATGACTTTGGTGAAATTGAACGTTCGTCAGGCGGCTCCTCCAAGACTATCTCTGCTTCTGAACTTAAAGCCTTAAACATTCGCTAATTCCCGGGGCTACACAGCAGACAGATTATTGCAGGAACATGGGACGATATCTATTATACACGTATAGTAGACCGAACGACAGCATTGATTCACACATAGGCGCTAAGGAGTAACTGTGTGTGGTAGTGAGATCTTTTCGTGACGGTCATGAGCATAGTGTTCTTCATGCATGCGATAGCCCGTTATGTCCCCCATCCTGATTGTCAACTCCAGTTGCAATAGGACGCGATAGGCTGCTCGCAAGGACAGTTGCGTCTCCTGGGGCTCCGGAGGTGTGTTGACCGACACCGTATCCCCACCCTCCTTCCCTTGACACGGGAAGATCTTGAGGCATGACGTCGTTGATGGGCTGGTAGGTATAGTAGGCACCACGTCCAATTATAGGGAGGTATGGTCTTGGATGGAACAAGGAAGTTGAGCGAGGAAGGAGCAAATGGTTGAACCGATAATCGAAAATGGCGGCAAACGTTTGTCGGAAGGCAATGAGTGCTGTCGAGCAGCCTATCATTGCTCCGATGAGGATATCGTACCAGTGATGATCTGATTCAACGTCAGAATTGAATCGAATGAAGAAAATCGACATGATTGAGTGGGATGCTTACGGTAATCTTTTGTCAGTGCCATAGAGACAAGTGAAGCCCCCAACAGCGGGGCGAAAAACACGACCATTTTCCAGTAGGCGGGGTTATGCCCGGCCACCACTTTTAATTGGGCATTGAAATAGAGGGAGAGATATAGAAGACCAGACCATGCTGTGGTTGCATGACCGGAAGGCATCGATTTCAGCGCGTCCTTGATGTGCTCTTCGTTTCCCGTGCATATCGAGCGATCATACATCATATTGGTGAACCCAATTCCCACCTCCGCGGTGGTGGAGGGCAATTGAGGCTGGCAAGCATCGAAGAAGTGTGGTCGGAGGCCACCTATTAGGCATTTTATGATAACTTGGAAAACAGCAGCCGTGATTATACCTAAAGGGAGACAGACAAGGGTCAGTCATCCACTCAAATAGCCTATGGATATGTACATACTCTTCAGTAAACCCATAGTCGTCGTCAGCAAATCATCCCAGCTTCTCCTTCTAATCTGGGCCAAGGCGAAGAAGAAGAGGGGAATAAAGACTGCGATTAGGGCCGAAGCCCAGATAGGTATGATTTGCTTCTTCCGCGGGTATGCAAGCTCTGGGTATACTATCGATCCATCTGGGCTAAAAATGGGGAAGTTTCTGGATGGGACAGGAGCTAGAACAGTGCCTTAGATTTGCAAAATTCAAGTGTGTAACCGGGACGTCAGCGCTTACGAGCATAATGGACACCGAGAGCGATGCCACCCATTATAGCCATCGTCACGATGTCGACGCCGTGAAGTCTTAGCCACTTTACAATGCTAAACGGCACAGCGATCATTGTCCCTTGAGATGCCTTTGAAATAGTAGGGTTTCCGGGCGCCTGCGCTTCCTGACGGCCTCCCAGTCGGTTGAATCGATAGCCGTCCATCATTGCGAACACCGCTCAGGGAGTGAACCAGGGAAGAGATAGGAATTCAAAAGTGCAAGGGTGTCCATCGCTAAGGATCCCAGAGTCTATATAGCTTGACATGCGGTTGAAGTGACGTCGCGAAGCAATTCATAGTACCCAGACTCCACTGGCACTGCCGGAGCCTTGGACATTGGGTCCTACATTCCACCGGATGACGTGCGCCCAGCCTATAGAGCAGTGTAAGTGTACCGTGGAATACTGCGGATTTTTAGGAGTAACGACCTCTAGAGAGTATTCGGGAACGAAAAATACTCGAAATTATGGCCTAGGTTATGTCGTCCTCGTTAATTATACGCGTGACGTCACATCCCGTGCGTCGCACGTGAATTGTGAGAAATGCTAAGTTCAGACTCACCGTCCTTCAGCGTCAGCGGAGTTGTTTACAATTGAACCGCCATGGCCATGAAACGCAAAAACGATGCCGCAAATGCTGAAGCCAATGAGAAGACTGGCAAAAAGGCCAGGCTATCTGAAGACGAAGGGCGGAGGGAAGGCACATCCGCCTTGCAGGCCGGTGGATCCCCAGGGGATGTACCTGCGCCCGCCATTTGGGTCAACAGCGTCAAAGGGAAGGAAAAGGCCTCGGGAAATGACGAACAGCCCTCAAAATCCGAATCTGGCAATGGCGGGGTCGACAAGAGCGGAAAGAAAGCACGAATTCGAAAGCTCGCCCCGATGCGGCCGTTCCCCCTCGTTCCAACATCTGTATCAGCAACAGGCCCTCGCTCTGCTCATAAGGAAGGCAAAAATGTTATGTGCATAACTCGTAGGAACGGTTTAGGTGCCTATCTGCGCAGGTGTAAAGAAGTCATCATCAAAGATGGGTACACAATGAATCCTTGTAACTTGGATAGACCTCTAACTATCTTCTGTTCAGTTACAAGAAACTCCATCTAAGCGCAATGGGTGCTGCTATCCCTCTGCTTCTCCAACTCTCATGTGCATTGCCGCCTATCCTTCCTTTTGACAAGGAAGAAATATCTACGGAGATTTTAACAGGCACATGCGAAGTTCAAGATGAGGTTCTACCGGAAGACGATGACGAGGACATCGCCATTCAGTCTCGCTTCAAATCAACTCTGCAAGTTGTAATAACAATAGGTGATGGTCAATTCGCAGGTGATACCGCTGGACCTGCTCGAAAAGCTAAGCTGTCAGGAAAGGGGCCGTCAAAGAGTGGCTCAAAGAAGGGAAAAGAGGTCAAAGGGTCAGAAGAGGCAGATGTCTTTTATGAACCCGAACAGGAGGAAGAAGACCTGATGGAGACTGTCTGAAGAGGTAGGGTCTTGATTATGTTCGTCTATGGCTCCTGTGTGACCTAATTCCTCATTAAGGGGTATGCAAGCCTCAATGGAAACCTAAGATTGAGTTCTTAACCCATGTGCTACCGTTCTATATTACACATCTGCTATGGTAATCCGAATGATGGCTATTCGGGGATCCGAGAGAACACTCTCTTATCAGTTCTTATCTGATTACAGTACATGGTTCACCTCTTACATTGGACAATGACCGACTCTGCTGCAGTGGTATCTGAAGGCTTGCAAGCCAAGCAACCAGACATTTCATACCATCCCGACGAAGCAAACTGGCGAGGACGTACTTCACGACGCCTTAAGGAGAACCCCGATCTTCTCAACACACCCCTTCCCCAAGGCTTTCCAACCAGGGTGTCTGGTCCCATCGTATGGGAAGGCAAAGACTGGGAGTCTGAAGGCCAATGGGTATATCAGCTTTCTGCAGAGGAACTGAAGGAAATTGAAAAGGCTTTGGCGCATTTCAAAGGTACGCCCTATCGCCAACTACTTGAGGGCAAGTCATTGACGGAGTCTTAGGTCTTGGGCTTGCAATGGGATTGATCTCCAGGGAAACATTCCCCCTTCCGACGTTAAGTCCCAAGCTTTACGGCCTTGCCCAAGAGCTGTATTCAGGCAGAGGTTTCTTTGTTTTGCGTACCATACCCGTCGAAAGGTATTCTCGCTCTGAGATTCCAATCATCTATGCCGGTTGGTACATGTTTCTATACAGTTCAGCGTACGCTTGCGAACTATAGGGCTTAGGAATCTCTTCTCACGTCGGTTCCGGTCGGGGAAGGCAAGACGGCACAGGAGCTGTCCTGGCGCATATTAAAGACCTCACGGTTAGCCATGCTCATGAGCACGCCAAGTTTGGCGGGATAGGCAATTCTGCCTACACCACTGACAAGCAAGTCTTTCACACTGACGTTGGGGACCTCATCGCCTTGATGGCGCTGGAAACTGCAGAGGCAGGTGGGACGTCGAGGCTGAGCAGCGGTGGACGGGTCTATAACGAAATCGCCGCTACAAGACCTGACCTGGTGAAGGTCCTTTCAGAGGAGTGGGTTTTGGATAGGTTGGTTCACTAATTCCTTATACAAGGCTTATTTTATGTCTCCTCCTTAGTTTTGGTGGAAATCCAGGATATTCCAAGCGCCCTTTGCTCTACTATGATCCGGAGGATGGCCATGTCATCATCCAGTACTCCCGTCGTCACTTTACGGGGTACGGACCTCAGAAGCGAAGCCCAAATATCCCGCCCATCACCGAAGCCCAGGCTGAAGCATTGGACACTGTCCATTTCCTAGCTGAAAAATATTCTCTAGCTCTCAACTTCCAAAAAGGCGACATCCAGTACATCAATAGCTTGGGCTTGCTGCACGCAAGAGACGAATTCCGCGATAGTCCCAAGAAGACGTGCGTAGCTTCTGTCTTCTGATTGTAGACTTGTGTATTCACATGCGACCGTAGCCGCCACCTCATACGTCTCTGGCTTAGAAACGACCAGTTGGCTTGGAAGACGCCTGGCCCACTGCAGCATATTTGGAACCGACTGTATTCGACTCCCCCAGAGGAACAGAGATTCCCTCTGGACCCTGAAATCAGGAGGAAAGAAAGTGGGAAGACGAAATGATGTACTAGCATATTGTACCATAGCTTGAATAAATGCACATCAACAGTATTTCTTTTTGTTGTACAAGGGATGTCGATGAAAGGCTGCTCAGGTATCGCTGTCCATGCGGTAGATACCGATGAACGCGAGTCTATTCACCGGCTGACACGCTCCAAGACCCGCCATGGGTACGTCCTCTTTTCCTTGGACGATAGTGCTCGAAAAAATGGGTATTTCCCCCTCAGGTAGTAACCAGAGTCGGTAGCCAATTGAGGGAGTAGTCCTAGACCACCATTTGGCGCCCGTTGTCGCTAGAGACTTAATCAGCATGGGCTCCCTTATTTATTTAATATCATCGCTGCCACCCCCAGCCCACCACGCACCATACGTATATACACCTTTTACATCCCAAATAGGGACCACCTTTTACTCCACCCAAAAATGCCGGAAAAACAAACCGACGCCAGCAGGATTCGAACCTGCGCCCTCAAAGAGGAACAGATTTCTAATCTGTCGCCGTAACCACTTGGCTATAGCGCCTTGAATATAGGTATAGCGACACAAATGATAGCGACGCCCCAACAATGCTAACCCACGGACACTGATCGACGGTCCACTGTCTCAGTCAAGTCTCAGTCGGAACGAATAGCTCTGAAGTATGGTATATGGCCAGTCTCACATTGGCCGACAGACAGTACATTGAGAGTCATTCAAAGAGCGTGTTTGTACGCAGAAGTAGTACATACTTAGACAACTGTTGACGATTGAGAGACATACATAAGAAAACTAAAGGTAATTGATTTACAGAGACATGAATCACTAGAACCTGAACTCAAAAAAAAAACTATCGCTCTAGAACAATGCTTCCTTCGGTTCAGTATCAGAGAACCGCGCGCTAAAGCTGAGTCGCGACCAACCTCCGTCCTGGGAAGGAATCGGAGAGAAAGGAGCAGCGGCGGTAACATCTTCGAAAGAAGAAGACCTTGAGGACATTGACAAGGAGCCGAGAGAGTCCGGCGACATGTATCCGTCCTCGTCTCCTGTCAAACTTTCAAAATCCATCCAGGGGTCTTTGTATTCCAGCGCCGAAGTGGCAGGCGGGGCTTCCTCGGATCCAGCGAAAGCTTTTTGTTCAGCGAGGAAGGACGACGAGAAGTCAAGGGTAGGGAGGACAAAGGATTGCGCTGGATCAATAGCGGGCATATTAAGATCAAACCCAGCGTCCAACGGTGCGAGGGCTGGTGATCCAAAGAACGCTGGCGAGGACATGCCAGACTCAGACATCAACGAATCGTCATCTTCAGCAGCCGATAGAAGGCCACCATCGTGTTCCTCATCGTGCCAAATTTCCTCCAAGACACACCACCCCTTCCCACTCTCGCCAATCACGCCCCTGACTTCCGCCTCAGTCCACCCATGGAATTCAACCTTCAGGACGGTGCAGACCCCCTCGAAATCAGACTGAGTATCCTCGAATTCCCTTTCAGCTGCTCTTCGTCGTGGATGAATGGTCCCAGCTCCAGGGCCTGAGTAGGCGGAACACACGACTCCACCCCTGTACCATACATTGGCTTGGTCCAGTCGGGCGAAGAGGGTCGATACACGCAGAGCGTGAGTAGAATGAGACCCGTGTATTTGGCTGATTTGAGGCAATGGTAGGAACCTGCCCGAGCCGATCAACAACCCTGCAGCGAATTCGGATGGACGACCCCCCGCAAACTCATCGAGCGCGGAGAGAGGTACTCTGTTTGTTGGGGTGGGAGCGAGGGGGATGAGGAGTTGAGTGGTAACAGCAGGGACAGCTGCAGTTGCGAAGTATCGATCGAGTTCGGCTGGATCGACAGTCTCCTCCTTGACGACCTTGAGCGAGACAACGGGAGTCTTTGCCTTCAGGTTGGAGCCCTTGAAAGAGGTCTTGGTAGCTTTCTTAGACTTGACAGGGATCCTTCGAGTCCTGAGTTTCTTGTTACGACCCTGCTTGAGGTCGTCCAAGTCTGCCTCATAGAGGGCTCGGACAGCGATAGGGACATTGTCTACGAGGTTCTGGAAGATAGGGCGTGCAGACGAGTAGTTTCTCGCCATACCCAGTCCCACTTGCGAAGCGATTGGGGTGCGGATGGGCACCTGAGGTGCACGAGGGAGGAATGTTCCCGATCCAAGCGACCTGAAGTTATTGTTGCGGAGGGCATGTCGAACAGGCAGCGAAAGGCCTGATTGGATGGCAATAGGTCTAGCCTGTAACAGCGACCGGCTTGCATTTGAAGTTGCGGAGCTCAGAGGCACCCTAACCCCAGGTGCAGCTAGCCTTGAGAAAAGCCTGGTAACAGAGTTCCTCGCGAAAGAAAAGAGTTGGTTGGCTGGAGTGCGAGGTCTGATTTGGTTGAGTGTGGTTGTGAATTGGTGTGCTACATCTGGGTGATGAGCGTTAAAGAGTCCAGTCGGTGCGGTGTGCAACGCCCTGCTTCCAGTCGTCCCACCACTCTGATGCGTTCCCCCGTTCAGATGGTTGGAACGGAGAGCATCGGCGGTCTTGCGACCTGCAGACCGCCATGCGCCGTGAGATGCACCGAGTGGCATCCCGGCGCTTAGAGCTGGTTTATGGTCCTAAGCTCCGGCGACCAAAGGGTAGATAGTAGCAGCCTGTGTCCCGTCTGAGTATTTAAGAGTCTGAGCGAGGACTCGATGGAAAGAGACAAACCCCAATCGTGGAGACGCGCTAAACCGGCATGGAGCGTCGTCAGCCATCGTGCCGAACGGCAGAGGTCGTAATTCCCATGGCTGTGCCGAAGGACGTTAATCGGCTCCCCCGCAAATGACCACCGTCCAACAGGGCACAGCTATAGCTCGCAGGAAAAGCTATAAAAGGCCATTCCGGGCTATTGATATCCAGCGCTATCCAGCTCTCCAAGACAGTGAAAACTGTAGTTTTGGATCAAGTTAGGAAGGGCCAATGCAAACGCGTAGGCACCTCGATACGGGTACACGGGCGCTAGCCTATGCTCGCCAAGGTAAGGTAAGGTATTTCCTGCGCGATTACGAGTGATGAGCAGACCTGTATATACAATGGTGGCTTCTTCTCGCCAAATTTCGGAATATGGGGTGGGGCACTCTTTCGAAGCTCTTCTGTAGGGGATACGGATCTTGGTGAATATTGTCAATGATTGGCGCCTATGCGAGAAGCCGCAGACCTACCTGTCGCATCGATGCCAAAAAAGAAAAAAAAACCGATCGAGAAGGACATTGAGAGACGACCTTGTCCAAGGCGGTGATGGTCGTTCTGTCAGGTGATCCTATCTGTCGTGCATGGGCGGCGCTAAGCGCTGAGCTTGCAACCCCTTAGCTCAAGTTTTCAAGCTTCGCCTCTCAGAATATAACGGCCGAACGGGACGAAGACCAGCCCTCCAAGCACCAAAGGCGAGATCCTGATCGATAGATTTCGAAAAACGAGAAAGTCACACATATACAACTGACTAGTACTGACATTCCATGCCCATACAAGTAGGAAGGTTATCAAACTGTAATCGTTAAAGTTAGAGGTCCAAATCCAAGGTCATCGTAAGGTCAGGGAGGGTATCAGTCCAAAAAGTGCCCATCGGAAAACATAAAGGATTAGGAAACGAATTGCTCTGTAGCCATAAGATCTAAGGCCAACCTTCCTGACCGCCTCTTCGAGCTCGATAATTGCACTCGACGAGGAGCGGCACAAGACCACGCTCAGACGAATAGTAATCCAGCATGACCCATCCTCGTAGCCTGCTCGACTCCATCGTGGTGACAGGAACAACTTCAGGCTGGTCCACGCCACCATCATCGCCATTGGTCTTCGCCTTAACAGTGATTTTGTCATCCAGTTCAACTCTGGCATTATCATTTTCCTTCTTCCATCTAAACCAACGAAGCCTCTTTCTCCTTGTCGTATCAGGATCAGCTGCCTCAGGCTTCGCCGTGGTATTCTCCGTGCTAACGGCGGTTGTAGCATGCGAAGCCGCCTGGAGCGCAGCCTTCAGGTCAGGAACGAGTTCTTCCATTACCCACCTTGCAGTTCTAGCATTGACACCCTCGAAGCCAAGCTTCCACCCGGGCCACCCGACGCCTTTGGCTACAGCAGGAGGTAACGCCAAGGGGAAAGCAGCTGCCGAAAGATATGTTATGTTTAGCTGGGGATCGTCGACCTCGTTCCTCGGATCAGGTTGCGGTACAGGAAAGGTCAACGGGATGGGGACCGTCGGGTGTAATACCGTGGTGGACAGTGAGACTTTCTCCGGTATAGAGAGAAATGAGGGTATCGCATACCTTCAAGTTGAACGTCAGTGCAAGCGTTTGAGAGCGATCAGGAGAGCCGTCACATACCAATCATGAGTGCGCACAGACGTGGCCTTCAGCTTCCATACGAATCCGCTCCTGTCGCTGTCTGGCCATTTAGTCGGGTGAATACCCATCCCTTGCAGGCCACCTTCCCAGCCATGCTTGTCCCCGTTAAATCGACTGAACAGGACCACCTTGCCTCTAACTTCTCCAAGCGTAGGAATCCTGTTCTCTAGATACCACATTCCCATATCCCTATTACCTTCACTGTCTGTATTCTTGAACCCTCCAGGGCTCTGCATTATTTCTTCTCTGACCAAACGAGACCAGACATCCTTCGATGTAACGGTATAGTCCTCCTGCTTCAGAGACATAACAATCGTCTCGCTTGCTCCGGCAGGGGAGTTGAGGAAGGTGTGTATGGTGCTGAGGATAGTCGTGAATGGGGTACGTTGAGGATAGATTCCATGGTAGGCGATGAGCTTCAATTCCGGAGTAGGCGCGGTTGTGGCAACAGCGGGATGGGTTTCAGCCGTGTTGGGAGTAAGATACTTCGCAGTAACGGGAACTGTTGCCAGTCGGACGTCGACAACTCGAATTCCAGCCAGAAGTTGCGTGGAAAGTGGGGTACGTTCCTCTTGACATTGAGAAACAGGCCAGCCGTAGAAAGCCATGCTGAGCGACCATGATGAACTTGCGATACTCTAGCCTGATAATCAAGAGAACTCACGTATCATGAGTACCTATTGTATAAGAAAGGTTACTTATACGCCCCAGAAGAAGGATGGAGTTCGACTAACCGGGTAATAAGAGGGATGACAGGGGCAACGAATCCGGCATGTCAGCCAGAAAAGAGGATAGGTTCCTCAGGGGGAAAACTAGGAGAGCCCGCGCAGGCTAAACGACAACGGGGACTCGGTGAGCAAACTTCATTAATTGGGTGATGGAATTCTCTGACCCAGTGAACAAATATCCTCCAAGGACATCCTTCCTCGGGCACAACCTCCTTCCAGGACCCTGTTCGCTTTCCCCAGACGCCAGGTAGCTGGACTTCGAAGGTTTGCTGGGGCTTCGCATTTGCGTCTGCCCCTGAGGGTGCTGTCGCTGGGGCCGTCCGGTGAAGATACAGGCGTTTCTTGGCCTCCGCCGGTGCCTTCGCTGGCTTCTTGGGCAGCAAAGAGACAGAGACAGCCGCTTCCACCCTCGAGGTAGACGCTGCAATCGTCTCCTCCGTCAGGTTGTATATGTCGAAAGTCATGATCTACCGGCCGTCGACGCTGTCACAGTCTAAAGTCTAATGATATCAGGTTGCTGATCTGGAGTAATAGTAGGAAGCGAGGCAACCTCTCACCAGAATTAATTAACACTCCAAGGTCTCCTAATACCTATGCCCCGTGTTCCCAGAGTCCACACAGAAAGGCTCGTTTGGATGGTCGCAACAAGACAGCAACCATGCAGCATGTCGCTCGCAGATCCACCATTGTGGCAGGTGGAATTCCGGAGGTGCCAAGGTCAGATTCCTAGAGCGGAGACAATGCGGAAGCGATCGAGCTTATTCTGCGATAAGATAAGATAACGTCGCGCTTATATCACATACCTTATCGATCCTCAGACGTACTCTTCCACCCTGCCCTCAATGCCATCTCTCAACCTCACCACCAACATCAAGGTACGAAAAAAGGCTCATCGAATTATGAATGACACTCACGATGTCTATTTACGTTTCAGATTGACGATGAGAAGGCCTTCGTTCTCGAATTTTCCAAGGTACGAGTACCCCTGTCACATCTATTCGCGTTCATTGAGCATATTCATTTAGTTTGGCGCCAAAGTATTGAGCAAACCCGAGAAATACATCTCTATCAATGTCAAGTACAACCCAACTTTGACGTTCGCCGGCACCTTTGATCCCGCTTTCTTGCTTACGATCGTGAGTCAACCCGTATGTGCTCTCCGTTCGATTTCCTGTGTTAACAGAGGTGGATTGCCAGGTGAGCTTGGACAATATTAACCCTGACCTGAATGAGAAGTACAGCGAGGCCTTGTTCGCATTTTTCAAGGAGAAGCTGGGTGTGCCAGGAGACAGGGGTTACATCACTTTCAACGACCCTGGCCGTGCATATCTCGGGTATGCTGAATCCGCTTCCATCTCTTCCTTACGTATCTAACTGGGTCCCAAACAGACACCAAGGCACAACCTTCGCCGCTATTTTTGGGAAATAATCGAAACAAGGGCTAATAAGGGGGCATGTTTGGAGGGTACGACCGATTGGGGTAACGGACAATATCTGGATCCTCGGAGACGCGGGAATCGGAGTTGTTGGCAAAGAACGGAGAAATTGTGTATGTAAGTACATTGTTGAAATCAAAAAATAGTTGAGAACAAAAAGCCAGGTTACCGCGTGTAAATATCATTGAGCACACTGCGGAATCTAATACATACTACGGCAGACTGAGATGACGTCATTCATACCCAACGCTGGACACTGCTGTGGTTGCTGGCCTCGAGCATCACCAGGGAGAACTGACTCGAAATTTTTCTTACTATGTATAGCTTGAGAACGACAAGAGTGTGCACCGCTGCTATCCAAAGAAAATACAGAGATTCTACCACAGTCCATGATCAAAACAGCCTACTCTAGTCTACGATCCAAGGCTATGAGAAGTTGATATTACAGTACCGAGCGCCGGGGGAGCACCAGTTCAGTCATACTCTCCATGCCTCTCTACGTGACAGGTATAATTGCAATGAATTGGATCTAGAGGAATGAATGAACATGGAAGGCGACGAAGATCCACAGGGTAGATATGTTTGGATGTAACCAGATTATCGGTCTTGATGGATATTGGCGAGGGTTGGCATTCTCCGCTTCTTACGTATGGCATGATCGTACTTGAGTGTTACATGGAGGTAGAAGGCTGTAGAAGGGGCGGAGGGGTAAGAGATGAGCCCAATAACTTGATCAGATCGGACAGTGTCCGTGTGGCAACGGACCCTAAATTTCAGTGAATAGTCAGAGAAAAGCACTAAATATTAATGACAGGCGAGGCAGACATGCATTCACCAAGGACTAATCCTTGAACACATAGGGAGCAATGATAGCCGCCCCGGCAATCGCGAACACAAACGCCCCGGTAATACAGATGCACGTCAAATGGCCGACGAGCTTTCTCAGCCAACCAGGGGACTTGTGGGCTCCTTGAAAGATCTTCGCAATAGCGTCCCAAACTCCTGGAGCGATCAGGAGCATAATTGACGCGAGGATGAGGACCGGTACGACGACGAAGAGAAGCCGATTGGCGAGAACAAGGGGCGGGGCGGAGGTCTTCTGTAGGACGGACATAGCAGGGAGGCATATCCCGAGAGGAGCCAGAGCCTGTCGAGTAACAAGGTCAGCAAGCATTCGCGCGAGAATTGAAGAAGAAAAAAGGAATTACCCAAGCGACTGTGGTGGCAAGGTCGGGCTCAGGGTCAGTACCTGGCACAATGACTGCATCATCCCCGGGGAAGAAAAGCGCAGTCAATTAGAACTTGTTTATCCTGTGAGAAGGACGTATGAGGCTACCAGGGGTTCTGTTAGCTTGAGCCATGCTGAGATAGATGGTATAATGGGCTAGGTTGAGGGCAAGTGCGAGTGCAAGTGGTTTGGGACAGGTAAAGGGTGGCTTGGTGGTATATGGGCGAATGCGGTAGTGGTGGAGCTTGCTATTTATTTTTAAGTGTTCGCCGTTCGCCCGCGCACAGCCTAATGCCAACTTTGGCTCTTTTGCCAAGCGGAAGATCGGGGGGAGCCTCATGTTAAGCTCTCCATGTTCTAAGCGGTTTCCTAAACGATCGGGTGGCCTAAAACCGCACGGATCCTGGGACGCATGTATTCCCGATTAAACGATATTCTCCCCACGCTTTACGAAGGAAAAGGGGCAGCTCGATCCACTAAATGGATATGTATAGGTTCGAAGGAAAATAAGAACATACCCATACCTCGGAGTGGTCTCGCCTGTGACGCAGACGTGCGATGAGCGTGAGCAGGAGACAGAATGGAACTATGTATGTGTCACAAGAGATCTGGCGTGGCCGTCACAGACCCGAGTGTCGTGAGTACGACTTTCTATCTCGGTGGGCATGCCTCAGGCTGCATTCAGTTCAGAAAATATGCCGTCTCTATTACTGTCAGCCCACGTATTACTGTTCAATTCTACTCTTGTCGCGCGCTCCGGGTTTCACAACTGCTTCGAGGCCGGCTAAGGGACTTGGCGACGGTGTTTGTGGCGCTTCACTGGTTCAGCATCTTACGGCAACTGAAAAGGGAGCGCTCCGTTGACCCTGCTTTCGCTGTGCGACCACGGAAAACATTCTCGCCAGACAGTCTAAGACGATAGTCAAGCTTTTAGGGCCTTGCGCGCTGTCCTTCGATCGTTTGTGATCGATGATTTGCATCCGCGGAGCCTTCCAAAAGCAGAAACCGCGCTGCCGCTTACAGCAATGCTTGGTCGCCCTCAAACCTTGGCACGAAGGACACAGCGAAGAGAAACTTGGAATTCTGCACACAAAGGCTTGCTTTACCTCTTCTCTACCTATATAATAGCTTGTATATGCTGACTGGAGGGAGAACTTATTTTTTTATTAATTGATTCAAGATCTTTTGACCACATTTCCATCGATCGGGGCTGCGGATTGTTAGGGCCGTGGTTCGTGTTCCAGTACGCCTTTAGTTACATTCTTTATTGCCATACTTTCATACCTGTTTGCCTCTACACACACGTTTGGCTTCAGCACGAATCTTGCGATGAGCCAACTTGTCGGAAAGGCTAACACAACAGTAGTGAATTCCCCAACAGCCGGCAATTGAGGAATATGCGAACGTGTTGACCGGACTCTGACTCTACAGATATATACCAGGGTTTTTTGAACCAATATGGGAAGGATTAGTAGAAGGACTGCGAGAGGTAGTAGAACATGGAAAGGGGGCCTAGGCCGGAAGGGAATGCGAGAGTAGGTGATGGGGTGGCAGGCTGGGCGCACGGCGGGAAATTGGAGCTATAGTTACAATATATAACCTCAGACTCTCTTTTTTACAGGTGCAGAGCATTTTTTCACTCATGCTCGACCATCTTCGGGTGGCTAGGCGCATACAAAAGTTACAATTCAACTCGAGTAGCTAGGTAGACAAGGTAAAGTAAATTAGGTCCACCTGGAGCCACACTCACTCCGAATTGGACAATGAAATGATTCAAAACGAAAAACAAAAAAAAGGGTTTAGATGGTGAAAATGTGCTACTGCCCTTTTGCGGGGTCTATAGGTAGATCGGATGTAAATTAGCGGATAGTCACGATGTTCTTGAATGCGCTTTGTTTATTCTTGTCGAGCCTATTATAACTGCTTTAAAAGCCTTGCCTGTGCATTGTATTAGAGTATGCCAAGCTCATACTTGTGCTTGCAATAGTCAACGTGCCCTACATGACTCGTAGGCAAGGGGCGGGGTATATGAATAGTCTCGGAGGAAGACTGGATCTGCCGCACTCTCCGCTACTCTCTGACGAGGAAAAAGAGAATACATTGAATAAGTCCGAACTTCCAATGCGGTGCTCGGACTCTTTACGTACCCTCATAAATAGGCCGGCCGGCCTGCCTGCCTGCAAGTCCCATATCGCGACCTGCCTTCCTCCTGCACTTACCTCGGCACCAGCACTACATAATGTCTACCACTCAGGCTACTTCGAACCAGCCTAACAGCTACCCGCCGTTTAGCTCTGCTTCCGCAGCAGCTCAGCTCAGCTTGAACGCTCCTCCACCTGGTGCGCTTTCCTTTTCCTTCCTATAAACCTGTCCTGATTATCGCCGGAAAGCCTATCCGCACAATCCAAATGTTCTTATAGGCTGGTTCGGGACGGTAATTATTCTCTCTTGATACTATGGGTGCTCATCGTGAGTCTAATCTTCTATCTCTAGGCTGTGATCCCTGTTGCTCTGTACCTCGGCGGGATCCAGGTGCTTCAGGAAACGCCCAAGCCTCACCCTACTCTCTTATTCCATATATTTATGGCGATGATTGGTCTGACCTTTGTTTCTGTTGTCTTGCTTCTGGCCCACTTCATTACTGGAGACGGTCGGGTCAACAGGAACAGCATCCTTTGGCAGCTTAACACGATATGTGTTGTCGCAAATTGCACACTGTTATTAGCAGGGGTGTTGGTTATGGGCTCGCGTTTGTACGCTAAGCCGTCTCCATCCGATTGATTTTTTGATTACTCGTTTTGCGTTTTCATCTTTTACATCGCGGACTCTGCTAGCTGTTGTTATTAGTATGTATTGATGCGACGCTTATTTTTTATTTTTTATTTTTTGTTATTCAAACACCGCGGCCTACACCCTTTGCTGTTACGCGCGCTGTTCATATGCACACCATTTCCAGCTGCTGTATACTTGTTTCCCTGTGGTAATTAAGGATTTGCAGTGGTTGGGACATCACACGATCTCTTCACAGTCAGGTAGTAACACGATTATATTCTCGACGACTTCTGTGGTTTTTGTTATCTGATACCTATACTACTTGTCGCTCGCGACAGTTCCAAAGGATTCGAATTACCATTAGAATATAATTTAGTACGATAATGAGTGTGGTGTCGATGAAGCTTATCAGAGCTCAATATACTGACCGCAAGGTCCCACAGATTACCCATATCAGGCCTACGTCAAGGAGTCCGATGGTGACCCGTCGCACGAGTATGGGATCACTGTATATGGTGAAGGCGCTTAGCAGCACGGCAGTGCCTGTTGAGCCCACGCAAGTCAACGCGATGTATGACTTCACGTCGTCAGACAGTGGTGTCTGGATGATCTCGGATAGCAACGAGAACTGGCACATGGTGAATATCAGCACGGCAGTTGTCTGTTTAAGGCACAGGAAGGTAAGAAGCATGAAAACCTGCATGGTGAGGAAAACGAACAGCATAGTTGATAAAATGGATAATGCGGCCAAGTTGGGTGCCTTCATTCAGGAGGTAGGAGGACTCGTATATAGGACCCTTATGGTCCTCCCGTGGACCTGGTTGGCCCTTGAAATCATGAGCCTGCTCATATGAGACATTGAGACAACGGACTGGAAAGAAGGAAAGATTGAACGAACGCTGGCTAATGGTGCGGTGTTGTAGTACGACATTGTAGAAGCAAGCGACTGAAGCGGAGGCCGCCCTTGTAATATAGGCTAAAGGATGGCACAGCATCCCAACTGCTCTATTCACTGCCAGAGTTAGAAAAGGAAGAGGAAACAAGTATGTGACATTGTCACAAATGTCACAGTCACAGCTTTGGGCGCCTAGTGTGACATTGAAAGGATGCTCGGTACTTGTTCGCACCAAAAGACTCAATTGAAAAACTCTTAAGGGAGATAAGGCGGCCGATACCCATTTATCACTGCCAGACCTCTCCTCATCATACTCAGAAAACATGTACCGGGCGAGGAACCGCTTGGGAATATATGCTGCTTTTATCCGAATTACCGAAATCTCCTGCCAACCGCCCATCCGACGCGTGTATAGCATGTCGGGATGACGTAATATGTACCCCTGTCTATGTAAAGTAAACCGCGAACTTCCGTGGAATGGAGTATATAGCCATGCTAAATTTACGACACACACTGCATCTCCCAAATGCAGTTACGGTAACGGGCAGGCATGTGGTCGCTGTCCTAGGCTTCTGATCAGACGACCCACGCCTATTACACGTTTTCAGCTTGAACCCTATGTACACGCGTTTTTCTCTGGCTTTATCGAGCTGAATAGCGCGGCTACTCGTGTTGAATAGTCTATTATGGAAAACAGGGAGCAAAGGATCAGGTTTAACGTTCCCCTTCCTCGTGAAGTGCATCCAGAGGATGAGAGAGCAAATCTCTTTCAAGTTAAATTTCATAGCAACTGGGACGATCTAAGTGCCGTGGTCTGGATTAAACGAGCGTGGAGAGGTGGGTGGGTATGCAGCCTTAGTTCGAGGTTTGTCCGGGGCTGTGTCGACGACCATTTGATCCAGCTTATTTAAATATATAATCATATTGTTTCCTTCCCCCCAATCCTCAACGTCCCTCCACCGTCGTCTCCCCCATTCACACCCATGGAGCTCTTGGTTACTGATAAAGGCCCTCCTATTCCCTCCACCCACGTCGTCCAAGACATGAAGGTTGAATCGTGGTGTAACCAAGGAAATGCGCAGTCGGGCCATCATATGGATAATCGAGCTCTCTTGTCGCCCCTCAGTGTCACAAATGGAGGAGACTTGGAAACCTCACTGCCACCTCCGTCTCCAACATTGTCGACACATTCTTCAGGATCGCACAATATTACCCTCGCCCTACGGGAAAACAAATTCGAAAAATCAGGTCTATCTCTTGATTTGCTCTGCCCTGATCACGCATCCAAGCCGGGTGACATGCATCCAAGCCGTCCAAGCAACGCCAGCACCATCAATGTGACGGACCTGGAGAACTCAGCCGATGGAAAGTCTAGCGTCGACCTTGGGCACGTCTATTCGAACTCCTGGCCCGGTCCCTTGCATTAACCGCAAACTTTATCACATAGACAGCCCGACAAGTCCGACAGCGACGATAAAGACAGCACCAGCAGAAACGAGGAGAGCGAGTCTGTTAAAGACTATGAGAACGACGATAAAATCGCGTACCAGCGCGAACTCGAGCAACATGCAGCAATCAACCCCGCTCCATTTGCCTTTAGGCACTACCAGCTCGCACATATGCTTGACCCCAAGAATTTGGATACCCTCGCTGGGTTTGGCGGGCCAGCTGGATTGATTCGTGGACTGGGTGCAGACGCAGTCTGGGGTCTGTCATCCTACGCTGATGCGGTGTTCCCCACAGCGGCCAAGAGCCTGGAAGCACCGCCCGCCACGGCAGGCATTGACCATACACCAGTCAGCCATACCCGTCCTGCTACTTTGGAAGAAAGAGCTCGAGTCTTCGGTACGAACGCACTGCCTCCGTGGCCTACCAAGAGTATTCTTCAAACTATGTGGGCGGTGTTGAAGGACAAAGTTCTGGTAAGATTTATTGTAATTATCTGCATCTCGGTCTCTAATGTACACCTCAAGGTCCTACTTTCCACCGCCGCTCTCGTCTCTCTGACACTCGGTGTCATTCAAGGGGTCCGTACTCAAGACGCCTTGGGGGAACCCATTGTAGAATGGGTTGAAGGCGTTGCCTTCCTCGTCGCCATTGCCATCGTTGTAAGTACTCATATCCCCGGGTCCCGCGTCACGCCCCTCATTGACAGCCCTTGCAGGTTGTTGTCGGCTCTTTAAATGACTGGCAAAAGGAAAGGCGATTCCGAGCCTTGAACAAGAGCAAAGATGAGCGCGGAGTTAAAGTCGTACGCGATGGCGCCGAGAAAGTCATAGACATTAAGGTGAGCATCCGTGCTGAAGACAACTTCCGTGATTGCTCATGACTCTGCAGGAGGTACTCGTCGGCGACATTGCGTTGTTAGAACCTGGAGAGATTATCCCGTGCGATGGGGTTTTCTTATCTGGCCACAACGTCAAGTGTGATGAATCTGGAGCCACCGGTGAATCTGATGCAATCACGAAGATCCCTTTCGACGAGGTCCTGGAGCTGGTTCGAAAGTGCCGTGCTGAAGAAAAGGACCCTGCTCTCCTTCATACCGATTGCTTCGTTCTCAGCGGTAGCAAAGTCCTTGAAGGTGTCGGCAAGTATATTGTCGTTGCCGTAGGTCCCAAGAGCTTCAACGGTCGTATCATGATGGGTGAGTGGGTCCCTTGACAGTCGTTAAATCTGGCATTTATTTATCTTCACCAGCGCTTCGAGACAACAGCAGTGATACACCACTCCAACACAAACTGAACTGCCTCTCCGAGTTAATCGCAAGCATTGGGCTCGTGTGCGGCATGTTCTTCTTCACAGCTCTCGTGCTTCGATTCCTTGTTCAATTTTACCGCAACCCTCCCGTTGAGACTATTGATGAGAAGGCCATCGCCTTCCTTCGCATCCTCATTATCTCGATTACCCTCGCCATTGTGGCTGTTCCCGAAGGTCTGCCTTTGGCAGTGACCCTTGCCCTGGCTTTTGCCACCAAACGCGTGACAAAAGGGAGCCTGTTCGCCCGTATTTCAGGTTGTGGTAGAACGATGCCTGGCGCCTCGGGAATTTCCACTGATAAGACCGGTACCCGCACTGCGGACTCGATGTCAGCCGTGGCTCAGGGTTCCGTCGGTATCCGCCGCAAGTTCCAAGACAAAACCTGGTGTGCCGACGAAACGGAGAAGTCCAAATCGATTGGTGAAATACCCTGCAGAGTCTATGATGATGGTTCAATTGACCAAGCCGAGCTCAATACTGCCCCACCTCAGGTTGTTCGCGATCTGCTCAACGAAGCTATTTCGGTCAACTCGACTGCATTCGAAGATATCGATCTTGAATCCGGTGAGGCTACCTTCGTTGGCAGCAAGACCGAGACGGCCCTCCTGAAATTTGCGAAGTGGGGACGCTGCGTCAACGAAGCCGTTCGAAGGTTTTTGCAGTTCCAAATCTGTGTCAATATCACCTCTGTTGTTGTCACCTTCATCTCTGCGATCGCCTCCGAAGAAGCAAAGACTGTTCTCTCTGCTGTGCAATTGTTATGGGTCAACATCATTATGGTCACCTTGGCTGCTGTCGCTTTCGCGCTCGATATCTATCCTGCGAACGAAGTCCAGACTCCCGACAAGAGGATCACAGGACTTTTCTCCGTGGATATGTGCAAGATGATTTCTCTGCAATCGTTCTATCAGGTCCTCTTCATCTTGCTGCTCCATTTCAAAGCTGTCGACCTCAAAATAACGCAGGATGAAAGGGTGCTCAAGTCCGTCATTTTCAACGCCTTTGTCTTTGCTCAAGTCTTCAATTCCATCAACTGCCGAAGGCTCGACAACAAGCTCAACATCTTTGAAGGCATTCTCCAAAACCGGTTATTTATAACCACTACACTCCTTAGTACGTCGACCTTTTCTTTATTGTGGCCCAAGCTAACGGTCAGTGTTAGAAATTGCCCTCCAAATCATGGTTATGATTGTCGGTGGTGAAATCTCCCAATTCGGTGCTGCATTCTCTGTGTCCAAGATTAGTGGTCGCGAATGGGGTATCTCTCTCGCTCTTGGATTCATCTCGATTCCATGGGGAGGGCTCATCCGTTGCATGCCCAACAGCCCCTTCTTGAAGCTCCTTAATGCTCCAGGGCTGCTCGGGACTTTTCTGGGGCGCACAGATGCTCGTCGTAGGGGAGGACTAGACCTCAAGGCATTGAATGCCAGTAAGTACATATACATTATTGCCATATGTTTTTGCAAACTAAGTGCTTTCCAGTCATAGACTCAAAAGGCCAACTCGTGTTCCTTGATCGCAACCCTTTTGGGAGAAACGTCGGTAACGCCATTGCGTCAGCTAAGGTAAGAAGGATCTTCAAAGCTTCAAGTTAAATGCTCAAGTCATCTGACCATCAAATCCAGCTCATCTTCGCTGTTGTCGTCAAGGGCGTCGTGTTTGTGCTTTTCCAGAGCACTAGTTCTAGGCCGTGTCCACTCCTTTGTTACCAAATCTCAGCAGCAGCCGTTGGCCTTGCTATGCTTTCAACTGTTCTGTCTGGGATCCTATATCTCTCCCATGGCCACGAACTACTCCGCCTGCGTAGGATTGAGGGCATACCTCCTACCTGGCTACACGAACTCTCGGATCTGGCTACTCTTTGCATCGTTTGTTCACTTGTTTGCATGGCCGTCGTGCTCACGATCACCGCGGCTCGCGGCCCGTCTTCATAGATATTCGAATTTCTTGCATCATCATCTATCTGCAGCGTTTTCTTGCATATATCTGAGACCGTAACACTCAGCACGAGTTGGAATCGGACTTGGACAAGACTCAAGCTAGCACACACTAATTTTTTTTATGACTTTTTGGGATCAGTGCATTTTACCGTGTATCTATAGGAGGTTTGAAGTTGTATACTAGATAGTTAAGTACGATAGTTAAGGTTCACAACATGTTAATGTCCGATCGCCGAATGATATGAACTTAAAAGCCTTCAAGCTTCAGGCCTCAGGCCGAGGCTCCATTGCCATTACCCTGATCTCATGGAAGGCGGGGGAGTCGAAAGCTTGAGCACGGCCATGTCCAGCACATATTAATTGTAGGTTTGTAGGTTGAAGTCGTGAGGGTTTATAACGTGTACCATATATCGAAGGACATTGACAATGGGAGAAGTGATAGTGGCTACGGATGGATCTTCAACATGCATATTACCAATACTGGGATACTTAGTGAAAAGGAGTTCCGTCTAGTTATGGAAGGCCAAGATAAAGAACTCAGTCCGGGGTTTCCAGAGCCTTGTTGCTGTGGGATTCGTTACGATGGGATGCCGAACGACTACTCGGTGCAATCAGGGACTCCTCGAAGGCAAGACACCTTCACGAACAGCCTTGATACCGAGCAGTGTCCCCACAATCATCCATGCCAGGCCAGCATTTAGGAGCCCCACGGCGATTCGTCGCACGAGGATGGGATCATGGCGCAGAGCAAAGGCGCTGAGCACAGCTGCAGTGCCTGCGGAACCTACGCACGTTAGGGAGATGTACGATCGCACGTCGTCGGTCACTGGTGTCGGTATGATTTGGTTCACGAGTGAAAATTGACATATGGCGAAGATCTCAGCGGAGATTGTCTACTTTGCCTTTGAAATATAGGGTATGGGGTTGGTAGGGATAAGAAAACGAACCAGGTATGTTATGAGGGCTATTCCCTCGTTCAACACTCTGGCATTGTCTCTTGCCCGTTGATCTGAGCCTGGGACGCCAGGCATGGGATTCTTCTCGTCCGGAACTTGGAAATGGTTGAATTGTTGATGGGCGTTTTCAAAGGGCAGTAGTCAGAGAGCACGAAGAGAGCGAGGTTCCCTGCACCCATACAGCGAGGCAGTGTAATTTAAATGTCAGTGTAGCCTGTGAGTCTGACGTACAGATGTCACATGCTGTGATTGCGGAGTATGCACGGAATTGAGCGCTTAATCCACTTTCGTCCAAAACATCTCACCGCACAGCACTATAAAAGGATTGAGACAATCCATATTTCCTTTGTTCGACTGCTTTAGGCAACTTCCATGGAAATACAAGAGATGGTTGTAATGATTGTATTCGAACGGGGTACATGGAGTGCCAGAAAATACCGGCCCACCTCCCTCCCAACTCCACGCCCCACAAGCGGTAAAAGAGGAAGAAAAAAAAACAAGAAGCCTCCCACAACATGCTACTACTATCCCAAGCCTACAAGCACTGTAAAACCGGAATGTTGAGTAACGAAGAAGACCAGAAAGCAAGAAACTTGGCAAGGCTTCATCGACAATTAACTCCTAAGGCAATGTGTTAGAAGAGTAGGGGCGCATTTTATAAACATGAGTGACATACCTTTAACTGCAAGAAGTAGGTGACCTCGTTCGAGGTAAACCCGAAATCCTAGAAGGAAAGCCATCGCTTGGAACGAGCTTTAAGCTGCAATCCCAAATGGAAAAAGAACCACGATACTTCCATACCAGGTGCTGTCCCAGCAACCCATCAGCTGGGCACAGAACAGTAAGAATCGAATCCTCCAACAATAACCGAAAAAGAACCACGATACGTCCATCCTAAACATCCTCCAGCATGGGTCCATGCCCTCCCTACGACCAATCCAATCCGCCTATGCAGCCGTACGAAGCACCTATGCTGATACATCGTAGACAACACTACCGACGATGAACTACCAAAAGTCATGGCAGGGTGCTGATATGCAGCGAAGTTCACGACGATGAAAGTACGTGGTGGAAATAAGAGTCGACTCGACGGTAAACTGAGGGTCGAAGAACCGAGGCAACTTGCAGAAATGGGTCCGTGACCTTACGAGAAGTGGACAACTGAAGGCCATTCTTGGGGTCTAAAGGGGATGATGACGAGAAACAGCACCTCACGGGGTGGGAATGTCCAAGGTCCGAAGCAGTGTGACGACCTGAGGGTCGGGAAACTTCCATAGGAACGGATGACCTGGTGGTCTGAACGTGGAACGTGGACTCGGAATGTCCAACACGAGGCGAGAGAAAGTCGTCCGTCGGACGGCGAATGGGGGCGGCACGTAGGCCTAAACCTGAACTGAGCGAGGAACGGAAAAGTTCACATCTCACAAGATGCCCAACGAATTCATCCTGGAACATAAGGGGTTCAGCTTGAGCTTGAGGTCTTGAGGAGGCGCGCGCAGTCTTGAAACCATCCGGATGGTGTGTTGCAGAGCGGAGTTGATCTGGAAGAGGCGTTCAGCCAACGATGATGCCTGGTGGGCACGTACGGCTAGCCATCATGGCCATAGAAACCGCAGAGAGAGCAAGAGGGCGAAAAGAGAGCGGAGAGACGAAGACAATGGGAGCTCGAGCCAGGAATGCAGAAGCAATGAGTCTGGGTCCCTTGCCTTTTTATACCTGCTGGAGGCCCCACCTGACATGCACCTCTGGATACTTCCGTGCACCGCAATCGACCCACAGCCCGACACTAATAGAAACCTGGGGGCGAGGGTGGCCCAAAGCTTAGTCAGGGGGAGCAGCCTGGACTCATACTCGATCCACCAAGCACTGCCACACATGCAAGGCAGGGTCTCGCCGCACCGCCCTGGGTTTGAGTTCCTCCCGGTAGGAGAGAAGCAATAGGATATCAGTAGAGATCAATAAATATAGTCAGCGCACATGTCACACCATAAATCAGAGCATTACTCGGCGTTCAGCACAGGTAACCGTTGCTTCCTCCCCGCAACGGGCCAAACTTCTTCCATAGTGGAAGCATTCCAGATCCTTCCTCCTCTCGCAACGTACCGAATGTTTCTCGTCGGTCCGTTGGTCGAGAACGGCTTACCAGCGTCCTCTGCGAATAAATCCACTCCAGCAGGATAAACAAGAAAATCCGCTAACTTTCCGGCTTCTAGTGATCCGATTGAACCCTCCAATCCAAGGGTCTTCGCGCCATCAATGGTGGCAGCACGTAGAGTCTGTCGAAACCCGTGTAAATAGCAATTATTATACGTGAAAGCAGCTCGTACCTCGTAACGACTGAGTCCTCCAACTCGAGTGAATTCCATCTCGGCGTGGTAGTTCACGCCCAACGGTTGCTCTCCATGGGCACCGATATTGGCAAGAAGTCCTTTCTTAACCATCTTAGCTACTGACGCCGAGGTGTTGAAGAATGCGTAGGCTGTAGGAGGGTCAGCTCCAAGGAAATGATTCCATGCGAATTTAACACTTACAATTCCTCGGTCTCGATGTGGATTCGGACAATCCTTCCAATATCTCATGTGGGACGAACTTGCGGAGCCTATGAAACCGAGTTAGAACGCAGAAAACGCATGAAGGAAGGACATACTTGGGATCGTTGGGTATATCTTCTGTAGCCCAGACGAATTGTTCACCGAAAACGCCTCCATAGTTTACTACATGCGTCGGAGTAGCGCCGGTCCCACTGAGAGCATACAAAGACAATACGTCTTCATAAAGAGTAGGAACGGGGATCGAGTGTTCGACGGTGGTCATGCCTATATTCACCGTTAAATCTACCCAAAAGCGTAATAAAAGGTTGTCGCTCACCGTCAATGATATAAGTCAAATCCCAATCATAATTCATCCCGCCTTCGGGAACGCACAACATGCTGAGATTGCGTGCTACGCTCAGCAATCGTTGGCGAGAGGCTCTACATTCCAGTCACGATGAGTGAATAAATCAGGTTGCAATGAAGATTCACTCACCGGGAAGGGATATTATAGTTCTTGTAGGAGATAGCGAAAGGCCCCGCTTCGGCCTTGATCCTCGTCAACGCTGAACGAGCTTCCGCCAGATCCGTAATGGTTTGATGGACACTAGGAATCGCTGCGCCATATATGATATCTCCAACAGTGAATATACGGGGTCCAATCATCAGCCCACTCTCGACCCTGCTTCGTTCAATAGGACTGTCAACAGTGTCAGCACTAGGATTATGAAGGGTGGTAACACCATAAGCCAAAAACGCCTCCATCTCCCATGACTTGGAAGGGAAACGTTCCCCATAACCGTTCCAGTGAGCATGGACGTCGATGAAGCCAGGAATCACGAAACCTAGTCAGTGGTCAGTCGATGTCAAATGACCACAGCATACATGTTCATGCGTACCTCCTTTAGCATCAATGACTATGGCTCCATGGTATGACGACGGAGAGTAAGTTTCGAGAGTGGCAACAGCATCAATGACACCCCCTCTAACAATCAAAATGCCGCCTCTGACGACGTCCGTTTCTTGCTTTCTAGTCGCCATTGTGACTAGGGTCGCATTGAAGATAATCGTCAGATCGACATTCGCACCATCGCCAGATAGCTGAAGACTATTGGCTTCTTGCTTTAACCGGGCTATATCCGTAGAGTGTTCGACAATGACTTCTTGATAATACAACAAATCCTTGACACAATTGATACCAAAGTTGAGAGGATCGTGCTTTATGGACGAGGAGCATCTGTTCAGCCTGTAAATTTCCAACGAGTGCAAGTAGGGTCCTGATAGACAGGAGTTACATTAATCAATAGGTAAGCTTTTGTCTAATACCGAACACTTACCCAGGAACCAAAATAGTTTCTTGCCATCACGACTCCAAGTAATATCATGTCCTCCATCCACGCTGAGCCTCGCAAGACCTTCTGTCGCGTTGCCAGGCTTCGACCAAACCCCATCCTTGACCGAACTTCCAGGTGCGAGATAAACCTGGAAGACATCTACAAAAGCGACATTATCGGGAACATACTTACCATCCTTGCCAAGCTTGACAGAAGTAGCGAGCTCAGTTGATATCTTTCCTGTCGCTAGCGTCTGATGGGGGTAATTGCCAAACTGGTCAGGACCAGCAGCCAGGTCGATGATGAAGGATTGAGAAGATTGGTGAGCAAGAAGTTTCTTGTCGCCTTCCAAGAATTGCAAGCTAAGTCGATCAGAGATGCCGATTTGAGATTGAACAAAGGTAACGTTTTCAATAGCAATTGTCTTGGATTTGGATAGACTAGTGTCCCATTGGAGAGGAAGAGTCAGGCTGCCGAAGTATAAGCCTGGTTTGGCTGTCGCGATTATGTCACCGCTCAAGTAGTCGCCATCGCTCTTTATGAATGCGATTTTGCGGCTGGATCCTGTAGTTTCGGACAGTACAGGCGAGAAATAGCGTCCCAGTGGTAGTCCCTCGAGCTCGTAAGCACTTTTTTCAGTGACGCTGGCGAGTTCAAAGGTGGTGAAATTGGTGTCGGACCAACGGGCATGCAAGACGAGATCAGAGGCACCGGTGACGAAGGAGGGCGAATGATATGGATGGTCCGAATAGAGAGTCGGCACTTTGATCGTGTCTTTTTCGTATACGTTGTGCAGGTACGTCACGCCGGCGGCTTGGAAAAGAACTTGACTTCCCTTGTCGTCGACCCTAAGGTCTTTGAAAGCTCGCACCCGTTGTGTATCCTGGGTTTCGAGCTTGACGAGGTCAGTTGCTCCTCCACGTAGTGTCTCCGCTAGGCGTTTCTCGATTCGCGCGGTGAATCGGATAGGATAAGGGGTGCCGTTGGCTATCCTTTCCCCTCTCTCGTTGACAGTCAATGGTACACGATAAATCTGGCCAGCTGCCCAGATAATGATGGCGTCGTCCGACGGAGTAAACGCGAAAGATGGATATGTACCCATCGGCGCTGATATTACGCTTAGGTCAAATGTTAGGCCATGCCAAATGTTGTGAATGGTGCCCGTCTCAAGGTCTCTGTCATGGGGTTCAGCTCCATCATTGAGTGTAAGTTGCGAAAAAGGCACTCACTTGAGAACCAAAGCTTCTTTATCTCGCACACGGCGAACGAAAGCAAGTGTACGTCCGTCTCGAGATAGCTCCGGTCGACTAGCACCGCCAGGATAGGAGCTTACAAGCGTCTCTGTCGACGATGTCGTAAGGTTTCGCGAATAAATTGCATATACTCCGCTATGGACATCTAGAAGACGCGGTGTTAGTATGCAAATGCAAGCTTGTGCAGTTCAAGGATGCCCACCCTTGCTGTACTCAAATCGATCAGCGTCCACAACATTCTTCGAAAAGATAACACCATCATTTCCTCGATAGATGGATTGTTCAGGCCCAATTTGCTGATCATTATAGCGGGAAGCAGTCCATCTGGCAGGCAACGTTCTGCCCAATATACGCTTCCCGCTCCCGACACCAATTTCGGAAGCCTTTCCGTTTCGCAGGTCCTCCAGTGATGGAACGGGGTATTCCCAGCCCTCACCTCCTCCCAACGACCGGGAGGACGTGTACCATTTCGTCGCAATGACTTTGGTTCCGCTGGGATGGAAGCGGGCGTCGGAGACCCATCTGAAAGTTTCATTTGTGACCCGTTGGGCTGGAGTTACAGTTAGTATGGAATAGAATGGTCAAACCGATCAAGTTACTGACCTCCTGCGCGTCCTTCTCTCAATAGCCGTCGTATACGGCGTTCTTGAGTTTCTTGAACCCCCTTTGCAAGAAGGTCTTCGTCCAATTCCTTCGATTTTGGATC
Source organism: Coprinopsis strossmayeri (assembly GCA_900156845.1). Taxonomy (NCBI): domain Eukaryota; kingdom Fungi; phylum Basidiomycota; class Agaricomycetes; order Agaricales; family Psathyrellaceae; genus Coprinopsis; species Coprinopsis strossmayeri. The sequence continues at coordinate 125,890 of FTPT01000020.1, forward strand.
AAGGTCCTTTACTTCCATCTTAGAGCACCCTTTCCATTCCACAATCCAGATGTTTTCAATCCCGAGCTCCGCATCGCTTCGAAACACGAGTCTGTCGCCCTCCGGGGAGAAATGGGGATCCGAATCATAGGGGATGCCTCGGAGGACAGGTCGTGCGCGACTGACACTGGTAGGGCCAACGTCAGCACCCCCGGGGATGCAATACAAGTCTCCAACCATGTCGAAGACGATGTCCCCCGTCTTCGGATGGACGTCCAACCGAAGCCATGTTCCTTCTGTGACGTCGTATGCCAGATTTCGAGCATAAGCGTAGTCGGTGGAGATATCCCAAGGGGTCTGTTCGCGTAGAGGCCATACGTTGTCTTGCCATTCATCCGCGGGGTCAAGGTAGGAAGCCCTTAGCTTAGGCTTGAATGCGTTCCAGGGCACGAAGAGAAGATTTCCGGTCAGACGAAAAGTGCAGAGAGTAAAAGCCAGCGAAAGGAGCGATAATAGAGAATAGTTCCTGAGCAAACGGTGTCGCCGTACTTCGAGGTGTCTACCACCCAAATTCGGTGGCGGTAGAAGCGATTGCACTGGATGTTTAGAATCCATTATTCAAGACCATTAGACTATCTCCTAGATCACTGCAGTCCTCGTAGATCCTTGAAAAAGCAATAGCAAGTGATGTAGTGGTGGTTGCCCGTCAAAGCCTCTGAACGGGGTCCGTTCTCACGTCCGCCCAACTTCTCTTCTCACCATGTCCCCGGTCCTGGAATATTCGTCATTGGAGGCTTCAGCAAAGTAAGCTCTGAGTCAAATGTATATTTGGACCTTGCTGACTGCTTGTTAGGTGGAATAAGCTTCCACCACCCCCAGGGTTCACCGGTACTACTGCATCGTCATCGGTAGTGCAAGCCATCATTAGCATTCAACTCGGTTCTAACGCGAACCGTGTACCCTAGAAATCCGTATCCAAGAAGTCTGCAGCGTCTAAGGAAGCCTACGATGAAATAAAGGGGCGGAAAGCTTGGGAATTCGCGACTGCTCCAGCGAAACAACTTCCAATGCAGGCTTTCATGCTCTACATGTCGGGAGGGGGTGTACAGATATTCAGCATGGGCATCGTGTTTATGCTGCTCATGACGCCGTTCAAGAACATATTCTCGATGAATGACGGTGGGTAGTTTCCGGTTTCTCTTATATCGGGAATGACTGACATTTCAGGTAGCCTTTGCCCAGTTCGCCCCTTCGACAACGAAAGACTCTAAATCAATCACGACCTTGCCCGTGCCCAAGCTTCTCTATATCCTTTGCAATCTCTTGACATTAGCCGTTGGACTCTGGAAGTGTAAATCAATGGGACTGTTACCGACGGGAACAGGAGACTGGTTAGCTTTCGAAACCCGGGGACCAGTGAGTGCGCTTTCGATGTATCGAGAAATGACAAGTCTGATTCAAACTGATCCAGCCACCCGAACTATCTCTATTTTAACAATAATGTAGTATATCTATCGAATGGCATTTATGTATTAGGATCCTTTGGTTACCTTTTCGAGGACGCACAAGCACACGCATGGCAGATGACAAGGCCAACGAAGAATCATACAAACATTCATTATAGTCAATTACACAGTAAGAAAGCAGCAGGTATATGTATACACCCCGGAAAGGCGGGAGACAAGGCATAAGCGTATCCAATTTACTGAGGCGGTTGAGGGACAAAACCAGGTCCACCAAAGCCTGGAGGAGGCATCGGTGGTGCAAAGCCAGGATACACAGGCATACCGACAGGCGGAGGTGGCGGCATTTGCATCGGCATGCCCATACCCATAGGAGGTGGAGGGACACCCATCGGCATACCCATCGGAGCGACTGCGGTTTGCTGCGGGGTGAAGCCAGGTGGAGGCGGGGGAGCAGCTAATGCACCAGCAAACTGGCCAGCTTGATATGGCTGCGGGTACCCTGGAATAGCAGGTCGAGCACCAAAAGCCATTGGCGCTGGCGGGGGACGTGCTGCAACAGGGAGGGCGTTGTTCTTGCGGGCTTGGGCTGCGAGGAGACGTTCAGCAGCTGTTCCATGCCGCTCGCCTTTTCCGTCCTTCTTGAACGCGTACTGGACGGTGATCGCTTTGTTCATGAGGAATTGACCGTTCATGGATTCGATGGCTCCATCTGATGACTCGAAATCCGTGTAGGACACGAATCCATAACCCTTGGAAACACCGGTGCCAGGATCACGGGCAATCTACCAACATAAGGTCAGCAAACACCGCGCAGAGTGCTAGTAGAATTGCGACGAACCTTCGCTGTCGTAGCCATCATTCCAAACGCGCTGAAAGTATCATATAGCAGTCGTTCGTCCACATTTTCGTCAAGGTTTCCAACAAATAGATTCGCGCCCACGTCGAGCTGCTTTTTATCGGACGAGGCCTAAAATATTTCAAGGTTAATCAACCGTCCAGAAGCACGTAAAGGCCTGGAAAGCACACCTTGTTAACTCTTATGGGTTTTCCCCAAAGTTTAATCTGGTTCATGATCTTACAGGCATATTCCGCGTCTTCTTCCGTCAAAAACTCACAGAAGCCATAGCCTTGGTGAGCCATCGATATCCGGTCCTTTGGCAAATGAACATTGACTTGAAAGAAAGTATTAGTCTCTTCTGTACGCATGCCACTGACATTTCACTCACCTACTGGACCAGCCTGCAGCATCAACTCCCAAATGAGAGCATCCGTACACCTCTCATCGAGGTTTCCCTGTGTAACCAGCGAGTTCAGTTATTGTTGCTGAAAAGATCAGAAATTCGTACCAGATACACCGTAGCTTCCTGATTCCTGTCGTCCTGAGGTCGCGACATAATGAAAGTTTAAGAGAATGTCACTGAGATTCGCGCTGTACCAGCTGAGTCCAGCTCCGCTCACCGGCCGGGTGGTATGCCGTCCGGAACAGCTGTACTCCGATGCCAAGCATAACGGGCTGGAGCCTGGGAATGCTCTCCGATGGCAAGCAATCGCTCTCAAATTACGATGCTCTGACTAGCACCTCATAATCTATATCAGAAGACAGAGATCAGATAGTAACCCCTCCGAACCACTGGGTATGAAGCAAATTGCAATAACAAAGCTCCGGAACGGTAATGTAACTATCTGTGACTCTAGAAGCTAACCATTATTGTTGGTGAATACAACACACACCATCTCACCAAAGAAACTTAGCATTGAGATGAAAACCGAAAGATGTCTGATTTAACATAAAGGAGAGAAGAAAAGCGGATGAAGACGCAGCAAAAGGGCGGGAAGTAGTAGAAAATAAGGCAGACGTCGGATATATAACCAGGGTCATGGCGGGAATGCAGGTTCGTAAAAAAGACGTAAACTGGATGGTTCATCAGAGGATGTTGCACTTATTTTTCTTCCTCGGGACAATCGGCGGCTCCAAAGCGGCCACAATAGCCTAGAAATTTCGGATGAGTTGGGAAGGGAGAAGGTATCGCCAAGAAGAGAAGCTCACCTCGTCGAAAACGTTCTTCAACCCCTTCTGCGTCAATGCCGAGCACTCAACGTATTTAACCGCACCAAGTTCCCTCGCAAGCCGTTCTCCTTGCTCAGAGTTGACGGGCCTCTGCTTCTGCCTCGCCAGCTTGTCAATCACCTGGGAGTCGTCTCGCAAATCTATCTGTGTTCCAACGATCAAGCATGGCACACCAGGACAATGATGATGCACTTCTGGGAACCATTTCTCTTTTACGTTCTCGAACGATGCCGGTGATGTGACGCTGAAGCAGACGAGGAAGACATCAGTCTGGGGGTATGACAAGGGTCGAAGTCGATCGTAATCCTCCTGACCTGCATTTTTATCAGTACTGAGCAATGTTCGATAAGATATTGAGGATGCTTACCGGCGGTATCGAACAGACCTAACGTATAAGGGTCCTCTCCGATCATAACTGTGACTGCATAATTGTCGAAGACCTGGAGCAGACATTCCATTTCCGGCCCATCGTTGCGGATTAGATATAGGCACGTACAGTAGGGACATATTCACTCGGGAATTTGTTGGTGGTATACGAAATGAGCAGACAAGTCTGGCGCAGCATTCAGTTCCACTTTCCTGTCGGCTGGACTGGAAGCAGGAGCACGAACCTTGCCAACTGCACCATCTCCGACGACAACGCATTTGATTGTTTGCATGTTGTTCACTGCGAGCAATGCATGAGCCCAACTGTGTTGCACCGACTATATCGCCCTGGGCTGGCCGATAGCTTGCAATTCAGCGTGGCAACGGCGCCTCGTGGCTATGCCTCGCTCGTCGCAAGACAGAAGATGGTAGCAAGTAGTCACTCACAGGTATAGTCGCCTAACGAGTTCTCGACGAAGGATAACTGTTGTCACTGGGTGCTCTGGAAGTCGAAGAGTGCTTGACCGCGAAGTTCGCGCGACTGGGGCTAAAATCTGTGGACGAGAGCAGATAAAAGTGTCAATAACGAAAGTCGAGGGGCCATTTGGGCTGCGCAAAAGGTATAAGAGAAAATAGGGGACATACAGAGCTATAAGCAACCGGAGACTAGGGTGCAGAGGGATTTGGAGCGCTGACGGTCACTGACGGTCTGGAGAGGATGGTTGTAACTCGGACTTGATCGCACTGGGTAAAGGAGCACGGCGCTGGCCGTGGCACGATCCCAAACATGCGCAAATTCCATTTCAAACAGTCCGAAGTCGTTCCTGACTTGTCGTATCCGCCAATATCCAAATAATATTAACAAACGTCACTAATCCTCCTAAATATACAGGAAACGATAATTAAACAGTGCCTACTAGATGCGATGTGGATGCAATGCCAATATATATGTCAACAGGAAAACAAAACGATCTGGTCACAGCGACAGAGAAAGATGCGAAAGGTACAAGATGGGTTGCCCTGCGGCGGACAGGGCATCAGTCCGACTGCTTCAGTCGCTTCTTTTGTGATTCATCCCCTGGGAGAGACAAGTCACTAGAAGCACCTTTTCGTTATCTAATCTACTCACCTTGCCCTTGGGGTGCAGCCACGGGAAGAGCCCACCAACACAATTGGCCTTTCCTCGTCACAGTAATCATGCAGCCTTCATTTCCTCCGTTCCCATCGAAGGCCTGACCAAAATGGCATAAGCGTAAGCGACATGGAAGAACAAAAGCTTATCTTACCGCGACAGCTTGAATGCAGTCACCTTCAACATCTGTGTCAGCCTCGCCTTATGAGAGTTTGATGCAGACTTACCCTGGTCGTGTTCCAGCCCATAGACGATGGCCGCTTTCTTTCGGTCCCATACAAGCACAGAATTCTCTATAGCCCCCAGTAGAATGGCCTGCGCGTTGGTAGCGAATAACGCGCCGAACTCCACTTCAGGCTGTACGTACCCGTCCTTGCATACGTACACTTGCTCAACATTGCCCTTGTTCTCCGATTTGCGAATGGCGACCAAGACGGCACTACCCCCATTCTGCCCAACAAGTACATGTGTACCCTGTGGACTCGTATCGAGGGAAATACTAGCACATTGATGTCAATAAAACATGCCGTGATGGGAGTGTGATTCAGATGGCTCACATCTTGCTTTTTAGGAATGCATATGCTCGAAGTGTCCCGTTAGGGACTTCACAATACCATCTTAAACCTGTCAGAACAGTAGATGGGGACGGAATGATTGGCTTACAGAGCGCCATCTCGAGTACCTCCAATCAGCGCAGTACCATCCGCGATGAATTTGATAGCAGTCACATTCTGTCGCAAGATCGACCGCTGCGCTTGCCATACGGACAAAGCTGTTATCCATCAAAAAATTGGCAAGGTGAACCGAGGTGCTTTAGCCTGCACACTCACCCCTATTCCAAGTCCACAACTTCACACCCATCCGTGGAAATGAGACCGCAATGCGGTCACGAGCATAGGCGAAGCAGACAGGGTCTTGTTCTGAGCGATAATCACTGCCTGCGTCCAAAACCTTGGACCACTTCCATTGGTTCTCTCCCTGAAATTCGTGATGGGTAAGACTTTGGCCGAGTCATTTACTTCTTCCGCGACTTACAACCTTCGCCCATTGGTGAACCAAACCATCGTCCGTCAGCGTAATCACACCTGCATCGTCTGCAAGCCAGAAAGTATCGACAACAGGCGCATTATGCGATAGCCGTGCAATTTCTGCTCGCGAACGATTATTCCAAACCCGGACAGTTCGATCAGAGCCTTGTATTACCAGTTATCAATGAGATTAAAACCGAAGAATAGAAAAACCTACAGCTCAATACGAAGTGATCGCCTTTCGAGCTGAAGTTGATCTTGTGAGCACTGGGCTCCGCATCGCCTTGTAGATATTTAGGATTAGCCTGTACAACTGGCCATTTCGCCGAGCGATAGCGCCTCTTAGGTTCAGGGGATCGTTCCCGTTCTCTCGAGTCAGGCGAAGGCGGTCGCTCCCGTTTGACACCACGATGAGCCGGCGGGCCAGGTAAAGCCATTGGTCGAGGTGGCAGAGGATGTGTAAGTGGTGCCGTTGGAACTGTAATAGATAGGGCTTTAGCGGCAGTAGAGTCATTCAAAAGTGAAGCTTGCCTTGAGACAAGGGAATCGGCTTGAATGAAGTGGACAAATTCGAAGAGGGCTGTTTCGTACTCTCAGGCTGATTCCTCTGTGCATCAGCAGGCGATGCAGATCTGGAAGGAGGGGGTCTACGAGATGCGTTCTGTATTCTTTCTGGGGCACCGAGGAGAGTCTCCCGCTGGGCCTGTCGATCCTTCAGAGGTTCTAAGCTCAGACCCGAATGTGAGTATAATATCTACATAGGATTCAAAGGCCTTTACCTGTTGGCGGACGACTCGGGAGACCATTAACGTTCCTCCCAAGAAGAGGAATAGCGGTGCTGGTGTCAGTTAGATGGGACGAAGGAGGAGATTTATTTGGTAGCGAGGAAAAGGCATCTCTGGGATCATTACCGTTCGGGAAATCGGGATTGTAGGAAAAAAGGGGGGTCGGTGGCAAGAGCTTAGGTACACAGGGTTCCAATTTAACAGGTTTCCATCTCGATGGGGCAGGCCATGGATGACTTGGCGGAGGAGGATCAGGAGGCGGTGTCGAGGGAGGAAGTGGTGCAGACGAAGGTTCCGGCGAGCCATACTTAGTCAAATCAGCCAAGTTCCCCGATTTGTTAGGTTCAGATTTCCGTTTCCCGTCTTTAACAGTTTGCGATGAGGTTAACAACCCAGAGAAATTGGCAGGGTTGACAGAACTAGTGGCAGCGCTGGCGCGGGAAGCAGACCACTTGCCATCGACGACAACAGTTTTCTTCGTGCTGGCCATAGCCAGAGCTTTAGGGTAGCTGGGTGGAGGCTTGTCAGACAGACATTGCCTAAGGGCGCTAGGCATAGTAGATGGCCTTATTCCGAGAGGGTTCTGCAGAGGATCAGAGGGAATGGGTGATGACATGGACTTGGGGCCTGTAGGAAGAGGTTTCACGGGGAGGGTGGTTTTGCTTGAAGAGGCTACTGCATTCGGGCGGAGGATGACAGGAGACGCAGACGGTTTCGTTGGGGGTGGCAACATTGGTTTCGCCTCAACGGATGTAGCTACTGGTCGCTACATGGTCACTTTTAGCATCTGTGAAAATGATGGGTCGAAAATAGTCTTTGACTTACCTTTTCGGAGGTACTGGCCTCATTCGTAATGACCTTACTTACTCCAAGCGGAATAGATGCCAACGTATCTGTGGGACCCGTCGGGAGCTTCGCCCGCACGAACATGTCCATTATGCTCTTCTTAGCCGGGTGTGATTTGTGGGTAGAAGAGGCTTCGGTGCCCGTGCGAGATTCACCAGAGATGGCCGACGCGGGGATAGAGGGAGTGGGTGAATGGGGAGGCGGCAAAGATTCGATCGTTTCCGGAAGTGGATGAGCATTTTTATCTTTCGGAAGGGGAGATGGACTCCGGATAGACTGTGGGGAGTAAGCAGGACTTGAACAAGAACTGACTGATGACTGGTCATCCTGAGACACTGTTAATGGATGTTCGGAAGGTAGGGAGTTTAAGGATGGATCCCGTTTAATGACAGGAGACATGGACTGCTCAGGAACTGAGGTCTGCGATGAATTCGTAACAGAAGGGGGAAAAGTGGAAGTGACGGGAGAGGAAGAGGTCGATGATCTAGGCGAGTCGAGATCCATAGAAGAAAGCTCCTGGGATTGTCGACTTGAATTACGGTGCAAACCCAGTCGAATAAGACTCACAGAATCAGAGATATCCATCTCTTCTTCAGGATCAGGGCGTGATTCTTGAGGTGGGAGTGGCACTGGACTTAATGTTGGTGGAGTATATCTGATTGGAACCGGAGATGTGCCTCTAGAGACAACTGGCGGATCCTGCTGCACTGATACCGAGGAGTATGAGGGTATTGCTTGTACACTTGCCTCATGAGAATCGGGTATTGCATGTACACTTGCCTCATGAGAATCGGGAATTGCTTGTACACTCGCCTCATGAGAATCGGGAGTTGCTTGGATCCCTATGGAAGTCTTTTCCACTTCTGGGGGTCCTGAAACACGCGTCAGCTCGCAAACACATAGTACGGGTCGAAATTCAGGTCACTTTGAATCAAGGAGGCATTGTCTGCGCGTTTTGTCCACCCTCTCCTCATTTTGGGCGGAACCACTTCCACCGGCAACTCCTGCATTTCGACCGCTGGCGCCTCTTCTGTAGCAGTTTCTGGGGAAGGTTCATCTTTCAGATCGCCCTCAAATACAAGCGGGATGTCCTTGAATTGCTCGTCCTCTGTCGAAATAGCCAGCAGAATCTCTTTCCCCGGCTTAACTTCAATCCGCTTCTGTGCGAAGAAGCTGAAGCGGACTACGCGCGGTTGTTGCTCGTCATCGAAGCCGACCACGCGTCGAAGAATGATATGGGCCTTCTGGGTCGACCCATGAGGACGAAAGCGCAGGGAATCCTTAACACCAAGGAGAGAGCCAACACTAATAGCCAAAATCGAGTTGTCGTCGTAGTCATCGTCAGAGGCGCTGGACCCGGCCATGAGGAGCCTATGATGCTCCTTCAGGGTTAGTCTATAGGTTGTGTATGTCACCTGGGCAGAAACGAGCCAAGAAATCCAGTGAACGCTGGTGGAACTGGATGAAGACTTAGAATCCGCGCGTCTTAGGCCCGTATTGCTCGATGCCTTTCACAGCAAGCATCACGTGTCAGGCCGTTACTTCCCACGGCTGGAAATTACTTTAGGGGCTAACCACAAAAGGGACGGCGATGCACTTTCTTGAGGACGTAGCCTTAAACCAGGATTAGCGGGTGCTAACGGTGTCCACAAGGTGCGGTCCACGGCAGTCTGGGGGAATCTGGGGTATATTCCTGGAAACCGGGAATTTGAACGGGGTTTGTTTTGTTTGTCCAGATGTCTGGGGCAGGCTTTGACAGTCCGAACATTAATTTAAGCCAGAATTCGATCTCCTTACCAGCAATTGTTACCGGGAATTCAGGGTCTGTGCATTTTGTTTCGCCTCCACCAAGTCGTGCATCGGACCTAGCGGACGGTTCCAACGCCCCGATCAAGAACAAACAAAGCGGCAGGAAATCCCACCATTTTTCGGCCACCCCACATCTTTGCTGCTGACGACCACCACCGGCATGGCATGCCCAACCGTCCTCGACGGCGATGAATCCGACCTGACCCCCCTGACAGATTCCGACTTCTCCGACTCTGATGACAGTGACTTCCAAATCGAAAAACCCGCTCCTAAACGCAGGCGCGTGTCCAAGCCCGTGGAGAAGGAGATAGTCCCCAAGAAGCGGAGGGGATACAAGGGCGCATTACGGGATATCTGGGCTCTTCCGTTGGACATTACCTACGAGGTGAGCGTTGTGCCCCAGCCATCCGACTACCTAGATCCGAATGACCGACGTGCCTCTGCCCCCGGCCAGATCCTTGGCCATTTGCACCCCCTAGACCTCCTACACCTGGCAAGAACAAACAAGGCGCTCAGACGGATCCTTATGGCCCGTACATCGATGTCCATCTGGCTCCAAACCAGATCCAACGTCCTAGGGGTACCGGACTGTCCGTTCGACTTGAGCGAACCTGCCTACGCCAGCTTGCTCTTCGAGCCGTTTTGCCATGTGCGTGTCGCGTTTCGGACCCTCGAAACATACGGTCTAATATCTCATAAAGTATTGCTCAACCAACAACGTGCAAACCGTTATATGGGAAGCACGAATACGTTGCTGCAAGCGGTGTGGGCCAGTAATGTGTGCCCTCATTTCCCTCTCACCGCCAGAAGGATTGACTTTGGTCCAGGTTCCAGTATTGGGTCAACATCACGGGTGTCCCCACTATCATTCAAGCTATCGTACCGTCGACCCACGAATTTTCTTCAGGCAGTACGTGATAGTACCTGATGAATGTTATTGATGTCATTAATGGCTTGACAGCGATATACCCCCATACGGAGAAAAAGTATTCGGTTGAGATCGCTGTCAACCTGGCACTGGAGATGGAGAAAGTGAGCGAGGAGGATAAACCAGTATGGTTCTGGAACCAGAAAAAAAATTTCGATAAACGTCTAGAGGTACTTCAACCACCATCCTTCTTTACGTTCCTCGCTGACGTTCCACATAGCACGCAGCCCAGTGCAGAGTATGGGTTCGCGATCAACATACTCGCCGTGGCCACGAACTAAACGAAGCTCGTCTAAATCGAGCACTGCAGTACGCGTATATGCACTTTAATTCCTCCCCTTTGCTGACTCGTTGCCTCAAGGATTATTGAAAAGCTTGGCAGTCTAGGTAGGTTACGTCCCCTGAGCGATTGCATTCTTGTTCATCAATTTCTCCAAGGATGGGCTGACGAGATGTCCAAAATGTCAAGCAATCTTCTTACTGACCATAGGCACGTGAAGATCCCGAAGGAACTAACTGAGCGAGGTATGGGCGATTGAATTTAGAGACTATATAACCTTGTCTGATGTGATCTCCTAGGCTGGAAGAAGATTGAAGGAGACATGGTTGCATTCATGGAAGAAGTACGGGAGAAACGCCTTGCAAGAGAACGGAGTAGAGCTATGGAACAACGATGCGGCCTGATGAAAGAGATGCATGCCACATTCGTGGCCTCCCAACCGCTTTACTCCATCCTTCCCGGTGTTGCCGACTTTGCCACGATCCCCCAGCTAAAAGCTATCCTTGAAAGCCCCGACCTAGACAAACCAGTGACCATTGAAGACTTCCAGATAGGCGAAGAGGCACTTGTGCAGTTTGCACGGCAATGGCGAGAGGAAAAGGATAACGAACTCCTGGAAATCCTACGACAAAGCACCATTGGTCCGGCGGCAACCAAAGAAACACTCCTTCGCGCGACAACGCTCTTTAATTGCAAATCATGCACGGTCCCGATTTCATACCCTAGAATCCTGGTGCATGCCTGCAACTTTTCGCGTCATTCTTCTGCTGTACCCGACCCTTCCACCATCTTTGAGAGACTCAAATCAGAGCCTTGGAACATCGGAGGAGATCGAATATCTTTCCATGAAGCCGCTCATAGACGGGCCCACTATATTTTGAAAGCCCTCAGCCTCAGCCCTGAGATAACTTTCGAAGAGATGGCGAAGCAGAATCCCTTTGTCGAATGCTACTGTGCGCTTTGTTATAGACCAAGTCCAACTGGCATTACGAGAAGTTTTACTCGTTGGGAACACATGGTGAGTGACTCGAGGTGTTTGACGGGTCACGATTGGCTCAATCCTCCCAGATACAACATACCCCACGATACACCAGCGCCCGCATCTCACGTCCATATGGCGCTGTAGATGAGCGACGTATCAATCTTGCGAAGAAACTAGAACGTAATGAACTGAACCGATTACGGAGAGAGCCCGATTGGAACGACTTTCCTTCCCGGAGTTATTACTGCATGCACTGTAAGATGAGGGATACGCGGACGAGCATTGAACATCATATAAAAGCGAAGTATGTTTGCCCTCTTTTCCTTCCCTTAGACATGTGTTGTTGACAGCGAGACTTTTCTTCTGATAGGCACACTATACCTCACCCTGCGTTCGACACTGATTATACCTACCATATCGACGCGAGGATACCGTTACGGGCACCTTTCGTCCACATTAAGTCCCCGCCTAAAGGGACCACGAAAGTTGCCGCGCCTCCTGTCGCTTCGACTTCTAATTCTATGGATAGCTCAGTTGATCCAGTAGCTACACCATCGACTGCTGATACCCTGCAGACAACGCCGTCGACCGATGCAACAACTACCGTTACTGCGGATATGGTGAATACTGCTACCGCCCCTTGACCGCGGTCGATATCGGTTATATCTCAAGGGAGGGGCTGCCCTGAGACCTCCTGTTGAAGACGTCGCGACAAGATTCCCTCCATTTTGTCTATCCAACCAACGGTTTCTATACCATACTAATCAACTCTTCATTGCATATTTATTAGTTTAGCACCTGATTATCCCACATTACTTACTAGCACTCCTAAGGGGTCTAATTCTCGAATGCCCTAGTACATACGATCGTGACTGTATGATACGAAACATGGCTACAGATTTAAATGATTAATGGCATCGCGTTAGCAGTTCATATATGAATTATCAAAGTTCGACTTCAGGGACAGGGTTCTTCCACTGCACACCAGACTCTCTAGCGACCTCGATTGCGATACTTCGAGCAGCCTGGACCTCCTCTACGCTCGCTCCGCATCTGTGGGCACCTTTTAAATGCCAAGCGATCTGCTGTGGTGTATCTCCTGCGATCAGGGCGGCTACCAGTGTGAAGGAGGTTTCGAGAGGAGATAGGATATCGGGTCGTGAACTGTACACCAGTCCGTAACCGATTGTATTGGAGAACCAACCTTCGTGATTATTGAGAATAAGAGAATCAGCTCATCTGCGTAGATGAGAGGAAGCTTTCAACTAATCGTAGACTCACCCATGTCGGGATAGATGGTGTTCAACAAGCCTTGGATGGAATCTGCGGTTTCGCCGTACACGGAATTCCACAAGGCCGTTCCTTGTCGTTGATAGTCGGAAAGTGACATGTTAGTGTCTCTTTTGTGTTGAAAGTCGAAGAGGTATAATCAGAATGGGGGCGATTACTGGATACCTGTATTCTTACCTCTGAGTTTCTGTATCTTTCAGTTCGTCCGGCATGGCTTCATGAAGCGCTCGGAGGCTGTTGATAGCCTTGGCTCTCAGTCAGTGAACGTTGAACATCTTCTACGGATACCCTAAGCAATGCGATATACCGAACCTTGGGATATCCGGAAATAAGCCCAGACTTGAGTAGAGCCTCGCGTAGCTTTCTCGCTAGCAAGAGACGGTCCTCAACTTTGGAATCCGCCGGAAGCTGCTGCAAGACATGGTCAAAGACCCGAGGAATGGCTCCGGGCTTGTTGCTGGCGCTAAACGCTACCGCTGCCAAGATATACCACGGATTTCCGAGTAAAGAATCTGTGCCCCTGCAGATGAACATGCGGTCCTTCCCCAGAAGATCTCATATTGCTCACTACTTCGCGGTATATTGGCGGGGTAGATACCCTTGAGTTGGTTCAAGAAGGCGGTCGTAACATTGCCGGCCATCGATCGCAGCCGTCAGTCGCAAGCAGGAGAGAAGGAAGGAAGGACTATCGTGAAAAATGAGGCGGGATATCGGGCCATGCAGGTAGCGCACGAGCTCTTAATCATGATCACGAACCAACACGCACCGCATAATGCGGCGTGCATTCGCGGATGCATGAAAGACCGAGATTCCTACGCGAAATGGTATACTATACAATAGAACTTCAACAAAAGAAATACGAAAGCTAATCCTACATGAATTTCTTAAGCTATAAAAATCAGATCTTCCTTTTTTTGATGTTGTGAAATGATCGATTCAATAATACATTGAACGAGAACATGACTGAAACCAACAACCTCCTCATTCGGAGGTCACCGAACTCAGTCATCTCCTAGTTCCATGCTGACAGAATCTTCCTCTGAAGCAGAACCGCCAGACTTATTCTCTTTCTTTTCATCCTGCAATGCCTCGGGTATCATAGGCACAGCAACAGTTTCTTGGATGCCACTGTCGACGACATCGACAGAGTCCATGGCTTGAGAGCAATCACACAGCTTGTGAAGGGCGAACTGATTCGAATCATCCGAGAGCAGTGCGAAAGCCCTTTCCGATGCAAGAAACTTCGCAACATTTAAGGTTGAAGCGACGATAGGTCCGACAACCAGGGTATTGTGGACTTCCACAGAAATTCCAAGACCAGCACCTGGGTTTGATTGTTTCCTAGAGTTCATATATTAGCGCCATAAACTCAGAAAAAGGGGGAAACATCTCACGGGAAAGCAATCTTCTGTCGACAACCCTTCTTTGCGATCCATTCAACCAGCTCTGATACAGGATCCAACGCCATAGACAGGTTGAGCCCTTCAATGATACCCGACATAACTTCCTCTGTGATGACCGCAGTTTTCTCGTAGTTGTAGCCTGTATCCACAAGTACGGCGCCAATAACGCTTTCAAACACATCGCTGATGACCTTTGGGGGATCATACTTCCATCCATGCTGGATGATTTCTTCGTCTGAGATAGCCTCGAGGACAGGAACATACATGTCTATCGCTCTGTATAGCTCCATATTATTGACAAGTATGATCTTGTGGAGGCCCAGTTTCTTCACGGCAAGATACGCCAACGCTGGCGCACAGATAGCCTTGGCACGCAAGAACGTGAGCTGATGCGAAGTTGCCTCCGGGAACTTGGTGTAAAGGTAGTGTACGACGACCAAATCAAGGATTGCTAACAGGCACATGAGAACAAATAAGCGATAGCGAAAAGAAACTTACCGTCACCAAGGAATTCAAGTCTCTGATACGAAGGGCCTCCATCGGTAGTCGCAAATGATGGATGGGTAACAGCTTCAACCAAGAGGGCATTGGACCGGAACCGATAACAAAGCTTTTCTTGCAGGGTGTCGAACAGCGAGGTGGCAGGAGCATCCTGAGCCTCACGGAAATAACGCGTCACCCATGGTTGGGGTCCTCCAAATTCTAGCATCATGCTTGTCCCAGTTTGAAGGGCCATCGGAATTCCACCTTCCCAGAAGCTTGCCCCCAGCAGTGCTTCCATGCAGTCCTGCAAGCTCCTCCTGGGGTATGCTATGATAACATGTCTGTTCGCCTTTTCAGATTCCATCCCATCTTCGTCAATGACGTATCTCCATTTACCAACAGATGCAATCTCCGAAGACACAAACTGGTACAGGCCAATATCCAGTGCCCGCCTAAGCAGATATCTGTTGGAGACAAGCTTCATCCGCAAGTCCGACAGTTGTCCTTCGTGCCGATTGGGGTACAGGTTTAAGATGTGGACTGTGGTACACAGTTGGAGTACAGCATCCCCTAATGTTTCCAAACGCTGATTGCTGAAGTCGACCATTGCACTAGGTATGGTCAACGCCTCCGTCACAAGCCTGTAATCGATCGCCGGTAGCCGAAGCATGAAACGCGCGCTCTGAGCTCGATACAAATCCGTGACGGCTCGACAAAGAATAGGAAGGAGAGCGAATGCTTTTGACAGGGCTTGGGGGAAGAGAAGGAATCGGCAGCAATCGCGTGGTAGTAGATACACTATGTCAGCTTTAGGCGACTTCCTGACCTTTGATTCTGTAGTTTGCAAATTGTAAGCTCCGGAATCAGACCGTTCCAAAATGGTAGCTTCCAGGAGGGGGCCGTCAAGAGGAACACGCGCTTCTCTCTTCTTTCGAGTCCAGCACCTCTTGAAATATTCATAGTAACTCGCTTCGCCGCTCTCTTTCGTCCCAGGAGGCGGCACCGATTGAGGCGTCAGGTCGTAACGAATATTCTTCAGGCGATATGTACGCCCATATTGATGCCAATTGAAGACCCATACATCCCCATAATCACTCTCTTTGATGCCGCCCCAATCCGAAGTTCCGGCTCGGTTTTCGAGGACATCTTTCATCTTGTCATAGTCGGGGAGGCCCTCATGATTCAAAGGCACCAGAAAGAGAGAAAGATTCTTGCTTTGCAAAGGCTTTGCGGTGATCATTCTCCAGATTCCATGGTGTGTGAACTCTTCCATCAAGCGACGTTGGTCTTGTTCCTTTTCGGGATCGAACGTGAGTGGAACACCGGGAAGGAGGATAACGTTCGCTTCATCGTTGCGCATATCGATGAGCGGGAGAGAAGTACCGGTAACAATCCCTGCCACCTTTTCAGAGTCGAGGGCTACAGGATGGAGCCACAGCGTCGCGGCCATACACCAGGGATCCTTCACATCCACTTCCATGATTCCAGGGGGCAGTTGCTGTTGTTGCCCTTTCTTATTATTAGAGGGGACCACAGGTCCGTCCTCATCATCGGTGTGGTTTGATGTTGGTAACAAATACTCGTCGAAAACATTCAACCGCAACAAACGCCTCACAGCTTGGAATGCAACCGATCGTTTCGCTTCCTTCTTGGTCCTCTTCGGATAGCCTATGTAGGTAAGATCACCAGGCGCCAATGGAAGTCCTGCAGGTAAACGCATCCGAGACTGGTATTCGCCTGAATATATCGGTTTGGGTGCACCAGTAAAGGCATCGCGAGGGATTAAAGAGCATAGATGGTTGATAAGATTCATTGCGTTGTCGTAGGTGAGCACTGCGCCTGTAGACGGAACGACATATCGTTCACGCTCCGCCAAGTCAATAGGATGGGTATCTTGTTGCATGGTATCGAAGTCGTCCTCGAGCCCCGTCTCTTCTGATACGACGTTTCGGGTATGATAGGTCTGACTGAGTTCGGTTTCGCCCTTTTGTAGAGCCTTGTATCGTTCGAGTTGGGCGACATTATCTTCCTGAATCATGACTACATATTTCGAAACTTCGCTGCGTGCTCTTCCTCGAGATTGGACATAGCCAACGAGGTGTTGCAATGGGTCAAACCTGATGACCAGCTCGCATGCCTAGAAGAAAAGGTGAGTGAGACCAATATGTGCAGGGGTTAGGAACTCACTGGAAAATCAAGACCTTCCTCCGCAACAGACGTTGCAATCACTGCAACACATCGTCAATATTAATTTCACTGATGGAGTTGTAAGACGCACGTATGTTGATTTCTTTCTTGCGAAATTGCTCGATCGCATCGCCTTTGAGAGCAGCGGTTTGCTTCGATGTCCCATCGGAGCTGGTACCTTGGCCGACAAGGTGAGCACAGCGGACCAGATCCTTCAGCTCAGGGATGGCTTCCAGCACTTTAGCAAGACAAGACGCTGTCTGCCGCTGTTCCACGAAGATGATCGTTTGAACAGTGCTAGTTCTGAGGTGAGCACGGATAAGGTCGACCAGTACCCGTACTTTGGGAGTGCACCAATCAAGTGGGACCGGCACCGGAAGAGATTCCGGCGAGTCCTCTGAATAGAAGTACGGTTCGAACCCGTCGAGGATTTCGAGGACATCAAACATCCCAATAGGAGGGAGCTTAGACGGCTGTGTGAAAGAAGCACCCATGTCGAGCGCCATCGCATCGTTCTGAAGTTCCGCAGCAAGGACTCTATTGGCTCGAATTTGGAGCCCGGTCATATGGTGTTGAATTTCGGTGAATAGGAATAGGGAAGCGCAGTAAGGACCAAGGTTGTTGAGGGTCATGTAATATCGCATTTCAATCTTGTTCCAGGAGATGTCCATGTGGTCGAACATAGCAGGATCGTTAGCATATAGAGTCTTGAGGCATTCGAATAGGGTGGGTTCAGGGAAGTCGTAGCTTTGCAGGGGGTATGGATACGTTTGAACCACCTATGTGAAGTTTAAGAAGCAGCTTCAAGTAGACAAGATGAAGACCAACCTCGTGGAATTTAGCATAATGGTTCTGCAATTCTTCAACATGTTCATGGACTCCGATGATTTTGGAATCGAGGTTGGCTTCAAGTGTGGAAAGAGAGAGAGCTGGATTCTTCTGGTTCCAATACGGAGAAGCAGTCATGCCAAAGATCTTGGGTCGAGTAGCAGCGTCTTTGACTTGGAAATACTCGCGCATTATCCCATTGTATGGGTGGTTCTTACGGGCATGATGGCACTCGTCGAATATAATCAGGGAGCACTTGTCAACGGCCCAAATAGAATGGGTTATCATCTCTAAAAATAGCTGCGCTATCGTGAAATTCAATAAGAGCTGCACACTCCAAGCCATAGGACGTACGAGTAACCACGAAAACATCATTATCCTTGAACCGCTTCTTCCACCCCTCACGGTTCGCAAAGTCCAGCGATAAGGCTCCATGCAGCCGACAAGTCCTCAGTCCCGTTTCCTTATGAATGTATTGTGCTTGTTGCTCAACCAAACTAACCTTGGGCACGAGGAAGATAATTGCTTTGCCCGCTGCCTTCTCCTGAGTGCACACCCACCGCATCAAGAGCACACTGATCAACGTCTTGCCCAATCCCGTCCGCAGATATGCAATAACATTGCCTAGAATACATTTTAGCAACAAGATATATCGAGTAAAAGCTTGTATGACTTTTCTGAGCCTGACGGAAGATCTCCTCTTGATACTTCCGCGCAACTTGGCCCTGGCCCGACCCAGTTGCCATTGGTTTTCAGTTCGCAAATTTGCCTTGAGTGGATTCTGTTCAAAATATACGGCATATGCCACCTATCATGCCAGATGATAGCAGGCGTCCCAAACGGTCCAGTGTGGTGGAGGAAACCAAGAAACGGTGTCTGGCGAAGAACCTGGCAGTTTATTATTGTCGCGAAGCGCCCACCACGTGATATCAATGGCTCCGTGTTTGTCCTTGCTTGGCGCGATAAGATAATCCACAGAGTCGGAATTGCGGTGCACTGCGCTTGCGATGGACACTCAGGCCGTTGTTTTACTCGCTGCGCAACAACCTCGCGCTGATTTCGACAACCGCAGTCTTGGTTAGGATATAACTATATCTGAAGGTCACACATAGCCCAGAAACCTCCCTCCACGTATCCACCATGGCGATGAATCCAAACGAAGATACTGAATTGTAAGTGCAGTGTTATACGAAGGTCGTTTGCTCGAAGAATACTCAACGTAGCTCCGAGATAGCAACGACATCCTCCGGAAACATGGTATCCTCCCTGCAAGAGAGCCTACGCCGCCAACGCCATCACCACCAGGCTCACCAACGTTTGAAGATCTCCTGAATGAATCAACTGCAACAGAGCTAGAGAAACTAGGAGAGAGACTCAAAGATGACGATGCCATCCGAAGGGTCGAGGCTCAGAGGAGACGACTTCTGGCTGAAGAACGCAAAGATCGGAGGGATGCTCGATTCGGAGAAGTTATTCCAGTTAGCAGGGAAGACTATACGAGAGAGGTCACAGAAGCTAGCAAAGCGGACGCTGAAGACGACGATAACGAAAAAGGAACGGGCGTCGTGTGTTTCCTCTATAAAGACGGGTAGGGTGATACCCATATTCCTTTGTTATACCCCGGTTAAACCCTTATAGGATTCCCCGAAGTGATAAAGCGTTCAAACATATCCGAGCTCTGGCTGAAAAGTACCCTCGGACAAAATTTGTTTCCATCGTCGGCGACAAATGCATACCCAACTTGCCTGATGTTCGAGTCCCGATGATCATCATATACCGGAAAGGAGATATCCGTAATCAGTTAGTTGCCTGGGGTGGTGAGAGAGAACGAACACAGGACGGTCAGTCGCTTTCCTATCCCCTCTTTTGTCTGCCTCTAACAGGAACGCAGACCTCGAAGCTATGCTCCTTATCAGCGGAGCTATTGACCCATCCGAAGCCGTCGCTCCCTCAGATCAACCTCGACGAGACGACGGTTTCAGTGACGAAGACGAGGAAGAATGGGACGATGATCCATCCTCCAAAATGCGTTCCGCAGCGACCTCTGTCAACGCACGGGCGCCAAAGAACATTCGTGGTCCAGCTCGGAAGGGGAACGAATCTGACTCAGACTTTGAATTTGACCTGTAGTAATAGAAATTTTCAATTAAAATACCAGCTACCCCTTTCTCAGCGCGATTCGCGTGACGTCATGCGTTTCCACGAACAATGGTGAGGCAGGTAGTCAAGGCCACCGTCATGGCGAATGGTCCCACAGTTGCATTGTTGCGACGGGTCATAAAAGCTTGCCGCCTTGACCCACCCCATCACATACCCCGTTTTTTTTTGCTTCTCGACTATCACTATGCCTGCAACATGTCAGTTCATACGTCCTGTTCTTCAATCTCGGAAGACTCACCCACTTTGTCTATAGCTAAGAAACGCGCAGCCGCGAGCGATGCTCCGGAAGGCTCTTCCAAGGGACGAGCAACCAAAGTCCAGAAGACGGGGAACGGGAAAAAGGCAGTAGCAAAAGCAAAGGTGAGCAGTCTTCTCGACATCTGCGTCTCAACGACGAGTCTAACCAACTCTTCACAGCCTACAATGTCAGCTTCTGAATTCAAAGAGAAAGCTCTGCCCCTGCACGTCAACATCACCCACACACCTCCTTCTATCGCCACACCCGACTCGGGGAAGACCAGCACTGAGGACAGCATCGAAAGCTCAAAGTCACCCTCGGCAGCTCTAGCCGAAACAGCTGCAACGACGGGTCCCATTGCGCCCATCGACACTGGCTTCATTGGGAACCTCACCCTCCTCCCGAGCTCATTCTCGACCGGAAGCTATGGGTGGAAAGGGGCAAAGCGTCTTGTTGTGGAGTTGCAAAACTCTGACGCTGGAGAGGATGGTCATCAAGAGAAAGTCCAGGTTATGCTTACGTGAGTATCTTTAGATTGTTTCTGGGCAAGGTGCTAACGGAATCTGCTCGCTAGTATCAATGCCACTGTGGTGGGCAGCAAACAGGCAGGAGGCAAATCTGATGATGCCGGAGCCAACGGAGACGCCGAAGAAGCAGAGGCTGAAGAACCTATTGATACCCAGAACTCGGGAGATTAGAATAAAGAATGAACTTGAAATGCTGGAATACGAAATTTCGGGAGTTTGGTTATAAAGTTGATTGTTGTCTCTGTATACTATACCTGTTAATATTTGCAACTTTGACCTATGACTGAAATCAGACCTACCTTGATGCAACTAAGGGAGTCCACCATCAGTTTAACCGATGATATATGCGGCGGACGACGTTTACCTTGCTTCAAATACGAGGAGGGGCAACAATATGCCAATACCCCATACCAAAACTTGGGGAAGCTGGCTTGCTGTGTATAGGCATCGATCCTGAGTCTTCTAAAGTTCGGGAATCGTACAAAAAGGCAAGAAGAGCCTCCTTCCCCGCCTCGATCCATGTGCCCGAGTCGAATTCAGGCAATGAAATTATGATTCTGTCGATCTTCTGCAAGTCGAGCACAAGCTGACCGCGGACGTTCCTGTCGAAAGTACTATCAAGTGCGTTGCACATCCTTTTTGTCCGCTTTATAGATATCTAAATCCAGGATTATCGTGGGGATGTCTTGTGATCAAGCAGAATGAGCTCTGGGGTCAATCGCGCGACGACGAGTGAGCTTTGAGGACTTTTCACTGGGTTCACAGCGGTCTCGTTTGGAAGGTAGAGTCCTAGAAACTTGAGGTCTGGTTGGCCGTCTACCATCTTCTGTATAGACTAGTTTTCTGGACAGACGAGGGTTTTAAGCTTGAAGCAGTCACTTCTGAGTGTAGATCGCTTAGTATAGGGACAAAACGGGCGCATATATAAAGTGTTTACCGGACGACCTTGGAAACTTCGCTCATTTAATGATAAACCATGACGGTCGCCCCTAGCTTGATTCTCAAATCAACCAAAGAAGATGCGTTTTGTAGAGTTGCAAGGAGACTGTCTTGCTCGCCTTTCCCAAGCCACCCGTCTTTGTCCTCGCTGTCGAAACGCTCTCGTAGTATACTGGATACTCGACGAATAGCGTTTTGAGAAATGTCCTTTTTGGCTTGTTTTTGGAAAGCTGATTGAGAGGCGAACGTTGGCCTTCTACCAACTCGCTCTCGGTGCGTTACGGTAGCGTGATAGATATGACCTTGTAGAGCTCCTTCTCTGCTTCGAGAGATAGAGCCTTCTCGACTCTCGCCAAAGAAGCCAAAGTTCTGGTAGGACACTGGGTGATAACCTCTTTCTTTAACGCCTTCAGTAAGGCCTGTGAAACCATATCAGCATAACCACGTCCCTGTCGGAAGTTTAACGTTTAGGGCTTACCTGGAACTCGAATGGCATTGTCGCAAAGGTCGATCGAAGATGATGGTAAGGGTCAGAACAGGGTGACCTCTTAATTTGGCTATCTAAATAAGCCTGCCGAACCTTATCAGCCTACTACATAGCTCTCCAGATGACCGATTGTGTCAAAAGGGAAGCGACTGCCGCATTCAGATTTGGAAGGAGCACTGCTAAGTTTAGAAATCTAGTATAGACCCGTCAATATCAGCTCTCATACGGTTTGTTTCTCCAGGACGCCTTTTCTCTTTGATAAACGGTTCATTTTTGGCCTTTCGAAATGCATTTTGCTTCCGTCCTTCAAACGGAATCAAATTGTAGCTGAAGGAATCGTCTTGGGAGCTCACGTTGAATACATGAAGGCATAGCAGCCGTAGGTCTATCAATAGGCCACCGTACATTTGTTTCTTCTGAGCTCAGTATCATGGATATTGTGGTTCGAGGGCAACTTAGTAGGAGTCCCATCACCCATCAATATCCTTGACGTAATTCCCACGGGCCTTAATCGGGCCTCAAGGTTCTTGGACGACACCGACGTTGAAACGTTGACGTTTGTCAGAGGGCGACCTTCCAGCAATGTCCAAGCACCTCGACGGCGACATGGACGCAGAACCGCAGTATGGACCGGCTGGCGCAACAGAGCGAGAGGCTCTGCTCCCCTCAGCCAGACCAGACGCTTACAACGACGAGCAGCTATCTCCGAAAGCACTCAAGAGTCCCTTGGACGAACGACGAGCCGTCCCAGTCAGAATATCCCATATATCCGCAGCCTTTGTGGCGGGTGCTATCGCCTGCATATTGATGCAGCTGGCACTGTGTGGACCGAGCTGTTTTGCAAGAAAACAGGATGGCCAGGTTGCAGCCGAGTTTGTTGCTCGCCCAGCCGCCACCGCATACGCGCCACCATGGGTCGGTCGGACGAAGGTCGAGAAGTTCCCTCCAACAAAGCCTACCAATGCATTCCCCTCCATGTTCCCCACGAATGTCGGATATGCTGGAGCAACACCGACCGGTGCAGAACCCGCTGTCATTGCGACAGCCCCTGTCTACCCATACCAGAGCGGCCAATGTGCGAACCAACTCGTTCCACCACAGCAATTTGCTCCAGGATTGAAAATTCCTGCTGTGAAGAACCAATCTTCGAAGAATTTCAAGCTCTTTAGATCGTGGGGTAACCTTTCCCCGTGGTACAGCATCGAGAAGGGCAAGTTTGGTATTGACTCGACTCCGGAACCGCCGGAAACTTGCCGCATTACTGGGCTGCACTATTTGCACCGTCATGGTGCTAGATACCCGACGCAGTGGGGTGAGGATCCGCTTATCGTATTTCCATCTATAAATGAAATAATTATATTGCCATTTAGCCGAGTATGGTGGTCCCGCAAACCTCGCCAGAAAGATCAATAGAAACCCCGAAACTTGGAACGCCACTGGCGAGCTAGAGTTCTTGAATGAATGGTTGGTATCTAGTAATCTCTCATACACCATATCTGACTGTTTTTCTCCCAGGACATATAAGTTGGGCGAGGAAGGTCCGTCCGCTTCGACTTACGTCAAGTTTTGTGAAACTAATACATACCAGTGTTGACACCGTTCGGCAGGAAGCAGCTGTGTAAGTGACATTCGGCAGTCGAAACATGTGAATAACCTATTCATTTGCGAAAACAGTTGACCTTGGTCTTTCGCTTCGCATGAAATACGGTTTTCTGCTTAACGTAAGTGCTTCCTATGTACTGGTCAGCAGTGCTCTTACCCCGCGAATCAGAACTTCACGGAGAGCAAGACACTGCCTGTATTTCGAACAGAGTCGCAGTACGTGGATATCCGGCTATTTTTAGCATTTATTAAACCACGTTCGTCAGGGATCGCATGCTGAAATCAGCTCTCAACTTCGCAATCGGATTCTTTGGTTGGCCTCTGGATGGACAATACCAACAAAGCATCACGATCGAAGAGCGCAATGTACGTCATATCTCCCTTCTAGGGAAAAGTGAGAGACTAATATAGCCACCTGGTAGTTCAACAACACCTTAGCTCCGTACGAGACGTAAGGGTTCTTCTTCTCCTGGCTCCCTGACGTTTTCTTATGGGTCGATAGTTGCCGCAACGCAAACATCAAAAGCAAAGCAGCCCGCGGGACCTGGTATCAGAAACGCTGGGCCGAAATCTACTTGAAGGACGCGCACAAGAGGCTTTCTGCCAACATCAAAGGCTTTGGCATCACTATTGAAGATGTTTATACCATGCAGCAGACTTGTGCTTACGAGGTGTGTTATAAGACTAACGAAAATATTGATAAATACTTACTGCTTCATAGACTGTTGCGCTGGGTTATTCCAAGTTCTGTGAGCTCTTCACTCAAGAAGAGTGGGAAGGATTTGATTATGCGTGAGTACTTGGTCGTCACGGATCCGCTTGGTACGGACTGAGGTTCTTGTATGAAGTCTCGATATCCAATACTGGTATGGATCCGCGTTCGGATCGCCTGTGGGGCGTGTCCAAGGCATTGGCTGGGTCCAAGAACTAGTCTCTCGTCTCACTAAGACGCCCATTAAGGTCCACAACTCGTCTACTAACGCAACTCTACACAACCCTGTGACCTTCCCCTTGGGACACGCCCTATATGTTGACGCGACTCACGAAGTCGTTGTATTGAATGGTGAGTCATGTCATCCCTCCTTGTGAGAGTGGTCTGATATGTTGGTCTCTTCAAGTTATTACGGCTCTTAACCTCACAAGCTTTGCCTCTGATGGGCCCCTGCCGTATGACCACATTCCTCCTAATAGGTCTTTCCGTGTTTCAGAGTTGGCACCCTTCGCTACGAACATGCAGTTCCAGCGTAAGTCGTTTATTTCCTGTACCCTGCGTTGAA
Source organism: Coprinopsis strossmayeri (assembly GCA_900156845.1). Classification (NCBI taxonomy): domain Eukaryota; kingdom Fungi; phylum Basidiomycota; class Agaricomycetes; order Agaricales; family Psathyrellaceae; genus Coprinopsis; species Coprinopsis strossmayeri. The sequence goes on from FTPT01000020.1 coordinate 150,980, forward strand.
CCAAGCTCACGACGTTACCTTTATACAGTATTACATTGCGACTCTGTTCCCGGGGAGCAGATTCGAATCATCATCAACGATGGTGTAGCACCTCTGACTGGTATCCGTGGGTGTCCCGAACAGAAAGATGGGATGTGTCCTGTTGAGACGTTCGTGGAGGCGCAGAAGGAGATTATTAGCAAGACGGATTGGAGGCATGATTGTAACGGTGAATGGACTGTACCTGAGGGTCCCGCTTGGGAGACTGTTACTGGAGATGCCCCCAGGTGACGTTGACGATCTGTCGATCTGCCTTACGTAGAGGCGCCCTTGGTGTTCGTCGGTTGGTCCTCGACATTCAGAGTTGTAGGGCTGCCACGAGCTCGACAGCTAGTACGCTGGTTTGCGATATTTATTAGATGATAGCATCTTTTCGACAGCATTGTGTCCATTAATCATTCAACCTATGCACCATAGCTTTGGAACGCTTCGCCGCCGAGGACACAGCCAGTACCTGGGAGACTTCAGAGTGTCCTATGCTTATCGTATGTGCCATACATGGTTAGGCCTTTAGCTTTAGGACCAATGTTCCTGTCGAGATATTTGGTCCAAAGAAGTCGATTAAAAACGACGAACGTTCCTGCTGAGACAGATATACTCCGCTGATAACGTCGAATACTGCTCAAGAAGGAAAGAGTCGTATCGACCGTGAATGCCAAGTACAGCAAGATTTGGCCCCGAGGAGTACTCTCGATCATGTCGGGAATAGATGCGGCAACCAGCGAATAATCAATATGTACATAGCGAATATATCGAGCACATGTATAGACACCGGTGGTAGCGGATCGTCGGAGGCCCCTGAGCCTGTCGGGACCCGACGCGATTCGTCTAGCGGCCATAGGATAATTTATGGTTGCCTGCGAAGGCCACTTGCCACGTCCCACGACGACCAGAGTGACTGTGGCCTACTGATGAGATTCCGTAAGACGTGGAGATTGTGACTGACTGTAGTACGTGCTGTACGGAGTCGAGTCAGCGCGCAAGGACAGACTCCGGCTGTGGAAACCCGGGACGGGTCTTCGCTGTCGTTGTGATAGGAAATACTACGGGTATTATCGTCCAGATTTCGAGGAGAAGAAAATAAATGGAATCAGATCCGGAGTGTGACCAAACACGTCACGCACTGTTTTTGCTCCGAATTTGTCTTTCTCTCCTTAATAATTATGTCCTCGTCGACGACGTCGACGCGCTCAACGTCGTCGTCGTTGTCCTCCACATTCTCCGACCTCTCCGCCGCCGACTCCATGTTCAGCGCACCCTCGTCCCCGCCGCCGTCCTCCAAGACCCATGCCTTCTTCGCATCCTCCTTCGCCGCCAGTCCGCCTCCTCCTCGCCCACTTATCTCCTCCAAGAAGGGCACCAGCGCAGAGAGCCCATCTGCCAACGACAACAAGGACGCTTCATCGACGCCGAGCTTGTTTTCATCCACCAAGGGCCCACGCTTCAATGTTGCTCGGATCTTTCCCTCCCGGTACGCAAGGTCTCGCCGCGACTCCTCAGAACAACTAGACGTGCAGAATGTGTTCTCCTCCAATGCGCTACGGCGCAAGCCAGATTTCCTATTCATAGACGTCGATCCAGACTCAAGAGACATGGACCATATAACCCATCCTAGAGACCACACATTCAATGATGTATTCCTGCCTTTACCCACTCCTGCGCCCTACCACTACCGGTCAGGATCAGAGTCCTCAATGTCCCCGCCGTCCTCGATATGCTCGTCTACGTCCCATGTCGAAATTGGCCTTCCTTCACCACCGCCGCCGCCGCCTCTCCTAACGACTTCTTCGACATCATCTTCCTCAGACAATGAATTTACTCCCCGGCCGGCCAATCTCGAACCGTCCTTATCCACCGTCACAGAACAGTTTAAGAACTCGCTAGGGCAATCAATACCGCTGGATACTGAGCTACGCAAGGGTGATGTCATAACTGATATAACTCGCCCCTCAGCCTCGCCTTCTCTTCGCTTAACAAAGCCCCTTGGTCAGGGCGCTTTCTCTGCCGTTTGGCTTGCCGACGACCTTTCCACCGTTCCACTAACCCTCGCATCCAAGAAAAGTGTTCGAGATCTCAAGCGCCAGGCCAGCCTCCAGTCGAAAGGAACCCTGTCCCGGAATGGAAGCGGCAGGAGTGCAAATGTCTCTCGTACCTCCAGCCTGAAGAAGCTCCGAGCTCGACTTCGAGGAATGCAGCCTTCGGTTGACGCCCATTTGTTGGATGCAAATGATGGCGAGAGTCGGCGTGAAAACTGGATCGACCAGGAAGGTCGACTGCTACTTCCATCATCGAAGCCAACTAGCCCACTCCCTCCAATCATCCCTCTCCCCGAAACTGACTCGTCGTCAATATCGAGAAACAACTCGCTCAGCAAAAACAATTCTATATCGGACGACAGAGTCGTCGCCGTGAAGCTCACTCCTCGTCGACCCGGCCCCACCTCATCTCTAACTGAGGAACGGACCCGAGTTGGTTTTGTGCGTGAAGTGGAGGTGCTACGCCACATATCCCATCCGAACATCACCCCCTTGCTTGCGTACTTCTCGACACCGGCCCATCATGTTCTAGTGCTACCTTATCTGAAGGGCGGAGACTTGTTGTCGCTAGTGAACAACGACGACGCATGGGGAATGCTTTCTGAAAGTGTTCTGAGAAGGATGTGGTGCGAGATGTGTCGGGGGGTTGGTTGGATGCATAGCGTTGGAATTGTGCATCGTGACATCAAGCTGGAGAATGTTCTTCTGACTTGGGAAGGTCTGGGAACGTTTGAAGATGCTTTATCCTCGACTGATGACGCTTCGATATCGTCCACACCGACAAGTTCCCACATTGTGACGCGTCGCCCTCAAGTCTCGGTTCTCCCAACGCCTCTCATCAAGCTGACCGACTTTGGGCTCTCACGGTTTATTGACATCGGCAATGGTGAACGCGGGCAAGGTGAAATGCTCAGCACGCGCTGTGGTTCCGAAGCTTATGCCGCTCCCGAACTCGTTATGGGTGGAAGTCCTCGTGGCGTCTATGATGCAAGGGAGACCGATGCGTGGGCCTGTGGTGTTGTTCTATACGCCCTTGTCGGCAGGAGACTTCCGTTTGGCGAGGGCGTTGGCGGTCACGGCAACACGAGTCGGATAGGTGGTGAGCGTGCCCATGCATTTGGCTATACGAGCCGAAAGCATGCCGTTGAACGCCGTGCTTGGTTGATGAAGATTGCCAGAGGCGAATACGAGTGGCCTGAAGCCCCTTCGGAAGACGGCATCCCTGCCAATGACGACAGTGATGAGCTGGTTGGGCCTCGGTTACCTCTGAGCGAGGGGGCGAGGAGAATTGCTGGGCGGTTATTGGTTCGTGATCCTAAAAAGCGGGCAAGGATTGTGGACTTGTGGGATGATGAATGGATGAGGGCGGATGCCGTTGGGGAAGCCATGTGGGAGAATCTTCATCTAGACGACTCGGAAACCAGTGCAGCGGCTAGCCTTGTTGAGTCAGGAGAGCTCACGGCGAATGATATTTCCATCAATTTCCACCACGTGGAAAGTCCTGAACTACTCGAGGAGGGAGATTGGGAGCCGCTTGCAGAACAAGGTAGCGAGGAGGGAGACGATGGCGAGGAGGAGGAGGAAGATGAAGGCTGGCTGCTGGATGAGGAAAGCATTGCCAGTATTGCGAGACAAGAGGTTGTATATGAATAAAATACTTCGTAAGTTTTCTCCCTTCTCCGTAATACTATTTGCCTAATCTCTTGTTGCAGGAAAGCCCATTCTCATTAATACCCCATGCGGGCTTGACTCGTCCGACTTATTTATCATCGGTTCTCCATATGCAATATCGACCTTTTTGTATCATTAATTCGACGCGTCACACCTTCCTTTCCTCTACCTTATTTTTGCTTATTGTTACAGCTTTCGTTCTGCATCCCATGGCCATCCCAACCCTCACTTCAACATCACTGTATTTCTATGCTAAACCCATCCATCTCTCCATTGTGTTCGGTTAAATTATTTGTGTCTGGATTTGCGAGGCTTCCTTTTTTTATTTGGCTTTCTCCTTTGTTTACTATGTGTGCCGTTTTTTCGCTTTCCAGATGGTCAGTCGTGGTTATTCGTTCTAGTGCGAATGCCAATGACTTTTTTTTTTTGGTTGTATACTTTCTGTAAAAACAGTGATTTTTTGTTGTAGTGCACGACGGTTCAATATGTATTTCATTTATCTAGCGAGCTTGTGTCTGTATATAGATGCGCCTCTTGTATGCAATGTGTTGTTTAGAATGTGCTGTCCTTCGTATATGCAAGTTGCCACTCGGTCCAAGTTGAACGTTCAACTGAGCGCTTGAGCTTGATTGCCATGTATACGGTATATGATGCGCCTGTCGGCTTTGCCGTTTCCGGGTGCAGAGTACCTATAAAAGGCGCCGGCTGTGCTAACGAAGTTTGAGCCATGGGCGTCACGAACGGAATATGCTTCAGTTTCCTGGTCAATGGCCTTGTCCTGAAAGGCATATCTGTATGATAGAGCCGTATCGACACTGTCTTGCATTGCAAGGAAATCCCCTCATTCAAAATTGCCTTTAATTGGTCCTGGAGCGTTGCCTAAAAGAGGAAATCGGAAGGTCCAGCCGAGCCATGCGTGACATCCGTGGGAAGGGAGGCCGCAGGAATTGATAAATAGCCGCGACGCGAACCAGTCACGGCCCCTACACTCAACTTGAACTTGGTAACCATGAGTGACCTCAGGAAGTCCACGCGCCTGAAAGGCAAGGATACAGCGGCGGCGTATGTTGATAATGACTCTTCAGACGAAGAGTCTCAAGCCGTTGTTGCCACGGGCAAGCGGAAGCGTCCTGTAAAAGCCACGTCGAGTGACCAGGTTCAGCAGCGCCCACCGAAGAGGCGGGGCAAGCGAGGGTTGCTCGAACGTCTGACTGAGATGCCGATGGATCTGTTGTTCGAGGTATGTAGCACTGGTAGTCAGGTTGTCCCTCGCAAGAGCTTTACTGATACTCGATTGATTTGTCTCAGATCTTTGGGAAACTTGACCCCGTCGATGTTCTACATATTGCGCGCACCACGAAAGCATTGCGCTCGATTCTAATGACCAAATCGGCCGTGCTCATCTGGAGGGAAACGTTGTCTTGTGTTCCTGGTTTGCCGCCGTGCCCGGACGACCTCAATGAACCACAATGGGCTGACCTGGTGTTCGGTAAAAACTGCCAGGTGAGTGTTGGTTAGTTTGAAGCAAGTATTGTTCTTCTGATGCTCCAGTATAGCTATGTCTCAGGAATGTACCCGGTCAACATATTTCGTGGCGGGCTAGGATCAAGTTATGCACCCGCTGCACTATACAAAAGTGCGTAAACAATATCACACCGGATAACAGGATTTGAGGCATTCCCGTGGTACCTTTAAGATGGCCCAGGAAGTTCCCCTCTGCAGATCAGCTTGATTTTGATATTGCGAAGAAAGTTCCGTCTATTCATATTAGTTCCGGTATGTTTCATGACCGTTCTGGTCGCTGCTCGTTATTGACGGGCCATGAAGGTTCTCGCAGTGTACAGGGCTTCTATTATCATCCTGAGACCGCCAGAAAGTGGATAGAGGAGTATGCTGCTCGTCAAGGGGATGCGAGAAATGCGTGGGTCAAAGCCGCAATCGAGGAAGAAAATAAGCGGATTCAGGTGGGTTTTTATAGCATCACTGTACTTCTTCTGTGCCAACGAGTCGAAAGCATGCCACGTTATGTTCGCAGTGGTTAGGTAACCGGGAATGTGAACGAATTCTGCAAGCACGCGAAGAGAGGGAGAGCCGAAAGGATGTGTAAGTTGTAATGCACACTTGTGAGCTATATCCACACCTGACACTCTACTCCACAAAAGCATCTTGGTAAAGTTGAGTAATGAAGGATACGATAAAGAGGTCGAAGCGTTACGAGAGGACAGGTCTTTTTGGGCCGAAAGCACCCTCACTCAACTGTTAAAGAAAGATATAAGCGATCGCGGTAAGTTGGTGCATATGTCCCAATTAGTTAACACTCAACTCAGTATATTTAGTGTGGGCCGGTGCGAAAGCGCAGGTATTGAGCATTGTCGAAATACATCAGCAAGAGAGAATTCGACGAGAAAGTGCGACGGTTACGAAGGCCCGACATGCCCTCATCATAACTCTCCGTGACAGGCTTGTCAAAGAACGACCCGTCGACGACATCATTTTGCCTGCAGGAAATATCTTCATCCTTCCACAAGTACAGGCATTGGTCACAAACAAACCTATAAGCGAGGAATTGACCTTGTCTGATTTTGATGACATCGTTGCGCAATTGCCCGATATCTCTGCTCAATGGGTGCTGGAGACCAAGAACAAACTGCTGGAAATGATGAAACAGCAAGCGGAAGTGCTCCTTTCTCCCGAACCTGTGACAGAAGGGGCTTTGGGCCTTGCCGTTGCTTGGTTCCAATGTACACGCTGTTTTTCGAATTCAATGGAACCCGATCGGGCCATTGTGCACAACTGTGCCACTCTTGGTTCGACCTCGACTTACAAGGATGGTGACGATCCCTTTGACCTCAAAACGTTCAGCGTCCATACATCCCAGTATCCTTGGAACCAAGCTGGTTATATCAAGTTCTGTGCAGCATCTTCAACTCGGGCAGCAACATTCCTGAGTAACTTTGGCTACGACCCGAAAACTACAACGCGCGAACAGCTGGATGCTTTGGATGAGATTTTCGAATGCGAGTCCTGCTCCAACTTCAAGTCTGGGAGAATGATGCTTGACTGGCGGTCTGTGGTAAGCTGTTTATGCATCGTGGCGCTGGTTCATGTTGGATCCTGATGAATGTCAGTGTCTACACGCATGCACGACTCCTCGGCTCGTCAAGATGGATGAGGAGACTGCAACGATCATCCGCAGCCGAATGGCAGAGACTATGATCGAGCAGAGGGCCAAGGCGTATCCTTCTTACTCAAACAGCTACCAATATACCCTATTTTGCACCCATTGTCGACACAAAGCGAACGCTTCTGACCTTCGGGCACATCTATTGTCGGCGTACGCCCTCTTCCACATTTCCCTCTCTTCTTGTGCTGATCATAACTACTTGTTATTAGACATCAGATTGCAGATGCCACCGATGCTGATGTCGCTGCGGTTAAGGACTGCAGCGGTCGCATGCCATATCGATACTGGAAGTTTGGTTCAGCGACATTCTTTTGAGACCTTTTTCTCGCGAGCTTGAAAATGCACATGTTTTATCCCCTATTATTTTGGTCGCTTCTAACATTGAACGAGTTGTGAATTCATATACAATGGATAGTAGTATGTGTCGAGATGATCTGTGACGAATCTGCGTAGCAGAGATATTTAAGTGCGTCGCCGTGCGGCGTGAGCATCTATGAGGGCAATTTGGGCTTCACAGCATAGCTGTTACAGCACTGTTTCTGGTTTTAAATAGCAATGAGAGGCTGTAGCCAAAGGCATTCACGTCATTAAGAGGCTCTGTGGTTGGTGGTGCAGGGGCAGGAGGAAATGGGCATTTTTTCATCATCAATTAATTCGCATCCTTTGGTTGCTTTTTTGTGGCATATAAGAGGCGAGCTCTTATTAGACATACTATACAAGATAAATATTTTTGAATGGAGGCGAAGAGGGCGCGACAAGTCTGGTCGTGATTACTAAGGCTCCGACATGGCTCTGAGAGGCCCGAATTGGGCCGAACGTCAAACCCTCCAACACCGTTGACCATTGCCAACGGTTGACTACTAGCCGAGCGATGCACTGCGATGCGATGCGTGACATTTGCGGGAAGTCAAGTGGCGATAAATAGTAGGATCCACGGGAACCAGGCGCCCCCGCACTCAACTTGAACTTGGTCAACCATGAGTGACCTCAGGAGGTCCACTCGACTCAAGGGCAAGGATATCGATACAGCGGCGGCCTATGTTGAGAATGACTCTTCGGACAATGAGTCTCAAGCCTTCGTTGCCACGGGCAAGCGGAAGCGGGCTGCAAAAGCCACGCTGAGCGACCAGGCTCAGCAGCGCCCACCCAAGAGGCGGGGCAAGCGAGGGTTGCGTCTGACCGAGTCGATCTGTTGTTCGAGGTATGTAGCACTGGTAGTCAGGTCGTCCCTATTGCGTTCGATTCTAATGACCAAATCGGCCGTGCTCATCTAGAGGGAGACGTTGTCTCGTGTTCCTGGTTTACCTCCGTGCCCGAACGACCTCAATGAACCACAATGGGTTGACCTGGTGTTCGGTACCAACTGCCAAGTGAGTGTTCGTGAGTTTGACGAGCAGGTATAGTTTTTCTGATGCTATAATACAGCTATGTCTCCGTAATATACCTGGTCAACACACTTCGTGGCGGGCTAGAATCAAGTTATCCACCCGCTGTACTATACAAGAGTGCGTAAACAACATCACACCGGATAACAGGATTTGAGGCATTCCCGTGGTACCTTTAAGATGGCCCAGGAAGTTCCCCTCTGCAGATCAGCTTGATTTTGATATTGCGAAGAAAGTTCCGTCTATTCATATTAGTTCCGGTATGTTTCATGACCGTTCTGGTCGCTGCTCGTTATTGACGGGCCATGAAGGTTCTCGCAGTGTACAGGGCCACTATTATCATCCTGCGACCGCCAGAAAGTGGATAGAGGAGTATGCTGCTCGTCAAGGGGACGCCAGAAACGTGTGGGTCAATGTTAAAATTGAGGAAGAAAACAAGCGAATCCAGGTGGGCTTTTATAACATCACTATGCCTTTTCTGGGCCAACAAGTCGAAAGCATGCCACGTTATGTGCGGAGTGGTTAGGTAACCGGGAAAGGAAACGATTAGTACAAGCACGCGAAGAAAAGGAGACCCGAAAGGAGGTGTAAGCTGCAATGCGTGCTTGTGAGCTATCCACAGCTGACACTCTACTCTAAAAGCATCTTGGGGAAGTTGAGTAATGAAGGATACGATGAAGAGGTCGGAGTGTTGCGAGAGGACACGTTTTTTTGGGCCGAAAGCGCAGTCACTCAACTCTTGAAGAAAGACATAAGCGATCGCGGTGAGTTGGCGAATATGTTCGAATCAGTTGACACTCAGCTCAGTATACTTACCGTGGGCTAGTGTGAAGGCGGAGGTATTGAGCATTGCTAAAACCTATCGGCGAGAGAGAATTCAACAAGAAATTGCGACGATTATGAACGCCCGACAGAGCCTCATCGTAACTCTCCGTGACAGGCTTGTCAAAGAACGACCTGTCAACGACATCATTTTGCCTGCAGGAAATATCTTCATCCTTCCACAAGTACAGGCATTGGTCACAAACAAACCTATAAGCGAGGAATTGACCTTGTCTGATTTTGATGACATCGTTGCGCAATTGCCAGAGATCTCTGCTCAATGGGTGCTGGAGGCCAAGAAAAATCTGCTGGAAATGATGAGAGAGCGAGTGACGTGCTCCTTTCTCCCAAACCCGTGACAGAAGGGGCTTTGGGCCTTGCCATTGCTAGGTTCGAATGTACACGCTGTTGTACGGGTTCCATGGACCCCGATCGGGCCATTGTCCATATCTGTGCCACTCTTGGTCCGACATCGACTTATGAGGATGGTGATGATCCCTTTGACCTTAAGACGTTCAGGGCCCATACATCCCAGTATCCTTGGAACCACGCTGGTTATATCAAGTTCTGTACAAGATCTTCGACTCGGGCAGAGACACTCTTGAACAACTTTGGCTACGACCCGAAAACAACAACGCGCGACCAGTTGGATGCTTTAGATGAGATTTTTGAATGCAAGTCCTGCTCCAACTTCAAGTCTGGGAGAATGATGCTTGACTGGCGCTCTGCGGTAAGTTGTTTATACATCATGGCACTAGTTCGCGGTGGATCCTGACGAATGCCATAGTGTCTACATGCATGCGTGACTCCTCGGCTCGTCAAGATGGATGAGGAGACTGCAACGATCATCCGCAGCCGAATGGCAGAGGCTATGATCGAGCAGAGAGCCAAGGCATATCCTTCTGACTCAAACAGCTACCATTATACCCTATTTTGCACCCATTGTCGACACAAAGCGAATGCTTCTGACCTTCGGGCGCATCTATTGTCGGCGTACGCCCTCTTCCGCCCCTTCATCTCTTCTTGTGCTGATCATTACTATTTATATTATTAGACATCGGATCGCGGACGCCACCGATGCTGATGTCGCTGCGGTTAAGGACTGCAGCGGTCGCACGCCATATCGATACTGGAAGTTTGGTTCGGCGACATTCTTCTGAGATATCCTTTCTCTTGCGACCTTGGGAATGCACATGTTTTATTCTCTATTATTTTGTCCGATACCATCCCATGGTTCTTTGCACAGGACCCTTGCTGGCCGTTTGCTTATCAAGTTCTATGGAACTCTCTACAACACTGTTGAATATTGAATAAGTTGTGCATTCATATAGAATGAATGTAGTTGTATGTGTCGAGACGCGGCAGAGATAAGTTTAAACTGCGTCAGCATGCATCTGTGATCACTCGATTCCGTTCCGTTGTTGCCTGCCAGTGGCCGGACTTAGACTCGCGCTTCGACCTGCTTCGACCTCCTTGGACTATCCAATGATTATCATGAGCTATCACAAATGGGAGGAACATCATCAGCTCAGGGTTGCGCGCACGCTTATTTGTTCTCGGACTTCTCAGGCCGTGGTGCGAAAGGGTGCGAACCATATGCTTCCTCGCAGCGAAACCCCTTTCGAGAGGATTGGCGATGGGCGAAGAACATCATGTGGGGTCAGATATGTGTGCTTCCCCGCTACCTGTCAGCGAAGAAGACGAAACGGCATCATTACTACGGGACTGGGCACAGATTGACCAAAATGGAGACGGCAGCCGATGTGCGCCCAAGAAACCCGTCAACTGGAAGGTTTTTAAAAGGATGTGTAGCCGCGCGTCTGAGCCTCCCGAACAGTGCCCCCAATGCGTTCTGCTGTTGTCTGGCTAGGATGGTTCTTGCTGCTCGAAGGGTGCCGCGCCCAGTTCCCTGCGAGTGAGTTTTTGCTCATGCACCCTCTATGTCACTCGACCTGACTTGACTAGGGACCTGGGATGAGTCCTACGCGCTCGCTACGAGTGTTGTTGGGCAAATGACCTTGGACGAAAAGCTGGGGATACTCAGAGGCACAGGGCAATTGAATTCCCAGCGTGAGTTACTGTTGCCCGCTTGCACCCCCTTGGATACCAGGGGCTTACTAGAGGCTCGCAGGTCGATGTGTTGGCGACACGGTGGCAATTCCTCGACTTGGGATCCCCTCCATCTGTTTCCAAGATGGCCCTGCTGGTTTGCGTCTTGTAAAGGAAGTAACAGGGTTCCCGACTGGAATCAATGCTGCTGCTACCTTTAGCAGACGTCTTATCAGAGCCAGAGGGAAAGCATTAGGAGAAGAGTGGAGAGGAAAGGGATCCCAGTAAGGGATTTTTTGCTATGCGGCAATAGCTGTATCTCTAACTTCCACTAGCGTTTACTTGGGCCCCGGGCTTGATATTGTAAGTTTAAGCCTGATATGCTCTTTACTTAATTCAATGGGCTGAGTTTATGTAGATGAGAAACCCTAAAGGTGGCCGCGCCTGGGAAAGGTGCGCGTTCCGAGCTCTGTGATCTGAAAGGAGATTGAATGCTTCTTCCAGCTTTGGGCCCGACCCGTATCTGAACGGTGAAGGGGCGTATGAAACCGTAATTGGTGTGCAAAGCGTTGGTGTCCAGGCTTGCGCCAAGCACCTGATTGCCAATAACCAAGAGCACTGGAGATACGGCCTAACCGCCAATGTCGATGACCGAACGTTGCATGAAATCTATTTCTACCCCTTCTTGCGCAGTATCGAGGTAAGTCAAGTATGCTTACCAGCGTCCTTACTAGAAACTGACACTTTCCTTTTTCTTAGGCCGGTGTAGCATCCGTAATGTGTGCATACAACCGCTTCAACGGGACTTCCTCTTGCCACCACGCTGGTCTCTTGGGAGATAATGGCATCTTGAGGAAAGCTGGATTCAAAGGCTATGTTGTTAGCGATTGGGGTGCAACTCATGATTCTGCTGCAGAGAATGCTAACTCGGGGCTTGACATGGAGCAGCCTGGAGACTACATCGTTATTGGCGGCGGTGTTTTCGGTGGGCTGAAGTCAGCAGTCAATAATGGATCTGTTTCGCAACAGGTATGTTTTATTAGCAGTCCATTTCAAAATGACATACAATAGCACACCCCTTCAATTTTTTAGCGTCTGAACGAAATGGTAATCAGGATCCTTGCCCCTTGGTACTATCTAGGACAAGACTCCGTATGTGGATGCTCCCCTTAACTTGGGACAAAAGGACTTATCCATCTCTCTAGGGCTATCCTCTTACCAACTTTGACGCTCAAAAGCGTGATGGGTCAGGTCCTCGAAATCTCAGAGTCAATGTTCGCTCGGCAGAACACACAGCGCTTGCCAGAGAAATCGCATCAGCGTCTGCTGTTTTGCTCAAGAACAGTCGTAGCACCACAACTGGCACGCCCTCTGGAGTCACGACAAGAGGATTGCCTCTTGCCGAAGAGAGGATCAAGACCCTGGCTGTCATCGGTCAAGATGCAAAGATGCCCAACTTGAACTGCAACGAGCTGAACGAATGCAACGACGGAACTATGAGTGTTGGGTATGTTCGCAGTACTCTTCCTATTCATGGCTGAATTTAATGCTTTCTTTCTCAGCTGGGGATCTGGATCTAACTCTCTTGAGTTCATTATCCCTCCAATCGATGCCGTTAAATCATTTGTCGGCAGCTCTACGACTGTCACTGAATCTTTATCGAACGATCTTGACAGGGGTGTTGCAGCTGCTCGGGGCAAAGACGCGGCCTTCGTCTTTGTGAACGCGTGAGTCGCATCTGCCTATACAGTCTCAAAAGGTCTAACATGATCATAATAGTATGAGCGGAGAACTTGGTTTCTATTCCATTGTTGTCGGTAATCAGGGAGACAGGAATGACCTTAATCTTTGGTGGAAGGGCGGAAGTTTGGTTCGTATTCTTTCCCACTCTTCGCGTTGAACGGTTTCCAGATCTCACAAGAATTCTTAGGTCGAACGGGTTGCTGCCGTCAACAACAATACCATCGTCATTGTCCACTCTGTTGGGCCCGTATACATCCCATGGAATAACCACCCGAATATCACCGGAATTATTTATGCTGGTGCCCCTGGAGAACAAACAGGCCCATCGATTGTAGATATACTGTATGGGAACTATAACCCCAGTGGAAAGTTGCCCTTCAGCATTGCCGATGTGAGTTCGACCTTTTAATGTGTCCGTTAATACATCTAAAGTGTGGCAAAGAACGAAGCTGCATATGGAACGGAAATTATCTACAATAGTCTCGGTTTCCCAGAGGTAAGTCATTCTTGTTCCTTTCGGATTTCCTTCAACGCTAAATCTATTCCGTCCAGATCAACTACACAGAGAAGTTGCTCCTCGACTACAGATATATGGACAGCAAGAACATTCGTCCTCGCTTCGAATTCGGCTTCGGTCTCTCTTATACGACGTTCGAGTACTCTGGCTTCTCGATAACCCAATCCGGCTCCTCTTATTCCGTCTCTTTCACGGTCGCCAATACTGGGGCGTTTGCTGGTGCCGAGAAACCTCAATTATACCTGGCTTATCCAACTGCAGCCGGGGAACCCAAGAAGGTTCTCAGAGGGTTTGAAGAAACTAATTTGAACGCCGGGGCCAGCTCTCGAGTGTCCATCACTCTGAGCCAGCGCGACATGAGGTAAGAAGACCGCGTCGAAGCCCGTCAGTGTAGTACGCTAACGTGCAATAATCTTAGCATTTGGGACGTACCGAGCCAACGATATGTCCGACCATCTGGCCAATTCACCGTCTATGTCGGCTCTTCGTCGATCGACGTTCGATTGCAGGGCACTATCATAGTTTGAAGTTGTGAAAGAAAGAGCTGGGTTGCTGCATTTAACATATGTTACGTATAACGATACCCCCTTTCCGTCATCTCCGCTACTTACCTTCTAACTGACATTCGTTAATGGACTAAGACCCCTTTCCAGTCTCTTTACCAAGTTCGAGCGCGATATGTCACGCCACTTGATTCTTCGGTCACAAAGAGGCTTTCCCAAGCGTTGCTTCTGCAGCTCAGAGGACGATGGGGATGGGAGTTCTCCACCAGGTCTCTAGGTCAAGGACTCAAACATTTCTTTCTCAAGTCATAAGTGATCCCGCTGATAAACGAGAGTCTCTGATTTTCTTTGTCTCCCATCATCGGACTTGCCCATTTACAGACGGCAGGACAATGGGCTTGGAGCTGAGTGACGTGACGCTGCAGTGGCTCTGGTCACTACTTGCATATAAAGCTAACCAAACGTGCTTGACGCGGTTTTTATCCCTTTCCCTCGACGATCGTCTCGCTCTGGTTAGCGACTCCCTTTCACTTCAGGTTTACCTCAACTTTTTCAGCATTAAGCTTTCGGAATGCGTAGCTCTGAGGTCTGCCATCTGGCTGAGAAACAACGGCCCTTTCATTCAGATACGCATATGCCCGACGTTCCCATCGACGTGACGCTCTCTGACCCCTGGCGTATCTCGGGCTTAGACACCGACGTTGAAGAAACAGATGGACTCAGGGAGGGACTTTATTTTCAATTGAGAGGACATGAATTAGACGACAGTATCGAGGTTGAGCCCGAATCGTCGTCTGTTCGAGAACCCCTCCACATCTGCGACGAGTCGGAAGGTTGCAAGCTCAATTCTCCCGGTGATGATGGAGTCCAGGCCGATATTGAATCGGACACGGAAGGGTATGATCGCATGGATAGAGAGACTATTGCTGAAGAGTGGGACCAAGATATTACCAACTTGCAATGCTTCTCTGAAATCCAAATCGCCATGCATCCTGTAAGTGCTTGTCCTTCTGTTTATGTAGTGCTTGACGATGACACCTGCCTGGGTATTCATAGGGAATCGCACCGTATCCTCACTTGATCATTTGCC
Organism: Coprinopsis strossmayeri; assembly: GCA_900156845.1. NCBI lineage: Eukaryota > Fungi > Basidiomycota > Agaricomycetes > Agaricales > Psathyrellaceae > Coprinopsis > Coprinopsis strossmayeri. The sequence continues at coordinate 166,019 of FTPT01000020.1, forward strand.
AGGAGTACCTTGGGAAGTGCAAGCTTCCACTTCCTAAACCAGGTCGTAATGGCCATCTGTGCATTAAAACGTCAGCTGAGAGCCAATCGGATCCTACGCAGTTTGCAGAATTCTGGTTTAAGTTGGGGGACTGTATCCTTGCACCGACACATTCAAGGGAACTATCCCAACGCTTGTTCGAAAAACATGCAGTGATGATATTTCTTGAAGATCCCACGAAACATACTCACAATGGCGATACTGTGTACCAATTTCTGGGCAACTTCTATGTTCGAACGGCCGTTGGGTATATTGATACGTACGGGACACCCCTTGGTGCTGAAGTGTTCTCCCTTGAGTTTGTTGAAGATGGTAGATGCACTGTAGTAAATGAGTAGCAAAATGGTTTACGAGCTACGCGTTCCGAGCCCATTGCACGACTGATGACATGCCAAGTCCTGCAGGTAGCGGCATTGCTTCCGCGGGACATGTTACGCCACTTGATTATTCGGTCACAAAGAGGCTTTCCCAAGTGTTGCTTCTGCAGCTCAGAGGACGATGGGGATGGGAGTTCTCCACCAGGTCTCTAGGTCAAGGACTCAAACATTTCTTTCTCAAGTCATAAGTGATCCCGCTGATAAACGAGAGTCCCTGATTTTCTTTGTTTCCCATTTACTCACGGCAGGACAATGGGCTTAGAGCTGAGTGACGCGACGCTGCAGTGGCTCTGGTCACTAGTTGCGTATAAAGTTAACCAAACGCGCTTGACGCTGTTTTTATCCCTTCCCCTCGACAATTGTCTCGCTCTGGTTCTCACCCCGGCTCATCGTTTTCCGGTATTTGGCTCTAGAAAATGCAACAGCAGCAGTTCAAACCTCGTAGCAGCGCAGGGATAGCTCCTCAGCAGGCTCAGGTCAGTCCATTTTTGTCGTCGTCGTACATACATCATGATGTTATGGAACCGTTCTTGTCCCCTCAGTGCTATCCGCCAGTAAGGTTATCAATGATTCATCCATCATCTTGTCCCATTCCATCAATTTCGTACTGATACCCTACTTCAAACAGATGAATGAACTTACGAGGGGTCAGAACATGGCTCGCACACCGAGCGGCCAGCAGCAACCAATGACCTTTCCGACGGGTGTCGGTGTCCCAAATATGGGGAACCAACAACCATTCCATAACCAGCCATCAAATCAACCCAACGTGTCACTTCGCCAACTCGAGGCAATGATGAACATGATGAACTTAGCCGGGTTGCCGCAGACGGTACAGCGACCTGATCAACCACAGCAACCACGGCAACCACCCTTCATGAATTCGGGTGCGTAATAACGATACCAGAGCTCCATGACCATGCTAGCCAACTGCGAGTTATGATTCGTAATGGTGAAAGTGCTATCCATAGGCTGAATACTATGCAGGCTCAATCAATGGACATCGAGGTTCAGCGACGGTTACAACAACTCTCTGACGATGTTGCAATGAAGAAGGAGTATCTACAGAGGATATTGCTAATCTTATCCGGTCAAAATCAGCAGGCCTTGTGAGTTCTGGTCAAGATGGATTTATGGACGTATTAACCTTTGTGTACTTAGATCGCAACAAGCGAGTGGTGGTGGAGGAGCGGGTCCATCCAACGGCTCTTGGATGTCACCCTCAAACCAACCCTCCCCACATCCTCAAGGAGCAGGCCAGGGTTCAGGATCGGGACCTCAGCCGCCGCATCTCTCACAGCAGCAACAGACAGAGGCCTCCGCTAACGATAATGCTGGCCCTTCCCCTATGCCGCAAGGGGGCAACGGAGGGGTTGGTGGTCCCAATGCCAACGGGAACGTTCCAGGTGGGGGAATGGAAGAATAGGTACAAGAAGACTTCGGAAGGTAGAGGTGCTTCCTGTAGTGCGCGCGAACGGAATCGGGTTTGTTGGGAGCCAGGAAGGAGTCTTTTGCACATGGTTTCTTTTCCTTTCGGACCCACTTGAGTAGGGCATTAAACTTAGGAAGTCAGAGTCATGGATATTAAAATCGGTAGTAGGTCTAGGAAGGGTGGGAAGGATAACTGCGGGAAACAGGGTCGGCGAGATTGGAGGAGGATTCTATGTAATCAAAATGAAGGGAAATATTGGCTTCTTGCATAGGAAAGTGTTCTGCCTTGAGTAGCAAAATGGACAAAAAGGTTTACGAGCTACGCGTTCCATTGCGCGACTGACGACATGCCCTGATCTCCGAAGACTAACTCGGCAAGTCCTGCAGGTTGCGGAATTGCTTCCCTGGCCGGTCAAGGACAGATTATTCCAAGACCGAATCACACCTTACGGCGCGAGGGTCTGTGGAAACCAAGTTTTCTGGAGGGGACAGTCTTGAACCAGCGCACTGATGAAAGATTTCGCTGAAAGAAAGCGCCCGCATTCCCGAATGGCGGCCGTTACAGCCGTTGAGCCACGGTGGCGTTGAAAGACAACGTGGTAACCGTAATATGTACAGCCCTTTGGCCCTGATACCTGTCACCCTCCGCTTCAGTCGCCCTCTGACCTTTCTCTACCTCCACCATGACCTGGACAGCCGTTGCCCCCATTATACAGGCATATAGATGGAGCTTAGAGCCCATTGCTCCCTTCACCTGGTTTGGCTTTCCGCTTAGCACCCTAGACGTCGTTGCCGCCTTCAGGCTGTCCCTCGTGTTGCGGCAAATACGCGAACTCTCTCTCCAACAACATGTGGCTCAGAAGAAATCTGGCCCAATAGAACCAAAGTCCTTTGTGAAGAGCCTCACCACGACGTACCTCGTTGTCTATGGTGGAGAGGCTATTGCTGGTGCGCAGGATTACTCGAGCGTGTTTTTGTCGTTAATATCGTCACTCAAGGACCTATGCTGGGGCTTCCACCCTCGTTTATGCTTTCTGGACTCGTTCCCGGATTGTATGCCGTAACTCAGGCTATTGTAGAATATCTGCCCTCGGTGCCACTCCCTTCAGCAGAGGTCGAACTACCACTGTCCCTTTTCGACGGCTTCGCGCGTGCCTACTTGCTGTGCAACCTCATTCCACCGTCTGTGACGGGTAACACGTCTCCTGTGATTGCTTCTTCGCCGTGGACACTCCTACTCACCTCTCTCGTACGTTTTTTGCATCCATTGATTGATTCTGATTGCTCTAACGAAACTTTCCACCCCAGATCACTGCTAACGCTGGTTTCTTCTTGGTCAACCTATTCTCATTCCTAAACCCTACGTCTATGAGCGTTCAAACTCCTGCTGAACTTCTTCCTTACGGGTGGACCACTGCAGACCTCTGGTGTGCCCCTGTAATCACCGGGTTCTATGCGTTCCTGACGCATGCCCAACCGTTCTGGGCTGATCTTCATACCCTGATCATTGAATTCACCGAGGGTGTTGTAGAGAAGGATGGGGTTCAGCCCGTAGATCCCGAGGTGGCCAGGGCGATTTGCGCACTGATCCTCTCTGGTCTCTTCACTGGAAGGGCTGCAAAGAATTTTGGGCTCTGGACGCCAAAGCTTCCTGGTTCTCCTGTGGAGAAGCAAGGTATTACATCTATTTCCTCTTTCTCGTCTTCTCGAGGGTGATTAATGAAACCTTAAATCATCTTTAGTGAAAGCCAAGACTCAATGAACGCGTTTTTCCCGGCGTTCCTTACGAACTCTTACGATTATGAACCGCCACCGTAGAAGTCGGGAGTCGTTCTTGTCCATATACACTACGAAATAGACACCTTTCTTGGACTAGACGTCTGAACATTTGGAATATTCGGATCCTAGAGGCGTAAGGAACAACGTTAAATTGACAAGAATCACTAATGAATGCCACGATTAGATGTCCGAGTATGTCTATTCTAAAGGTCGAAGTAGGGGATGTAATCCTTCAATGTTCAGGGTTAAAGAATATACAGTGGGGTGTCCATGAGTGTCGCTACTGGCTCAGCAAGGGCACATCCAAAACCAAAATGCAGAATCCTAAACCGCCAGTTAACCCTTGCACCAACCGTCACTGTTGATGATATAGTTTAAGGTCCCATCCGGCTGACTCTGGCCTCCGGTATTAATGGCAGTTTCAATACCGTGGCATTGTGAGTATAACGAGCAGGTTAACATGGGGCTGCCGCTCTTCCCATTGACGTCCCGATAAGCTAGTGGAAGTGAACCATGAGAGGCATATGGTGAGTCCGAACTTCTACACCTGAAAAAAATTACAGATGGACTGCACTCACTGTTCGCAAATGTGCACCCTTCGATGGAATTGCACATGGCTTTGCAATCTGTTCAGCGGTCAGTTATGAGATTGAGTGTCCTAGATCCAAGGTCGTACCGGCGATTGTATCGACTAATCCAAAGGTCAGGTACCCATCCCCTTGCGTAGCTCCAGTGTGGTTGCTAAACGTCTGACTATAACCATCCGAAGTAGGATTGGGGGGCAGAGGAGTAGGGCATTGGATGTACTTTGGGAACAACTGCAACACCGTGCAAATAGGCTGCAAATTGCAAACAAGTCGTCAATTAGTCGGTCATTCAATTGCGGATGAATCTAACAAGGTTTGTATAGTAAGTAGTATGATAGACGTGGACACTTACTCCAGTCAAACAGGGAAGATGAGGAACCTTTCCGGGGTACTTGCCAAAGTACCAGGCGGGTCGACCTCCCTGCCAGGGTCTCTTGGGAGCGCCAAAGTAGTTGCTCCGAGCGAGGTCCTCGCCAAAGATGTTATAGGGATCGAGGTTGACGGGATCGGCGGAAACGAAGTTGGCCGCAAAGCCGGCGAGAGCTGCAGTCACGATAGTGCTGAACTTCATCTTGAATCACACTCTAGCGAGACCCTAGGTATAGGCCGCGCAGTTCAGAGAGCGAGGGGAGGAACAACGAGGGTGTACGGTGTCAAATAGTAGACCGAGAGAAGGCGAGAAACTTGGGGGGGAACATGCTTTCTTCCACTCCCCAGGCTTTATAGCATTACCCTATTTAAAACTCGGCGGCAATTTGTATTGCGAACTAACCGTGATGCGCCTAACAAACTCTAGCACACATGAGTTCCGCCGCGTTTCTAGAGCTTATTAGTTTAATTCGCGGGTTGTACCTAACCTGACAGGTCGTTGTTCCTGGCTCGGAGGAACGTTCGAACCGGTTCTAAACGTATGAGAAAGCGAAAAGCTAGAGGTAAATACGATCAGAGATATCTAGAAATTTGAACCAAGGCTAGGAAATGAGCAGACTCCCATGGGCGCAACTCTAGTTCCTATCAGGCGTTTGAACGGCCGTTGGGCTCGACACAATCAGACTATACGCGGATCCAAGGCACTATCTGTATGCATGTACCTCATCTCCGAGGGTTGACTCACAGCTTGAAGCTGGGAGGTTTTCTCAATCCCAATGCGCCAGGGATTGACCCAGTGAGGTGTGCCAGCTCATGGCGATTGGGAGGCCCAAAAGATGGAAAGAGCTATGGCATCTCAGCTTGAATGCGAGATAACACGGGGGTAAGGCACTTAAGGAATACTAAAATCTCGATTTTGGATGGGCACAAGGGGTATGTAATTACCAACGATCCTCCAACGAGAGAGTAAAGGTCAAGCAAACTACAAGGGGATACTACATGAAGAGTACTCCAACGTCGGTGTAAGAGATTATTGAAGCCTAAACGAGTCAACCAAGTGTCCATATGGCGATAGGGTGCGAATGTTAGTTGATTGGCTTTTTGCCGTTCTTGCACCATCCGTCGCTGTTTCTGATGTAGTTGATGCTTCCGTCGGGCTGGGTTTGCCCTCCCTTGTTTGTGGCGTCCTTGCTGCTGTGGCAGCTCGAGTACAAGGAACAAGTGAGCTTGGTGCTACCATCTTTTCCGTTAACATCGTGATAACCTAGGGTATAGTTGCCTGAGTTAAAAACAATAAGGTTACATGGGATAAAGGGCTTACTATTGGCAAAGTTGCACTCCGGGACGGTGTTACACATTGCCTTGCAATCTGAGTGACAAAAGAGTTGAGATATAGTGAAACAACGCGGACAGATTGTAGCGTACCAGCGACAGTGTCGACCAGACCAAAGGTCACGTAGTCATCTGCTTGAGTGGCTCCAGTCAGGTTTTTGAACGTTTGGTAGTAGCCATCGTTCGGGATAGGTGGGGGTGGCGGAAAGGGATGACCAGGCCATGGCCACCAAGGGTATGGTAGGGGAGGAGGCAGATGAGGAAAGTGAGGCGGGGGAGGAGGAACCCAAGGCTTAGGACATTGAATAAGCCACGGGAACCAGGGCAAAATAGAGCAGATAGGCTGGTCATGACAATGAAACAGTTGAGAGAATGTAGTCTGTGAGTAGATAAATGGCACATACTCCATGCAACCAGGGGAGCCATGGCCAAAGCCAGGGAAACTGGCCGTAGTACCAACCAGGGAGCGCATTAGGCAGGTGAGGTTGAATAGGCGCGCCGTAGAAGTTTTTGGCGCTCATATCAACACCACCGAAGACGGTGGTGGGGTCTGCCTCGATAGAGATGGACTCGGAGGTAACTCCTGCAGTACCAACCGCCAAAGCAGCGACTAAGAAATGGCCGAACTTCATAGTAGAGACAAGAAAATGCCAGTCAAGGGATAGTAGGCGTCAGAGGAGCCTGACCCAATAAGCCTGTTCTTTCATGCTTTTATACTTGAAGACACCAGCAAGGCACGAAGAAAAAACATAGAGCTTATTTTATTCCAGTTTGGTCGAGAAGCAGCCGAGGTCGATGCGGAAGATTTCCGATTGACAGTTCTCAGAAAGAGAGATCTTCTTGTACCTGTATTTTGTCATTTGTGGGAGAGAACAGATTTGTCAATGGCGTTCCAGCGATCAAAGACCACAGCCAATGCAGAAAGCTAAACATTCTTCGGAGAACGGGGTAGAAGTGTTCATCCACGGTGCCGTACAATAACGAGCATGGTAAGGTCGACACGGTCCAGGGCAGGAGACAGGGGTAGATTCTTGCCGAACAAATTTACGCAAACAGTCCGCGACGCGGAACGTGACGCGTGACAGCCTCGGCTTGCATCATTCAGACCACCATCTCCTCCAGGGAACCAGTTTCCCTGTAAAGGGTATTTATCTTGTATATAAAATCCATACAAGTGGACTACACGACGTACTATATTCAAGACCTTTGGGGAGACAATGGACGACAGACGACGCGCTCAAATCTCTCGGCTTTTGACCAAAGCTATACACGGATCATCACCATTTATTGCCACCTTTGCTCTTATTCATTTGTCTGCACCGATTCTGGCCAACTTGGGTGGTTCTTCGACAGCTTCCCAGACCATGGTGAGCTCCTCATCTGACTATCATTTCAGCTTGACATGACGGATCTCTTCCTCGTGCTTCGAACAAACGGAATAGCTTCTGGGACGAGAGTACTATCAGACCAGTTTCGGAGAAAATGCGCTAGTTCTGACACCAATCACAGTGCATATTCTCGCCGGGCTCTTGAATCGGCTACTGTCTTCAGATCCCAAAGACCAACCACGGCGCATCTCAGGCCCTCTGGCTGTAGCAGGATACGCGACAGCCCTTCTTTTCCTCCCTATCCACTATCATTCACACAGAGCCAATCCTGCAATAGAAGCAGACCCCATCTTTGCTGTTGGGCCCGCTGAGTTGGACTTCGAATTTGTCAAGTTGGGATTGCAGCGGTTCCCTGTAAGAAGCTGGATTTTGTACGGCAGTCTGGTCTTTTTCACGGCTCTCCATGCGGCTGATGGTTTGGCCATCTTATGGAATGCTTACCTCAAACCTTATTTCAAAGGCTTGGGCATCGGGAGCACGAAGACAAGGAGGAGATTAGCGCTCGGAGGTGTTGTACTCCCGGTCCTTACAGGGCTATATTTTGTTTCCCAAGAGCATATCATGGCATTCACGTCTACGACCAACCGCTGCATTGCTTCATTAACCACATCAATCGTCTACCGTTTATGAAATTCTTGATGTATTCGAGTTCAGCTTGAAGGGGAAGATGAAAAGTACGGAGGTTATAAGCAACCTTATAGTTAAGTGCATCATTCATCAATGGCGAGAACCTCGGGAACGCATGCTCATGGTACGCATCGTCGGGACTAGAGGGACGGAAGTTAGACCCCTGCTCTTACAATATGACACGGAACGAACGTACACATCATCAAGCCTTTGATATCTTTGACCTTCTTGTGTTCGATCGAGCTGCGAAGCAAGATCACGCGGAGGCAAGCCCAGACCAGGAGAAGTACACCGAAGGCGATTGGGATAAGCCAATAGAGAGGGGAGAGATGATAGGAACCACCGAAGACGACGTGAAGCGGAGGCGTGTAGACGATAAACATCCCAAGACAGGCACCTCCGAGAATGGCGATGAAATTCCATTTATTGCTGACGACCCGTTTTCCGAATGGAAAAGACAATCGCGCTTTCACGGCGAAGACCTAGAGCGTAAAGAAGTCGGAAGTCAGGTGCAATACACACGTCACAGAGGCGAGGACGTACATTGAAACATTGCATGATGAAGATTGACAGGTACACTGAGATATCATGAACAAGACCCGTGTCAGCTGCCTAATCGTACGACGCACCTATTCCTTGTCCTTGTCCGAGTGCGTCAACCTGCTTCGACGCGTTAATAACCTTCCCGGAATGTGAAGTGTAATCGGGGCTATCTTTCTTGAAATATACTACAGCGAAGGTGAGCCACCTAGAGCCTTGATCTACTTGTAGGTTGTGAGTACGTACTACCAGCTTGCTGTGCGTCTCTTAAATCGACAGGGGTAAATCCATTCTTATAGAATACCAAGAAGTAAGCGAGCAACCTGCAGAACGGAACACATTGTCAGTCGCTGCCAAAAACACCTCTAATAGAAGTTAACATACGAGCCAATGCATTCGATTACCCCAGCCTGGAGGTATGCATACGCGAGCAAATTAGTATCTACCAGGTCCTCATTTTCGTTTCGTCCCATCCGGTCTTCCCAGAATTCTCGAGTGAAGGGGGCTATGAGTTTCAAGATAAACCGAGATGTCTTGGTTGGCTGAATGACTTGGCCGGTCTCGGGGTCGCGAGCTAGGGTCCTCGTTCTTCGCAGAGCTCTCCTCTTAAGCGATTGAATTGAATCTTCCGTGACTGAGGAGACGATGAGTTAGCCGTGGAGTAGGTCTAAACAACAAGGAATTACCAGGCTTTCGAGGCTTCAACCTCATTAGCCCGTCCTCAGTTTCGGGTTCATCCCATGCGAACGACAGCTACGCAAACAATCTTTTAATAGACTGTAGATTGAAGTTCTTAGTGCTTACCGCCATGATAAGTTCAAAGCCGAGATCTAACAGTCAGATGTTCAGTTGACGGGGTTCTGTTGCATGGGTGAATGGTCACTGACCAATGACCAGGATCAGGATTGCTGATAAAGGCAAAGGAAGGGGAACGACGACGTCTGGAGACAGCATTGAGCGAGAATAGAGAATCATCGGTTGGAGCCCTACTCACAGAGCAATTGAGGAATGACTTCCGGTGTACTATGTGAAATCGTGTATCTGGCGGATATCATTAATGACCTCCGGCCGGGATATAATGGGCCAAAGAAATAGCTTACTGGATGGAACGCTTCAAGTTGGCAAATATCTGACGACCCTCGACGACGCCCTCTACAGATGCCATCAAAGTCCGTCTCAGACTCTAGAGGGTTGGCCAATACTCACTCACGACCGAAGCAAAGTTATCATCTTGACAGATAGTGTCAATAGAGGGTGTTAAATTCGCGCAGAACTTAAACCTCACCGAGCAATATCATATTGGCTGCTTCTTTGGAAACGTCAGATCCAGATATGTTCATCGCAATTCCGAGATCTGCCTTCTTGAGAGCCGGAGAGTCGTTGACACCATCACCAGTACTGTCAAGAGTCAGGTATGGTAGGTTGCAAGTTAAACTGAGCGTACACTCCGACGATATGACCTAAAGCCTGTGCTCTTTTCACTGGTGCAGGTGAGAAATCGTAGTAGGCACGTTAAATTTAAGGCTTACCGATTTCGAGCTTGTGCTTAGGCGAAGTACGAGCAAATACGATTTCATCCTTGGCAAAAACTAGGAGATAGAGATTCAACATCAGCCTACCAGCCTTCCAGGGCGCAATAAAAATAGGGTTACTCTGATCCCATTGCCATCCTTGCAGATCATCAATATCATCTCCATGGATAACTACTGCGCTGACTTCGTCATCGTAAATGTCTTCGACTGGCCTTCCTGTCTTAATACTTAAAGTCCCCCGAGTATCGCCCAGTACGAGGTTGATCTTTCGGGCGATAGCTTCCGCAGTCTTGGGATGGTCGCCCGTTACCATCATGACCTTGATTCCAGCCAAACGGAGAGTTCCGATAGCCTCTCTGACGCCGTGTTTGGGAGGGTCTTCAAGAGAAATCAGACCAACGAAGCAATATCCATCGAGTGGGAAGCCTCCATCATTCTTAGAGAAGACATGATCCGCAGGGTATTGATATCCAGGCAGGAGTAGTTCAGCACATGCAATAACACGGTGGCCTCTGGACGCCATATACTGATGAGGGTCCAGTTAGCAAAAAGCGAGCAAAAGTTGAAAGAATGGGCACACATCATAAGCCTCATCGTAAGACTCTTTGAAGGAGCCTGAGACAGCAAGAGAGCTCCCATCTTTGAGGTACGTGCTGCACTTGGCCAGAACTCGCTCAGGAGCCCCTTTGATGTATAGTGTGAGATGTCCGTTCGGGTGAGGTTTATTCAACTACGTCGCCGTTAGGCCGGTCATATGCATATGGATGTAGAACACCTACTATCGACAAAGCCCATTTATTTGTTGAATTGAAAGGTACTGGAGCGAGAGTCAAGAACGATGAAGAGGAGGAATACCATGTCCGCTCACCCTCGAACACCTTGGGATACTTGTTCACATAGTTCTCGTAACTGTCTGTGATATGCTTTCCGGCAAATCTGAGCAGGCCCGTCTCAGTAGCATCGCCCATGATGACTCGTTGTTCCAAAGGAACATCAACTCTATCGAACTTGATTCTAGAGTTCAGGGCTGAATTGTTCACAAGCTCCAGCATTCCAGTAGCTTTCGTAGAAAAGGAGAGTGTGGTATCGTCATCGTTGTGAGACTGGGCACTGGTGATTAACCGCGCATTCCAAAGGGACGAGTAGCAGGTGGTCTCACCTGGAAGGCCGAGTACATTTTCTCGTTGGACCAGAGGTTCGTGACCTGGCCACAGTGTAAGCCATGTTTAGTCAATCAAAAGCGAAAGTCTTGCCGTCATCTGGTTCCTTGTCAAAGTCCCGGTCTTGTCAGTAGCCAAGAGAGTCAGCTATCACAGTCTTCATTAGGATCAAGAACATGCAGATGGAAAAGGAATATTACCGAGCCTAGAAAGATAATGTACAATGTTAGCTCGTGTCCAAAAAAAAACACAAAACAGGCACCTAAAGTCTCTACTCCTTGGAGATCTTTAACAAGGACGTTCTGCTTAGCCATCCGTTTAGCCGCGATGGAGAGGAGCAACATCACGGTGGATGGCAGACCTTCCGGAACGAAGGCAACCAAAACGGACACAGCGAAAGTGAACGTCTGTCCAATCTTCCCCGGGTACACCTTGGTGATACCAACGACGAAGAATACAACGGCGAAGAGGATAGCGATGCATGAGACGTAAATGACAAAGCGGTTTCTGAATAGAAACTGGGGGTTAGAACCGATGGCAATGGCGATTGGGTGGTACATACATTTCGATGGCAAGAGGAGAGACGTTATCAGCTTCTGCTCCAGTCAGGCTGGCAATTTGACCTGGAGGAATCGTTTAGTTTGGTGGATGCGATATTTATGGAGAAAGCGACGAACCAATCATGGTATGGTCTCCGGTTCGGACCACGACTGAAATAAGTCAATATCTAACCTGTATTGGAGGAATCAAGCGACTTACCGCCCCATCCTTCTCCATTGACGACGAGGGTCGAGTTGAAGACCTGAATATCGGTTAAAAATATGCGCTAAGTCACGGGAAGGGAAACGTACGATATTTTCAGCTTCAACAGCGCGAAAGGTTGATCCTTCGAGTACAGGATAGCGTTCCTGTGGTTCAGATTCACCGGTGAGACTGCTATTGTCGACTTTCAAATCATTGGACGAGAACAGGACAAGATCAGCGGGCGTCTTGTCCCCGGTCCTCTGATAGAATTGAATGAGACACTAGAGGAGGCAGTTAACGGCGAGAGAATCACCAGCAGAACAATATCGCCTTTCACGAGCTCAGACGCAGGGAGGGAGTCCAGTTTCTTATCTCTCATGACCCGGCACGTCGGTGGAATCATAGCCAGAAACGAGGCAAGGATAGCTTCAGATTTCTGAATCTGATAGAAATCGATTCCGGCATTCAAAAAAGCAACGAGAATCAGGATGGCGCCCAGATAGGTGTTCTGAAAGTTGTCCTACGATAAGAGGGTTAAAAATAGATCGTTCGAGTAGATACGTTTATCACGATTACCTTGAATTGAATTCCCAAAAGAATATAGAGAAGGATGCCCGCGACTAAGAGGAGGATATTGAACATAGTGAATAGACGATCCAAGAACTGAAGGATGATGTAAGTGGATGTTCGAAAGCCAACATAAGGCTCCTACCTTTCGAATAGCGCTTTTCTTCTGTGGAGGAGTAAGAACATTGGCGCCGTCTTGTTGAAGGCGACGCTCAGCTTCGTCCTTGGTCAATCCAGCCGAGTGGGTAGGATCTCTGACGTCGAACGAAGTCTTCAATACTCCACTAAGTACGTCCACAGATAATCTGTGTTCATGAAGCTCGGCATTGGCAGAATCACTTTCAGCATTCTTGAGCTTCTGTTGTTGAATATGCTCGTAACCGGCAGCCGCAAGTTCCTGTTCTTCGTGAGTGAGTGTTCGCTTCAATTCTACACCTTTGGCTCGGGAGCCCCCAGCATGTTTCTCTTCTAGAACCCGGTCAGGAAAGGCAATTGTACGAGTAGGGTTCTCGTCACGGTGGACGATAGAAATTTCTCGTGACATGTCTGTTGTTCTCTTGATGGTTTTCGTTCGTGCTGAGAAGATAAAATGGGGGTGAAGGAGAGGAACCAGGTCTTGGAATGTTATATGAAAACCACAGTGAGTAGTCGGTGCCTCTGAGTTGAACTGTTATTGAATTGCAGTTCCAGAAATCTGGAATATCAATAGAACGTCGTACCCACTTACCATGTATGCGAGTAGAGAAAGGCCATCAATGATCCAATTTGCAGGCCAACGAACGGCGAATAACCCTCAATGATCACGCACTACCGATGCGCCATCCACGACATAGTTTCTGTCGCTGATGCCAAAATTAGATTCACCCTAACGCTAAGATAACCTGAAAACAGGAGCTTTGCAAGCCCTAAGCCAAGAATGTATGTCTGTGGCGCTACGTTTTCTCAAGCACTGAACCTAACACGTCCTATAGTTAGCAGCTCCACAGCCTAGATAAAATTCTGCCCACATACACAGCCTGTATCGTGGCGGGTTTAGAAATGTTTGCCCAGGTGGTTAACCGGTTTTGAATGTGCGGCGCAGAAGCATCTCCGGATCCAAAGAGGTTCACCCCTGAAGAAGCACGACCCCAAACAAACGTTTTGGACGTGTAAAGATCTCCTTCCAATGGCATAGTCAATCAAAGAGGTTCCGGAACGAGATTTATCCTGCCAACGCGTAACTGACATGGCCGAACGTAGCAGTCGAGCCTTAAGAGCAGAACCATGGAGGCGGGAGGAGGTATAGGGAAAAGCGGTCTATAGGTTGAGTTGTGTGTGGCAAAATTAGATGACTACAGGAAAGTAAGTGGTAATCCGGGGGTGACCTTGTCTATGGGGGATCTAGATTTTGAAGCCTAGGCTGCGCATGCAAGCAAGATGCTTCTCAACTTGTTCCTTACATTTGTCTGTTGCTTCAGCAGCGTCAAATTTAAGGAAGCAATCGTCACGGGCCCTCTTTGTTAGTGGGCACGCGCAGCATCTACGAGGCGTTTAATGAACCACCAAATAGGACATATAGGCCTGCACATACGACTTCAATCCTTCAGGATTTAGGGGATTTTGCTTCGGATCCGTGGGGTCATAAGGTTTATCATCAGGCTTTGGAGAAGAAGACCACCAAGAACCCAACTATAAAGTAGAGAAATGAGCAGTCCGTTTACCAACTCTATGGTCGACGCACCATGGCTGAACGAATAATTTACTGAGTAAGCACTGTAATACGAGCCCGAGTTCAGCCAGGAACCCTTTCAAGCCTAATAGTGACAAGCAAAGCGACGGCCTGGGATCCTAGCAGGGGCAAGCAAACATCGGCTTGGCATTCCTGCCGTGAACCCCTAATTACAAAGTGACATGATTGTGATGCAGAATTTCAGATTGTCGGTTATATAGCTGTTCGTAGTCCATGTCGGCTGTCTGACCTTTGCTACCAACATCTAGAAGGCTCGCAAGGCACCAAGACTCTCGCATTGAATGCGTGGCTGGGTGGTTGACCTAGCTATGAAGGCGCTCTTCTGGATACCTGTCTTCCTTGTGGCGACCGTCTACGCGCAAACCTGCGAAAATTATGGAATCTCCAGCGGGGGCGAATGTTCGTGTCCGACAGGCTTCGGAGGCTCAAACTGCTCCGAAATAGCTTGTCGAGGAACTATCTTTGAAGGAACCGAGCGTGACTACACGCAAACATCCTCCGGTTTCGCCAACCTCACCGCTTCAGGTTGCGGATGCGAGTCAGGATGGGGCGGGACAGCTTGCAACGTTTGCCAGACATCCAGTGCCTGCCAGACTGGATATGCGGCCGTTGGTGCGACTCCGAATACTGGTACATTGAGCGATATCCAAAACAATACCCTCGTCTGCAATACCTCACCACGCGTTTGGGCGGCTTCGCAAATGAGTTGTCAAGTCACAGTAAGTCTACGAGCCACTAGCACTCTCTTTTTGGTGGCTGACTGTCTCTAGAACCCAACACTTCAGGCCCTATATCCCCTTCTCTCGACTCTGAACATTGAACGGACCCTCGACCCGAATTTATCACCTATTCCGGGCTCTACATCTTCCGGCCCTTCAGGTTCCGTCTTTGCTCAGCTTTTCTACGACGACCAGGAGCAATTCTACTGTCAAGCCAACAGTTGCACACAGTCAGTCGGCAATTCTACCGTCTGGAACTGCCATAATCTACAATGCACATGTCGGCCAAATACCGCTTTCTGTGGAGCTGTTCCTGCAACAAACATAACAGGGGCTATCAATGGGCTGGGAGGAACGCTGGACATTGAATGTGGGGACGACCCCGAAAGTGGACAGTTCCTCTGCTACTTTGTTCAATCGACTTTGCAGAGTCTATTCGGTTCAAGAGGGTTGGCCCTAAATGACTGCACTTTCGGCGAATGTGTCCGCCAAAGCGTGATTGACAGCGCTCCTAGTGATTCCGAAGGAGATTCTAAAGACCCCGAGAAGAAACCTCTGAGTGGGGGTGTCATTGCTGGCCTTGCAGTTGTCGGAGGCCTGGTGCTGCTGGCGTTACTATTCCTTGTCTGGGGCTTCATCTCGCAGAGGGCGGCTAGGAGAAAGGGATATGGCGACGGTGGACGACCGAAAGTGGCGGTCTCGTGGACAAATCTCAGCTATTCCGTTTCTTACTCTGCCGGCATATTGGCAGGTCTTCGCAAAAAGAAGGACCTAGAAGATTCAACTGGTGACAAATTCATCCTCGATAACATCAGTGGACATGTACCATCGGGCCAGATGATGGCAATTCTAGGCCCTAGCGGTACGTTCTTTTTTGATTTCAGCTCATTCATGAAGACTAATGGACTCAAGGGGCGGGTAAGACAACTTTAATCGAGATACTCGCCGGGAAAAGCAAAGTAGGGATCACCACTGGCAAGGTGTCCTTCCCATTCGAAACCTCGGATGATCAAACACCTCGGATCGCTTTCGTTCCACAACAGGATATCCTTCCCTCTACCCTCACCGTCTTCGAAACACTCCTATTCGCTGCTCGACTTCGGCTCCCCGAAAGTGTCAGTGACATTGAGAAGAAAGCTCGAGTGAACGATATTCTCGAAAAATTGGGAATCGCTCATGTTAAGGATACCAGGATTGGTGATGTTACCGGCGGAAAGGCTAGAGGTATCAGTGGTGGCGAGATGAGACGAGTCAGTATCGGACTCGAACTTATTTCAGCACCTGATGTCCTCCTACTTGATGAACCGACATCCGGTAATGTACACCCTTACCATTTCTTGTTGATCGTCTGACGCGTTGCATTTAGGTTTGGACTCGGTATCTGCTGCTCGGATTGCCAATGTCCTCTACGCCATCGCGCACGATCCTGTTCATCCTATTCCCGTTGTCGCATCAATACACCAGCCTAGGTAATCTCTATCTCCATACAGCATGAAATTGTCTTGATCCGCCTCTCAGTTCCATCTTGTACCGGAAGTTCGATTCAATTCTTCTCCTCTCACACGGCCGCGCCCTTTATGCGGGACCCGGTGGATTCGAGCCTGTACAACATTTTGCACGTGTCGCGCCTGGGACTATACCCTCCTACGAAGAAGGCTACAACATTGCCGAGTACCTCCTCGAAGTTGCAAGTGACCCTCCTGTCAGTCTCTTCGGTGCAGTGCACAACAAAAACAACCCTAGCGATACTCTGTCAACTGTTAATGGCGACGAGACCTGCGAGAAGCCAAATGGCCGGGATGTCAAACAGGAAGCAAGTTCCAACCAAACTCTTCAAACCGCCCCAAGGCAGAATGGCTCTGCCTATGCCACCACGTTCTTAACCCAGCTCCAGTATCTCTGTGGACGGGAGTGGAAGAACTTGAAACGAGACAAGACATTGTTCCTCACACATCTCGCGGTATCGGCTGTGTTGGGTGTCTTCTGCGGTTAGTTCGTTCGATATCTCTTGTCTTTGTCAACCTGACAATTGTTTTCAGGTGGGTTGTACTTCAATACGGATGTCACCATTGCTGGATTCCAGTCTCGAGTTGGCTGCCTGTTCTTTTTGGTAATTCATACTCCCTTTTGGGAAACCAATACCAGCTGAACACTTATTCCCAGGGCGCGTTGATTGCCTTTTCGTCTTTGAGCGCGCTATATAACATCGTAGAAATTCGCCCTCTATTCCTTCGGGAGCGATCTGGCTCTTATTACAGGTGCGTTGCTCAGTGCCATAATATAGAAATCAGTATAGTCTAATAGTTGTCCAGCCCAACGGCTTGGCTACTTTCTCGATTCTTCTTTGATATGATACCCCTTCGACTGATACCGACAATCGTCGTCTCTACGATGTACGTTCGCCTTGGACCTTGCTACACCTCCCTAACATTTAACCCCCTAGCACATATTGGATGGCAGGTCTCGCCCCTGATGCACCGCATTTCTTCAAGTTCCTTTTCATTCTTGTCCTGTACAGCTTAGCTATGACACTCTTCGTTCGTCCGACTCTTCCATAACGCTTGACCGACACGCTGACCGGATCTTTCAGAACTTCCTTCTGGGGACTTGCTTCCAGAACGGTGGTATCGCTATCTTGCTGTCAGCATTGTCGGCCCTTTACCAAATGACCTTTGCCGGCTTCTTTGTCAACCTCGGCGACATTCCCCCAGTCCTGCGTTGGTTACAATGGCTCGCACCTCTTAAATATACCTTAGAAGCACTCTCAGTGAATGAGGTGGACTCGGGTCTGCAGATTAAAGATACCCTTCAGGGCGTGCCTGTCAACGTCTCGGCTGCGTTGATCATGCAGTTGGTGAGTGCAGTCTTGTTAATTCTAAGCGAACTGCTGAAGTTGTGGCTTTCCAGCTCTTCGGATTCGGATTGAATAACTATTACAGAGACGTACTTATTTTGTTTGGATTCATTGCTGGATTTGGCATCGGTGTCATTGGTGTCGTGTGGTTCTTCGTTAGGGAACGAAGGTGAGACCTTGGGTCGGAAGAACAGTTTAGAAAAAGACGGACAAGTGTACATATTACTATGCCTTTCCTTCCCATATTAACCTATACCAGACTTGTGTACATATAATAGCAATATGTAGTACGAACGCGCCGATATCGCTTCTAATTCCGAAGACGATCAACCACCAGCCGCTGCATCATTGAGGCTATCATTGTTGCCCTTGTCATTACACCCGTCAAAGTTCATTCGTACATACATATGAAAACTGTCCATTTAACTTTAAGGTTTTAGAGAGACTAGCAATTGTTCGAGTCCGTACTGAAAGGAATAAACTGTTCATGTCGAGCTCTTTTGAGTCCATGTATATAAAGATCGTCATGTCCGAAAAGGGAGCATTGAAGCCCTGATCGATGATCGTGAAAGATCGTCTGCTTTGACGGTAAGTTAGAAAATCCTCGAAAAAGCATAAAGGAACTGACTTTATGGACTTTAAACCTTGAATCTTTAAAGGCCGCAAACAGAAGAAGCGACCTGTGTCGCGACGACATTGACACGGCCAAGCTGGACAGCTTTTCCACCGGTCAATTCATCCAACGCAGCGGGTGCGATGTTGAAAGAATTGAGGGCGACGTCGACAGCCAAGACGTTAATAGACGTCGTGGTCCCGTTGGTAGTGTATGCCAGTTGCCAGCACGAACCGCAAGCCGTCGAGTTCCACCCGGTGACTGCGAAGGCCCCGCCAATGTTAGGGAAGTTGGGGAGAGATCCGAAAGTGGTGAATCCCCGGCTCAACAGACCGTTTTTCCCATCTGAGCAAGCGGTAACTGCTAGCGATTGGGCGGCATTGCCATATGTGGGGTCGTAGCTCACGGTTGTGTTGACTGGAGTGGCGCTTGGGATTGAGCTAGCCGTGGTGGTGGAAGATGGGCCTGTGGAAGATGGCGGAACACTGGTAATGCTATTCGTGGAAGAAGGGGGAACAATAGTGGTGGTAATACTATTCGTGGAAGAAGGGGGGACAACAGTGGTAGCGCTAACCGTGGAAGATACAGGAACACTGGTGGTAACTCCGACCGTTGTCCTGGTCACAGTAATTTGTCCCAGGGAAAGGAGAGGAAGGGCAAGAAGAGAGAGGACAGAGAGATATTGCATGACTGCGAGTGTAAAATCAATTGGGACACCAAGTCGAAGCTGGAGAATAATTCGCGGCTCAAAATTCTTGTTTAAATAACAAGATATTTTCGATGAGAAGGGGCATCGGAAGGAAGGCCTACCAACAGCAGCAAAGAAGGCCTATTTTTCCGCGAATATCTCTCGAATGCGCAGTCACCTGGTCGAGAATAACCATTTATTACGGAATGGAGTGAACGGGATGGGGTTTTGACTCCAATTGCAAACGACCAGAGCATGCATATCTGATCAGAAGGGGCTTGACCCGGCATATGAACTTGAAAGCAGCTAAGTTTGTGAGTGATACTAAGTTTGTGAATGATCATTCATAATAGAAATAGAATCATCTCACCTTTAAATAAATAGCTCGTCGGGACTCTAGACGGCACGAAGATCCAGAATAGCCTGCCATACCAAGTGGATAGGTTGAGCACATTGGAGCACCAATAGTCACTACTCTATGTACTAGTAGTATGACTAGTCAACCTTTGCAATAAACCATTGGAATTGTCGCCGCTGACGCGCTGACGTCTGCGGCGATAAGATGATTTGAATTTCGGCGAGTTTAAGCCACCTCCTAGTATGTCGGACGTAGTATGTTTGGGAGCTTCTCCTCCAGCCCTAGAGTACAAAAATAGCGATAAGTGTAAGTATTTCCTCGGTCAGGAGTAAAACTATCTGAGTAGCAGCAGATACAGATTTGGAGCTGGCCGGTGATACTGCAGGCCTGGTTATGACCAGCCATTGGAGCTGCAGCACATGTCAGTGACGGGGGGAGACCCAATGGGAAGGAGACGACAGACTTCGTCGTGAGCCTGAGAATTAGAGACAGAAGAGACCCAGGATTTACAGACGCCCATTTAGTGCATTGTTCGTATTTCTCCGAGTATATTCAGTTCAAAGATTCGTTCTTTCTCACTGTCAGGCAGATTTTGGCTAGCACCAGCAACTCGACTTGTTTGCCAGTGCAATAATCGGTTTCCGCACCACCGTTGAGGCGAGTGAGCAGAGGGAAATAAAGATAGGGGTCTTCTCTAGGTGAAAGAAGCTATGTCTTCTTGCTTCTCGGATGGTCTTCGTTGGGTCTTCGTCAATACATGCCGACATGCGTGGGCATTAGAATAGAGACTTTCCGATGCGAGAAGTATTCTTAACTCATCTACAACATCCGGTAAACATCTTGTGAGGGCAGCTGACCTGTTTGGAATGACTAGAACATGACAAAGGTAGCATCTCGCCTTGAGACCATGGTGCAGTCCATATCGACTTTCCCAAGGTCAGAGCAGGTTTTCGTTAGCGGATTCTCTGACATTCATTTGAGTAAATATTTGAGACTGTGCTGCAAGATAAAAGCCATTAACACTGGAAAGTCATCATGAATTTGAAAATCGGCGACCCCTAATACGTCTATATATGGGATAATCATGTCCGAGAAAGGAGGGTCAAAGGCCCATCAAAACTGTTATCATAAAGATTGTAGGGGGGGAGAAAATGGAGAGATTGTTCGTAAAGAGTCATCAAGTCCATCGAATTACAAGCAGCCATGTGGGTAAGAAAGTCCTGTGACAAAAAGAAACAGTCCACGATGCGTTCTACCATTAGAATTACAATGCAGATGGCTACAAGCGATAATCAGTCCGAGATGCCAATGGTTCATGTACACTGAAATAGTCCAAGGTCCGTTGGGTCATTAAATTTAAAACATGGTTCTGGAGAGAATGGCAATAACGTTAAGCGAGGAACAGGTGCCGCCACACAGTCGGGTACTTACGAGACAATCAGAGGCCGCAAGCAGATGATGCGACTTGCTTGTAAGTAACATTAACGCGACCCAGCGCGGTCGCCTGGCCGTTGGTGAGTTCATCGAGTGCACCATGTGCAAGGTTGAAAGATCCGCGACCAACATCGACTGCGATGATGTTGATCTTCCTCGCCACTCCAGTTGGGGGCTGGTATGTGAGTTCCCAGCAAGTTCCACAGGCTGGGGACCCCCAACCAGTAACCGCTGGAACGCCTCCAATTTTAGGGAATCCAGGCAAGGACCCGAAGGTGGTGAAATTACGGGTCAAGAGCCCATAAGGCCCGTCAGAGCAAGCCACAGTGGCCAGAGAGCCAGATCGGTTGTCGTAGACTCCGTCATAGCTAGCAGTCGTAGTCTGGGCTGCAGCGAATGACAGGAAGAAGAGGGAGGCAACGGGGGCGAGGAACTTCATTGCGAATTTGAGAGAGCGATTAAGGGATGAAAGCAAGCGAAAGTAGCTTGTAGTAAAAACCCGGAATGAGGTCCAGGTTTTATACTAGACCGACTCCGTTTCTCGCATTTCTCCGGCAAAATTCTGAAGCAAGTGACGAACGGCTTGCCGGAGGGGTTAGATTTCTATCATGAACGTCAGAACGAAATGCGTCAGGTGTAAGCCCGCCACGAGAATGCCGATGCTTCTCGTCTCGACATGTGCGGGAGCCTTTGGCCGACCGCATAGAAATCGATGTGTCAGTGCTTCTCGAAGGCTCTATTCATAGCCCACATGATGCGGAACTATCAGAAATACTTTGGAGAAGAGGTGATCGTCCGTGATACGCCCAGATTGCTCCAGCTCAGAGACTAGTAGCAGCAGAGAGTTGTAGGGAGTTGCCCAGTAGTGGTCAAGACCCTTCCACAATGTACTTTGGCCTCGGATCTTGATAGAGCCAACTTGCGACTCGAAAGCCAACGAACAAGTTTGCGGACAAGCTCCCCGCTGACAAAGACGAATGATGGTCGAGTTCCGAGTCCGTGCCCCCGCGCACAAGGAATTCCGTATGTCGCATAAAAGCATCCAGGAATCTTAGTTGGGGCTCCTGAAACGGCGTGGTCCCCGATACTGATACAAATATGAATTTTAGCGCTCGCAGCCCCTGAGGCCTGATTGGTGGCCAAACAACTTGGGCTAAGTACCTGGCTTGTAATCATGATCCCGTATGAAAGAGATTACATGGAATGGTATCTAATATCCACTGTATCAGACTAAACAACCAAAATTGGATCTATCGCGTGAGGTAACAGTGCCGTATTGCTTGGAACTCCCTGGCCCCGGAATCGTTTGGTGGCATCCGTGGGTATCGATGCCCAAGGGCCCGAGAAAGGGGACTACATCGCTTCAAATCCTAAGTTGCAAATGCAAGGAATGATCAAACGACCTGGTCACAAGGAAAAGCTGGTCCCATTGGAGCGCAAATGATAGATGTCTGTGAGCGCAGTATTGCGTTAGTCCCGAGGGCCAATTATACAGATAAAATGCTTCAAGGCCTGTACACTAAAATACTCTCAGCTCGGTCGATTTAGGATTCAAGATATTCTAGCTAAGATGCAATGGTATAAGCGAGGATTCGGTGCCCGACAGTGTCGATGGAGTGCATTCGAGTGCTTGAACCGCTCGGAGACTTACAGAAATCAGGACCCAGACGATAAAATCCTCGCTGCAGTGATACTAACACTGTCCCCAAGGCCGACGCCTGTCCATCAGTGAGTTGGTTTATTGCAGCAAATGCAATATTAGTGAAGTTAGGGGATGTAACGTCGATAGCGGTGATATCGATCCTCCTCTATACTCGAGCCAGCGTTGTGCAGACCAGTAGCCAAGCAGCTCCCACAATCTGTATCGTTCCATCCGGTAATGGCTGGAACACCTGATTCTCCGGATGAGGGCAATGAGCCAAAGGTTGTATTGCCCCGGGTGAGCAACTCATGGGGACCGTCAGAACAGGCCGTTGCGAATAAAGAGCCGTTGCGGTTGTCGTAAGTCCTGTCGTACTTAACCGACAGGGTGGCAGAGAATGGTGTCATTGGTAAGAAGAGGAGTGCGGAGGCAATGTAGGCAATGAGTTTCATTGCAGATCTGAGAGTGGCTACCAGCAGTGAATGCATAGTCAGCATCGTCTGGCACGATAAGAGGCTGCGTGATATCTCACCAGATGTTCGGATTACTGACACCCACTTCGAAGTCTCACTCTTGTCATCGATTTGAATGGCAGTTGTGGCATCATTCATTGCCAAAAGAAGTCTAGCAGAGGAAACTCCGTCGTAAAATTTATGTCATCTGCATTGAGCTTCTTTGGAGAAACGATGATTTCGTTAGCACCCCAGTTCCATCCCAGAGGATTGTTGGTCTAGCCCTAGACGAAGCCGTCGTGGAGCTCAGAGTACGTCATGCAAAAGCAGGATAAAAGCAGACGAAGATAGTGAAGCCAATGTCGGATTTCATCGTATAAGCAAGCGGAAAAGAGACCGGGACCAGGTTGCTTATCATTTGTTCCAAGACGTTTGCGACTTGAAAACGGGTCCAAGCCAGAGAAAATCGTCTTGTAATATTCCGAAACTTCCAATAGATAATTTTAGTTTTCTAGGATACACAGTGCAGGGAGATGTTCGTTGTCCGAGTCGAAGCTTGGCCCAGCCTAGACTCGGATGCTATTGACTGTTTGCCGCCTAAAGGCATAGCCCTCCAATTCAAGCAAAGGTAAATACAGGTCGTGGAGTGACCTCAACGTTGCCGGAAACGCACAGTCGCACCGTCCTAACCCATAGCTCGCTGATCAGGGCTCATAGCCCGTTGTTGTAGGCTTCCATGTTGTCTCGCAGGCCAGGACGATGGCGAAACGTACTTGTGGCCTCGCTTTTGTCTCCGGTACTCGTTCAAGCTGAATTTAACTGGTGGCCTTTCCCGAAGAAACGCTTCACAAGCAACTCGTTAATCGACGCGGGTTCTGTCGGTCTTCTTGGAGATATTAGGATTATAGCTTTTGGAGACTTTGATGGCGACCAATCGTGCGTATGTACTACGAATGCAAATAGACCTCATATAGACCGTAGTTGCTTCGTAGCCTCGACGTGTTGTCAATAGCAAGCGATGAACAGACTCTCTCCGTGCATTACTGGGACCATGGCAAGTGCCCATACAATATCGTGGCAACGCAGAGTCTCATTCTCTGGACGCGAACTTAGATTCTTTCATGTTCCAGGCCTCCCCGCAGTTCAAACATCCACGCAAAGTGCTAAATGCCGTCCCAGGAGACTTCACTCACAGTGGAAAGCTTGACATCCTGATCATGAGCGAAAGTGATACAAAGGGTCAAATTGACCTAACTGTATACCCTGCTCTCGTCGAAGCAGGATTCGGTGAGCTACTATCTTCAATTGGTTACTGCGCAAGTCTAATTAGGGGGATGAAGATATCGACAACCCATTAAAACTCCCCCCGTCTTCATTACCGCAGCCCATAACAATTGATATAGATGGAGACATGAAGATCGACCTCCTCGGAACCACCCCATCTAATGACGCCCTTCAAGTTTGGCAGAACGTTTGGAACTCGTCTCAACCGAATTCCCCTTTATACGAAATGTCCGTACTAGATTCTTTCCCTAATTCCACCGGTCACGCTAATTGGCAAGCAGGATCCCAGCACCTTTCGAAGGAGCTCGTTGCAAGCTCGCAAATCCACACAGCAATGCAGTAGTTGATCTCAACGGGGATTGCTTGGCGGGTGTGTATCAGTAGCTCTATTGAAAGAAGTTCGTATAGCTGACTTGAAGTCTAGATGTCTTTCTTGTCTGCGACGAGGGCAATAATAAGAAATCATATCAAATCTGGATTAATAAAAAAAACGAGGGCTTCTCCTTGTCACAGAAAGGCGATCTTCCGCTCGGGACTCAGGCCATCTCGTTTGCTGATATCGGTGAGTGAGATACAGTACCATATTGAGTCGTTAGTAATACTTTATAGATCGAGATGGGACAATTGACATAATCTTCCCGACTTGTTCACAAGTTTCGTCTTCGACGGGTCTCGGAAAGGACTGCTATATCAATATTGCCTTCAACCAACAACTGGAACTTTGCAAACGGAGTACTGATTCCGGTCTTCGAAAGGGTAGGCGCATTTGTCGGCCACCAGATGACCTTTGCACCGCGGACCCCAACTTCAAGTTTGACCTCACCATCAGTCCTAACAACCCGGTAAGGACCTTGAGCCTTTCAATCGACATATCATCTCATGAGTATGCTTTTCAGGGACTTGTTCGTATCCCAGTGTCAAGCCTGCTCCCAGAATCGGAATCCTTGATGGTTCTTGACACAACGTACTCTTCTTCACTTCCTTCTCCTTTGAAACTTGGCGACGCGAATCTGGATGGATTCCCTGACATTTTGCTCATAACCGGCTCTAGAAAAGACCGTGTACCGCATTTGATTTGGTCTGTTCCCTGCGGGAAGGATATTCCAGGTTGTGGATCCGACGGATCTGGAAAGAGGGGGTGGAAGGTCGCAGACAAAGATGTTGAGTCCCTTGAATCTATTAAAGATGCGAGAGCCCTTGGATTTTTGGACATGGACGAAGATGTGAGTGTATAATCCCTCTATTAATGCTCAATTGAATTTACTATGATATAGGGTACGCTGGACATCATGGTTCAAAGAGCTGGAGACGACGGCAAAGGGAAAATATCCTTTATTCAGAACAACTTTTACTACGATGCGTTCTTCCTCAAAGCCATTGGTGAGCAACGTTTCTTAGTAGCTGTATCTTTGAAGACATTCTGACCTGGATTTTTATAGTTCTTAATGGCGCCTGCGATAACGGATGGTGTTATGGCCCCAATGGGACGCAGAAATATCATGTATGTCGAATAGTAATTCTTAATCACTGTGTGCTGACCTCTCCCTGAAAGCCTTTCGGTGTCAGCTACTCAGGAGCGACATACAAGTACACAGTCCTGGACACCGCTGGACGCAGATCTGCCGCTCAAGGTAAGGAATGCTGTTTGACCATGCAACAGCTTTTCTCACATGCGCAAATCTTCAGTTGGCCAGCTCCCTCAAACCTCGTATCAGGCCCTGCAAACTCCCTATTCTTTCTTCGGCCTTGGCCGTACAAACAACTATATCGAGAACCTCTTCGTGGGCACTACGATTCACTCGGAGGAGCACTGGATCGACATGGAAGGTGTCATCCCCAATTCGCGAGTTGTCATACTTCCTTCGGCCAAGGAAGGTGAACCCTGGAGACGAGAGCTATTCCTACGGCCTGGCGACTGGATTCCATGGGTTACTGTGACTGTCGTTGTCGGTACTGCCGTTTTGGCCATCATCGTGTTTGTGCTACATGTCAGCGAGAAGGTGAGGAGTTTTTTTCTGGTTCCTCAGTCTGATTTGTACTCATGTATACCTTTTCTCTGCAGCGAGAGGACGAGCTCGAGAGAAGGAAGGCTTCGCATCATATCAACTTCGATGCCCTGTAATTGTAATATGATTTAATGTCGGTTTCGATCTAGGACCATAGACCATTTGTAATTTAAGATCCCATGAAACGCTAAACGGTAGTGATCCGATAGTGAAGGCACAAGTGAGAAACACAGAAAGCCAGCAGTCAATAAATAACCCGACGGAATAACAACAGAGCGGTATATAGATTAGACATGTTGAATAGGCTTTACCAGGAGGGGAAGCTGATTTTCGGCCTTGGGATTCGAACGCAGAATTGGGCGTTGGACAATTGACGACTTCTTCCCTATCTCCTCAGGAGGAACGGCTAGTTCGAACTCGAAGGCTCGAACGAGGGTAAACAGGATTGCTTTAGTCCTAATAAAGCAATAGTCAGACAGAAGCCTATCGCACTGGAGTAACGCGACGTACTCTACAAGAGAGAAACGGTACCCGATGCAGGCTCGGGGTCCAGCAAGGAAGGTAAGCATGTTACCCCATACGCTGGGAATGGCGGAAACAGCTTCAGGAACCTTCTGCCAACGTTCAGGTCTAGTGATAAATTCGTTAGACGCAAGAGGGCCCTCTCCTGGGAGATCCACGTACTTGAACTCAAAAGAGTCTTCTCCCCAAAGGTCTTTAGACCTGTTAATGGTCAAGATGGGGACAATAAATGTCTGGCCTTTGCGCACTCTAGGAACACGGTTCAACTTGAGTTTGAATATTCGAATAATGCAAAGGGAACTCACTCTAGGACGTCGTGGACCTTTCCGTTACGGTCTGTGAAAGGAGTGTCCAAGGGTAAAACGTCGTCCTTGACGGCAACACGGATAGTAGAGGGCACAGGCGGGTGGACACGCAGGGTCTCACGAACAACTGCATCGAGGTAAGGCAACGCGTTGAGTTCGTCCATGGTCGGGTTGTCAGTGGAGACCGTCATCAGTTCATCACGAAGCTTCCGTTGGACTTCTGGGTCAGCGCAGAGTGCGTACAGTGCCCAGGTGGTCGCAGTGCTAGAAGAACAAATCAGCGGGGTAGGCAGGGGGCCGAACAAGATCCACACTTTACCTGGTGGTCTCGTGTCCTGCAACAAGGAAAGTTGGAACCTCTGAAACAGATGTTCGTCAGCTAAATGCACTCGAGATCGATAAATGGAGGGTCTTACGTGCTAAGACATCCTCTTCGCTCATCCGCTGGTGCTCAGGTAGGTCAGTGGCCATATTTGCGCGGAGCAATAGGGTCAAAAGGGTCTTCCCCTTGACAGAATCCTTTTCGATCTTTGCGTTCTTGGCTAGCTCAGCTTTACTGTTGTCCAGGATCTCTCTACCGATTCGATCCATTGTCCTACGAGCTTTCCTTGATTCGGCGTCCCGTTCGGCAGGCTTCGTTCGACAGGTTAGAATGAATAACAGTTGTGGGCGTTAAGCCATGCGTGGAGTGCTCACCAGCCATCGCAAAGCAGGAACTACCCCACGGATGATGGGGATTACTGAGAGCTTGGTGTTAGTGTCGAAAACTTTAGCGAATGCATTGTTAAGCTCATTCTTCTTAGGATCAGTGGTGAGGGCGTTAAAGGGGTAGTTGAAACCTGCGAGACCGATGACGTCCAATGTCATTCTGCTAAGCCATGTTAGGGCGTTGACATTGGCTTTGCCGCCTTCTTTGGATGCTTCGGCCAGCCAGAGATCCCTGAGCTAAATCTAAATTAAGCTGAAGTCTTACCAGAAGCGTCAGCCCTTCGCTTACTTCGAGAGCTTTGTCCACGAATATTTCCGTTAGCTCGCGAATTTGCAAAGCTCCGAATGCAGGATTCTTTAAAAAGCTGTCATTAGTTGTTAATGGTAGGAGAACAAAGAAGCTCCTACCATGATACGTCGCTGAAAAAAGAAAGACACCACTATTCAGTCACGGGAAAGCCAGCTAGCTCCAAGACGCTCACCTGGGACTTATGCTGCTCCCCTTCGACGACAAGCACGCCTATGGTACGGTACGGTTAATGATCACAAGGATATCATCAGAGAGTGAACAATCACCATTGCCCAAGATGCGACCAAGGTTGTACTTCGCTGCTTCTGGTTTCTGATATATATTCGCGTTCGTCAAAATATGGTTGACCGCTCTAAGATCTGTCGTATATAGCCTGTGCATCTGCAAGAAATGCCCATGTTAGGTAGGGCCCATTCGTGTAAAGTGCGTGACTCACTCCAAATAGTCCTTTATACATAATTGTTGGCCCATACTCCTTCGTCCATTGCTCGTGAAGAAGAGAGTTCTCCTAATGATGGCATCCCCTTTTAGACCGAGGGAAATGGGATATACTAACGGTGCTACATACTGAATCCCAGATTTGCTTGAGATTTCCGTACAGCCAGCCAGGGCTAGGAGGTCCCGGTAAGACGCTTAATGGCGATGTCCATTCCTTGAAGAAGAATTCAGCTAGCTTGTAGACGCCGTAGGCCCCGAAGGTCGCAGAAAGAGAGGCAATTAACTGCCCAATCATGCCGAATAAGCTGGATTCACGTTGGGGCTGGAAGTAACTGCAAGAAGAAGGGAGACTTCTGCCTTCCCAACTGCGCCGATAACCCCCCCTGGTTTAAATAGTGAGAATTTGACCGCAGCTTGACACGATGTTTGTCATTTGTAACATAGATTCGAAGTTGGGTAGCCTCGGGGTACTCGTAATCGGCCGGCCGGCTCGGAAACACGGAAGTGTTTCACCTATTCGGCAAATTAATTCATATCGGAGCATGAAATACAACCTGTTAGCGCTCGTGCCTGAGTCCGCGTTGCAGTACAGGCAGGCTTGTTACCTCGTCAGAGCTACGTTGGCCTATAAGGTATGCGTACTAGTGGGACATAAAACTTTACAACGAGCAATGATCAAAAAGCTACAAAACTGAAGATAAAATCATGATCTGTGGTCTGGACTCCGTGTTCTTGACCTTATTTGTTATGTAACGCTGGACGCCAGCAAAAAATAATGGTTATTGGATCCCATGGTTCCATACATGAATTGCCTGACTTTGGCAAACCTGAGTCACGTTCGGCTCATTTCTCGTGTTTCCTCGTCTCTGTACTAGTACGAACTAGTACATGTTACCAAGGATAGTAGTTAGATTCGCCAGACAGCATATGGAGAGGGGGCATCCTACGATAACATTGCGTCCCATAAGTGGGATGATCTGGGAGACTATGTAAGCTAACTTAGACGGGTACCAATTCATAAATCGATACCATCCGGAAATGCTGAAGGCGCACAATCTCGGATTCTTCTGTGACTTAAGTGAATTAAAGGAAGCCCAAGATCTTCATTCAAATCTAGTCGCTTTAGACCTGTCACTTGGCCCATGGTCCTTGAGTAGAATGCGGCTCATGATTCGTTTA
The DNA here is from genome assembly GCA_900156845.1 of Coprinopsis strossmayeri. Classification (NCBI taxonomy): domain Eukaryota; kingdom Fungi; phylum Basidiomycota; class Agaricomycetes; order Agaricales; family Psathyrellaceae; genus Coprinopsis; species Coprinopsis strossmayeri. Next base: position 195,732 of record FTPT01000020.1, read on the forward strand.
TATAGACCGTGGTTTCCAAACAATGTGTCAGCGCCACGCCAGAATAAAAGCGCTGGGATGCATCGACCACTGTACCCCTATTACTGCAACGAGTTGATAGTGGGACCTAGTACCTTTAGCTGCCCACCATATCTTAACTCTAGGCAATGTCGTCCGAGAAACGGTCCGACCTCATCGAGCTCGATATGCGAGTGTTACAGGACACCTCAACTGGTCGAATTATCCTTGACCCAGCGTAAGTCGTCACCTTTCCTATAACAAGTTGTACCCGCCATATTACTCTCTGTGTAGACAGGCCAAGATAGAACTAGGCGAGGCAGTCGCCTCACGACTGAAGCTCACACCGGATGGAACACAGATATTATGGCCACAGCCCAGCGATTCTCCATACGACCCGCAGAATTGGACCGATGGTAGAAAGGCGATTCAATTGGCGGTAATAACCTTCGCCGCAATAATTCCTGGGCTCGCCCTTAGTCTTAGTGCGCACCACCTTCATTCCAGTTGACCACGACATCGATATGACAGCCTCAGATACCGATCTGATATTCGCCCTGGCCGAGGATTTCCGAACGTCCCCCGCAGCTGTCAACAACCTCGCCACCAAGTAGGAGTTCATTAATTCAGAGTATACCTCCTACATCTAATTTTAAAACAGTTGCAGCTTTATTGCTTCTGGAGTAGGAGGAATCTTTGGGATCATGTTCGTTCGCAGATACGGACGGTTGCCTGTGCTCTTCTGGTCACAAGTAAGTGCAAGTCTCTTTATGTATCCGAGAGTAGCTCATTATTATTTAAATTCTCTCAAGTTGCTGGCCCTAGCAGGATTGGTTACCTGTACCTTCGCCCCGAACTTCAAGGTTTTCTCCAGTAAGAAACTTATCCACTTCGCGGTAACGCACCTTTGACCGTGAATGTGGACTAGCATTCCGTATCTTCAGTGGCTTTATCGGGTATGTATTGGCTTCAGTCGCTTCAAGCTCCACACCAATGTCCTTTTCCATGAAACAAGCCCAACACCCCAGCTTTCGGTTTGTACTCCGAAAGGGATATTTCCTTATCAGGTAAATTTCTCACCCAAAACGGCAGGGCCTGTACGTCGTCAACGACATGTACCCGTTCCACCTCCAAACACGAAAGGCAAGTTTGATTGTTTTTCAGAATAATGCAGCTGGTGAATAAACTTCTATTAGCTTAATATCTGGGCTTCCGGGACACTCGCCGCGCTTTTTGTGCCTCCGTTTGTCGTCGGATTTCTCATTATCCGAGTTCACTGGCGCTGGGTATATGGGATCACCTGCATTCTGTCAGCGATGGCATTAGTTATGATTATTGTCTTCGGCGAGGAAACGTAGAGTCTAATAATTAACCGATCTTCCTCTGTTCTGATCTCCCCCTAGCATTTACGATCGAACAGGCGACTACACTGAAGACGAGGATGAAGACGAACGTACAGGACTGCGATATCGATTTGAGACATTGATAGGAATCACCGGCCTCAGGACTTTAAAGCATAGCGTTGGATGGAGGGAAGCTGGGCTCGCGCCCTTCAAGTTATTCTCGAGACCACATATGCTGCTCATGATCCTCGTACAGGTAGGTACCCCTTCACCTCGCTAGGGCTCTCCCTACAACACACTAAGGTGCTCGCGTCTAACTAGGCTGTTGTATTTGGCTTTGGACTTGGCATACTGGTACTCCCCAATTCAAAGTTTCTTTCAGCGCGAAGCTCAAGCTAGTATTTTCTTTGGTCAGATCACGAATGCGATCCTTCTGGGCACCCCTTCAAATGAGTTCGGATTAGGCGAGTTCGGACTGGCGGGTCTCTACGGGACGCCTATGGTGAGCTGCCATAGCTGAAAGGGAAAATAAAATAGACCTTAGCAAAAAAAACCAATTCAGGTTGCACTGCTTTTGGGCGAAGTATGTGGTCGCTATTTGAATGACTGGGTGGCGGAAGTCAGTGTACGACGTCGAAATGGCATCTTCGAGGCTGAGGACCGGCTCTGGTATGCACGTCTCTCGAAATTTTGCAAAGGGCAGGGCCGATATCCTAACTTCTAGGGTTTACTACTTGGCTATTCCTCTCTATATTGTTGGCCTGATCGTCCTCGGAGTATCTCTTGAGAAGCATTTGAATGTCACGGGAATTATTATGGGATGGGGTATTGCTCAATTCGCCATTATGCTGAGCACGGTAGCGGGAATAGCCTATTCTAATGACTGTTTCCCTGACCATGGGGTAAGGATAACCCTTATTCAAGGCTCGAGTGGCATTGTAATCCAGACGTCTTTATCCTAGGGTGAAATCATGGCGTTGCTGGCGTTTGCTTGGAGCTTCGGAGGTAAGCTCTGAATATTGAATATTGAATCGTTAATAGAAACAGATTCAACATGAACACCGTTCTTCGCAGGCGTTGGCATTTCGTATGCGCAAGAATCTTGGGTTATAAAGCATGGGGCGATGCAAGCCCTGGGTGTTGAAGGAGCGTGAGTCGAGATTATTCTATTCTACGCATCCAATTGCCAATCTGATTGTCCTCCTAGAATTGTAGCTGTCCTATTTATACTGGTTATACCCTTGGTACAGATTAAGGGAAGGTACTTCCGGGTATGCTCCAACCTTTGTAACCCAGGTCTTTTGACTGAAAAAGCCTTACCAGGCACACTTCAAGATGTAGATTGGGCCCCGCATCTTCCGTGGGACGTCCTAGCTTCTCTACCCACATGCGATACCCTATGTTCTGCCCGTGAAACTAATCCTGATTTCGCAATTTAACCGGTTAATTCATAAGTGTATCTCTGATATTACAGTGTAGGAGTACATTTGTATGATGCATGTAAGTGTAAATGTAAATGAGTGTCCGATGGAGTCAGTGTGTAATGATCAAAATGAACTGAACGTAGTAAAGAATGCAGGTTAGAAAGATCGCAACGAAGGTGGGAATGTAGTCCTAGAAAAGTGATGCATCCATGCAGAGGGAATGATAATAAAAATGTAAACAAAGTCTAACGAAAACCAGTTCAAAGTCTGAAGATCGTAAAGATCGTGAAAATTATATGGTATACATATCAAATCTACTGCCTGAACGGGTTCTTTGACCCGTCGCTCAAGGCGGAAGAACCAGTTGCCGTTGGCTTTAGAAAAGTCATATTCGACTGCTGGGGCGCTTGAAGCCAGTACGACCCTACCGAATTTTCTGTCAAGTTCGATCTGAGACCGACATTGATGTTAGATGGCATTGTCGTCGCGCCTAAGCCCAAGTTCGCAGGGGCCGAAGTCGTCGTGGCCCCGGTCAGATGTGTCGGCACCCAAGCTAGCATGAACCCAGTCTGCGCTGGGGGCAACAACGCTTGAGGAGAAGGGGAAGTGGAAGTGGGAGATGAATCAGGCGAAGTAGAATTATGAAGGTGAGGTTTAACAGCATTAGCGTATACTTGGGCATCTGTCAGGCTTTGGTAAGTGGGCATAGGGTGGATTGCGGAGAGAGTAGGGATCTGCATTTGTATTTGAGGTGCTGACGTTGATGTTGCTTGGTATTGCAAAGGTAGAGTGGCTTGGCCTGTCCGTTGTTGGGAGGAACCGTAACCGCCTATGAAGCTCTCAGCGTCCAGGTCGACCAAGACACCCTCTTTCTGAGGCGCAATAACAATAGAGCTCAGAGTCTCATCTGACTTCTTCTGAAGGAGTTGCAGCTTCCGAAGTTTGTTGGGTGGTGTCCGGGGAGGCGGAGAGGAGGCGCGACTTGAACTTCCACTATGGCTTCCATTTCGACTGTGGCCCGGCGAGGACGCGATTGGCTTGAGATCGCGTTTGATGGGAAGCCGAGGTTCAGGCGTGTGTCGAGGAACACCTGTCATCTCGGAGTAGATGGATTCACGTTCGACATCCCGTGTTCGACGAGAGGCATCGGTGGCCTGCCTTCGAAGTTGGTCCCGATTACGGTTGTTTCGCTTGGAGGAGTAATACCCATCCAAATCGGGAAGCGTGGAGGGGGTATGGCTGTGAATTGAAGGACCCATCGATCGACGAGAGTAGTCGTATGCGTCAATGTAAGATTCCAGGTCGTCATCTCGGGATTGTCGTTTGTTGCGGTTGTTGTCACGAGGAATGGAAAGGTAAATTTTGGTATCCGTTCTGTCCTTGTCCTTGTCAAATGTATTCATCTTGATATCCATTCCCAACTCTCTCTTCGCAACGTCCTGGTGGTTATATGCAATGGGAAGTTCGCCTTCGGGAGTAGCAGGCGTCCTGTTTTTCCGGGTGAAGAATAATTTCCAACTAGCCCAGTTCCACCTGCCAGTTCCCTTGACAATTCCCTTGCCTTTCGCAAACATCTCCGTCCTCTTTTGTCTCTGCTTCCTCGCTCTCCTCCTCCAACACCACAAGAACATCACAAAGATGAAGGCACATCCCAACGCCATCAGCAAAATCTGCCACCACTGCAACTTGAACTTGCTACCAAGCGCAGCGGGCTCGTTGATGCCTGTAATCGTCGGCAGCGGTGGACGATCGGTATCATCGGTCTTACTAGGAACCTGAACCAGGTCGCTCAAGCAAAGTCCCAATCCCGCAATGACAGCTGCATTGGTCGAGCAGTTCGCATCAACGCACTGTCCGTTCTTCACTACCTGTCCGGGGCTCTGGCATGACAAACACTTGTCAGCACCGGCACCCGTGCAGCTTGCACATCCTCCATCACAAGCCTTGCATTCCTTCGTTGTCGCATCGAAATACTGAGACTTGCTGCATGTTGGGAGACACCTTCCAGAATCTGAGCCTGTTTGTACGGACAGTACGGGTCGGGCGGCTGAACACGACGTGCATTGGGTGAATGAAGGACCGGAGCATGATTCACAGTCAGGGTGGCATTTCGTGCAGGAGTTTTGGGTAGGGGTGGTGTTAGAGGTGGTGGAGAATGATCCCGCGGGACAGGATTGGACGCATTGGCCGTCCGAAGCGAACAGAGAGCCTGGGCAAGAGAGACAGAAGCTTGCAGAGCCGGCACAGGTCGCACATGATGAAGAACAAGCTGTATATGAGTTGTAATCAATATCTATGATGGACAAGACAGACAGAGGACATACGAATGCAAGTGAGATTGTCTTGAGGGTTGACAAACGTTCCAGCCGGGCAAGATTCAACACATTTGCCGTTGTGTAGGACGGAGCCCGGCAAGCATCCTGTGCACTGAAGTTGATCGATGGTGGAGCCACTGCTGAAATTGGGAATTCGGCAGGATGTGCACTTCGAAGGGCAAGCTAAGGAAGCTATCGTCAGCGTGTCGTTAAAGGTACAGAGAGTAGATGCTTACTGTCACAGACGCGTTTGAGAGTATCAGCGACTAGGCCTTCACTTCCTGAGCAAATCCCATTTCCATCGGCCGAAACACAACGTCCGTTGGACATGAAGAACCCCCTCGCACATGTCAAGCAGTCTCCTTCTCCAGGCCCAACGCATCTGTCGCAAACATTAGAGCAACTGTTACACTCCGTGCCATCGCTGAAGGTATCAGAAGGGCAAAGGGCGCCAGTGCTGACGGTCTGCTGAGCAGGCTCACACTTAGTCCTGTCATTGGGGTTCAGGTTGAAACCAGGTCGACATGAGCTGCAGACGGCTGTTGTATCGGAGCATTGAGTGCATCCTAGTTGGCAAGCAGAACAGTCCCCACTTGAAGTGAGGAAGAAGCCTGGAGCACATTTCGAGCATTTCGAGTCGCCGCCATCGACCCAGCCTTGGTTGCAGGCGCAGGTTCCGTCGGGGTTGCATTCGCCATTAACGCAGTTGCAACGCTTCGGATCTTCTGGACCAAGTTGCGAAGACAGACAGCGCCCGGTACCGGAGATACCTTCGTCGCAACTTTCGCACCCTTCTGGACACGGCTGGCATTGAGGACCGAAGAAGCCTGCTGCGCACGATTCGCACGAAGGGCCAGAGAAGTTGGGCGGGCAGACGCATTGTCCTGAAGAGTTGCATACTCCTGATGAGGAACATGCCGGCGAACAGGTGGTCGATTGAATGTCGAGGAGGTTGAGATCTGACGGGAGTAAGAGTTGGACTACATCTGGTACGGAGTCCCAGAGAACGACCCGCTGGTTGTTGCCTGACACTGCCACCCACACGTTCTCCGACAGACCTAGGGAGTTTGCGGTTATAGTTGTTGATGAGTTGACCAATGGGGCCGTTGGGAGAGATGAGAAAGCCACTGGGCCAGAGTATCTTGAGCCTGAGTAGACGGCCAGCCCTGGTTCGAGTTTGAGGCTCAGTGGCAACGGCGCCAGACTGCCTGGGAAGCCGGGTGACGATGTGAGCGTCGATGATGAGGACGTGAGGAGGTCATGAAGGAGTTTTGGGTTCGTCGTTGACGAATATTCGCCTGGTAGCAGGCGGAGGGTTGTATTGTCAGAACCCTTTAGCTCTGCACCGACTATGGATACCAGTGAGCATAATCCACCACACATTACAGAACCTGACACTCACTAGTTGTATTTGAGTATCCTTGGATACATTGCCCTGGTACGCAGACTACTGCGGGCGTCGATTGTGAAACTGCGAACCATCAGCTCGAGTATCGTATGTGCAGTTACACTACTCACCGACTGTTGTGATAAGTCCAGCAAATAAAACGGAGAGTAACATGGCTCGAGTCGTGAACGAAGCAATAAAGATATAAGTTATAAGAGAACCCTCAAGGTCCCGTGGCAGAAGAAGATATATCGCGGTGGCCTCGAAGATGGTGGTTGAGGTTACACCTTGTACAGGGCTGAGTTCCACGTCGAGGACCCCAAATAAGCAGATTACGGACTTTCCATTCTTCGGAGTTCCTTTGGTTCTGGCATTGTTGCTCCATACGGCGGTTCGCTATTGTTCTTGCCATTGTTGAGCGAGAACAATGGCGTCGCCAAAAAGGTCGGGTACCGTGGGAGCTCCTTCCCTATTTGGAACTATAGCGGTATTTATTTGGCTTCGGCGGCGATGCCAAATATTTACGGCATTCTTAAGCGTCCACTAAGGGACTCGTCTTCAACCTTTTTTTGCTTTTCAACCATGTACTCCTCAATGTATTGCTTCCCTGCGCCCGCTGATAATGCTTTTCATGCTCCCAACAAGTCCTTCTTGAGGATGTCCTCTGATACTCCATCGATTAGCGATTTCGATGTTGAGCGACCAAAGAAACGACAACGGAGGAAATCGAAGGAATGGGAAGGTTATACGAATGTCTTCCCGATTTACTTGGATCCTAGAGTGCTCAGAACTCGAGATGACTTGAAGTTCTTCCATGGCCAGCTTGACTGGACCATAAGGCCTTCAGAGGAGCAATCATCGCCTGACCAGTTCCTTGCGTACCGTCGAGACCCATTGTTGCCTCTCAAGCTTAACAACAATGGCCATATAGCTCTAGAAGGTACAACGGCGTATGAGAATAGGTATACTCTACCGCGATCACCACGCATATATGCTGAGAAAAATGCGATTTTCTATTATTAGCCCAATTCCGCTGGCCCAGGGTTTGTACAACCCATCCGAGTCCGTCCAACAGGATTTCAGATCCGATACTACGGCAGTTCAAACTCCGTATGCGACAGTGGAAGATGATCTGCCTGTTTCCAAACCTCTTTATCTGCTAGTCGAGGCTCCCATCACCGAGGAAACCGAAAATCACTTCGCACGCCGGACCTCTTCTCTCAACTACGCTCCTACCATCTGCAGAAAGCACACCCAGGCTCATTCAACGGAGATTGTGTACACTACTATCGACCGACGCGAATTCCAAGCCGCGACTCCCTCGAGTTCTTCTACCTCATTGGATGACCCTGGGCTTGAAAACAACGAAGCTGGAGCCGAACTTGACAGCAACAATTACTGGAGGCACTTGTAGACTTGGTTCGCAGGCTTTCTTCGCCTTCTCTCTAGAACGCCGTTTATATCAAGCTAGCGGTGGTGACTGATTGGAATGGAAATTGAAACGAAACATCAACCAGGATCATCACTTTGGAAATGGCCTTGCTATAAAGAGGACTCCCTTTCAAGAATTTGACTCGCCGGCTCTGGTCTCTTTACTGTACAAAAAAACATTCATAATTTGTAAGGAACTCCAAGATTAAGCACGCCGCCTTGCTTCCGAACTTGGTCATCATTTTCATCCACTTCTATACGCATGGCGGTGTCGTTCTATTTGGCAACGATCTGGAAGCCAAATAGCTTTGTCAGGATCTAGCCATTGTTCCTGTCACTATCCGCCGCTAGGTAGCGCCTGGTCCGAGTCCAATCTTGTCGAGCTCTGTCCCGTCCCAGCGCTGGCAAGGGCAAACCCGGCCTGATTCAATAGGACTCCTCAACGGGCTTATGATAACATGGATAGCGGTATGTCTGCTCTGAAAATATCAGCTTACGTGTTTCGACAGCAACCCTGGGCGGCCTTCCACATCGTGTTGTGAATTATGCCAAACTGATCACTTGCTACCCAGTCGCTGCATTGACCTCAGTTGAAAAGGTGATATCAGTCATCCCAGCCTTTTCAAACAAGGCATTTTCCCGTCCATCTACCTGCCTATGTCTATCGGACCTTAATTCATCAAGGAATTCCATTTCCTATGCTGATGAACGCCATCGTGCTGCCCGCATCGACACAAGTTCGTCGTTGAAACTCCGACAACGCCGCTCAGGGTCTGGACATGGTGACGCCAGCTTCCAGGACCCGCATTTCCGTCTATATTTGGCGTTTCACTTTGCTCCGGATCTGAAAACCGCTGGGGATACTGTCTGTCACCTCTGATAGACGCTTCTCGGAGTATCGTGTCGATACTTTAAGGCATGCATGACTCAGGGGAAGTTTGGGGTTGCTTTGTCGGGCGCTTAATGCTCTGCAGATATCATCCCATCCCTCGTTGCTTTCCCCCACCTCTTCTCACTTCTTCATGACACGGTAAGCTTCTATTCCCAACTATGCCAGAAAGAAAAGTGCTATCATATGGGATGGTGCGCCCGCTGCTAGACAAGATCACCCTTCTCAGCTGATATTTCCCTCAGCAAAAAGAGGAAGAGTGGGACGAGGTGGATATTCCATCAGGCGATAGTAAGCGTTGCAATATTTCGGCATGTCCGACGTGACTCTTCAATACTGACCGACTTGAAAGCTGCTGAAGAGGCTCCCCCACCTCCACCATTGCCGAGGGTCGCCTCTATCGATGGAGCAGAAACTGTCCAAGTCAATGGCGGAGTATTCCACGCCATCGGAAGAGATAACATCGTCTACAACATCACCCAGATCACTCCTTCCGATGCCGGTAAGGGTTTCCCAAGGACATCTAGCACGCACTCACCGTGTTGACCTCTGATCAATAGAAACACTGCTTACGAAAATATTGAACTGGTTACCGAGGAATAACTATCGTGCTACCCAGATGGACAATTTTGATAAACGGACTTCAGGGACCGGATCTTGGTTCACGGATAGCGCCGCTTATCAAAATTGGAAGAAGGGCAGCAGGGGTATCCTCTGGGGGAGAGGAATACGTTAAGTCTAATCAATATGCAATGCATCTCTGTTCCCTCAACTTTGCCATTATTTATAGCCGGCGCTGGGAAGACTATTCTGGCGTGAGTCCATTATACAAAATTAGGACTCTGTGATACTAAAAACTGTTCGACAGCTCAATTGTGATTAATGACCTTGAAGAACTCGCACAAGAATTCCCAGAAGAAATCTCCGTTGTATTTGCCTACTGCCGACATCCCGACCCGACTCCCGTTCGCAGTATTCTCGTCGCGTTTGTGAGGCAGCTCCTGACACGCGACCCTGCTCTTGCCGAAGTCGTCGAGCCACTCTATGCCCTGCATCAGCGCGAGAACACACAGCCATCTCAGCCTCAACTTGTCAAGCTGCTTGAAGACATTTCCATGAGGTTCAAGACCCACTACTATGTCCTGGATGCCCTGGATGAACTACCACCAGAAGCACAGTTTGCTCTTCTCGAAGCTCTTTCTTCGCTGAAGGGCAATTTGTTCATCGCCTCGCGTCCGCTTTCTCAACTGGAAACTGTAGTTCCTCGCGCTGTGTTTATCAATATCTCAGCTCACGCACGGGATATCGGCCTTTTAGTCTCCCAGAATATCGACGGTGTGGCTGGCATCCGCGGTCTGCTCAATAAAGAGGGAGACAAGGAAAGAATAATTGCCAAGATTAAACAGAACTCACGCGGCATGTAAGCTGCTACACGGCTTTCCTAGCAGTGGGGTAGCTGATTATTGTTGAAAGGTTTTTGCATGCGGCTTTACAAGTCGAGAGCCTCCGAGACTGCGTAAACACTAAAAGCCTGTTCGATAAACTGGAAAAACTACCTAAGAAAATTGAAGACTTGTATACCAACACTGTACGCCGCATCGAACAGCAGTCGGAAGAGCAAGTGGAGCTTGCGAGGACAATATTGGCATGGTTGCTCTGCGCGTGCAAGTCTGTGTCTGTCAAGGACTTGCAATACGCTTTAGCGACGTCTCCCAACTCGGAAAGTGCGGTCATCGGCGAGTCCGCCTTGGTGGATGAGAAGATGATAGTCTCGGTGTGTTGTGGTCTGGTCACTGTAGACAGCACGAGTGATACAGTCCGTCTTATCCGTGAGTACTCGGTTGACTTTCGTGTCAATGGGTCTTTATTAATTTACTGTTATAGATCATACCGCAAAAGACGCCCTCAAAACTGTTTTGACAGCGTCCGTCCCGAAACCGCATGCATTGTTTGCAACGACATGTATAAAGCGGTTGAGCCTTTGTGGCGTCCACGAATCGAGCATGACGACGGAAGAGGAGCTCAATAAACTTTTAAACCTCCACCCTCTTCTCAAATACGCATACGAGTTCTGGGGTTATCATGTTCGTGAAGCCAAGATGGCAACCGACGCCTCCGTCATCCAATTCGTGAAGCAGTGCCAATCCTACCCCCACCTCCGATTCAAGGAACTGGGCTGGCAGGAGCTACACTCGTTATCTCCTCTCCACGTTGTCGCCCAGCACAACCTACCTGACCTCCTGGAGCATGTCATTGAAGAAGCTCCGGTTGGCAAGAAGCCGCGTCTGTGGAACTTGAAGCGGATTCGTAATACCTCCACAGTGGCCGTTGGCGTCAACGCGCAAACAAGTCAAGGAGTGACTGCATTGATGTTGGCGTCGGCCGAGGGACACGAAGAGATTGTGAAACGATTCCTTGAAATTAACGGAATCAAGGTCAATACGGCGGATGTTTTGGGTCTCACGGCCTTGATGCTAGCCGCTGAATACGGCCATACAGACGTTGTACAGCATCTATTGGCCCACTCGTCGATTGATGTCAATGCGGCGGATAAAAATGGCTGGACGGCTCTCATGCTGGCGTCGGAACAGGGTCATGAAGGAATTGTGAAACGACTGGTCGCGTCCTCTGGGATCGATGTCAATGCAGCCGAAGGATTTGGATGGACTGCGTTGATACTAGCTTCAGCGCAAGGACACGAAGAAATCGTGAAATACTTGCTTGCTGTTCCCAAAATCAGAGTCAATGCTACCGAGAAAGGAACCTGGACGGCGCTGATGTTAGCTGCGAATCAGGGGCACGAAGCTATCGCGACGCTCCTCCTTAACCATCCAACAATCAAGATCAATTCGAGCAATAAGAATGGATGGACTGCGATGATGTATGCTGCCAACAAGGGGAGCGAGGAGATTGTGAAGCGGTTGGTTGAGGATTTTGGGAGCAACGGGCGTCTTAAAGCCAAGACCGCAAAAGATGGGTCGACGGCGTTGATGATGGCTTCAAGGAGGGGACATGTAGGGATTGTGAAGCTCCTCCTCGAGGTACCTAAAGCTAACGTCAATGCGGCGAACGCCAATGGGCGTACGCCTTTGATGATGGCGTCGTCCCATGGCCATCCGGAGGTCGTTCAGACACTTCTCTCTGTTCCTAAGATCGATGCCAACCTGAAGGACAAGAACAATAGGACAGCACTTATGCACGCGTCGGAGAAGGGACAAGATGAGGTCGTCAAATTGCTCCTCGCAGTGCCGAATATCGAAATCAATGTTGGGGATGCTCATGGAGTCACAGCACTGGGCCTCGCGTCGACGGAGGGGCATGAAGAAGTCGTGAGACTACTCCTGGCGGTGCCTGACATTGAGGTCAATACTGTGGACGACTCGGGGATGACTGCCTTGATGAGGGCAGCGGAGGCAGGCTACGAGGGAGTCGTGAAGCAAATGATAACTTTCCCTGGAATTCAGTTCACTTCCGACTCGGAAAACAACCCTCGAGAGTCGACGTTTTTGATGCTTGCGATGAGCAGGGGCCACGAAAAGATTATCAAGCTTGTTCTGGACGTACCTGGAGTTGAGGTGAATACGGGAGATAGGGATGGGTCGACGGCGCTCATGTATGGTGCGTTGAATGGGCATGGAGCTGCTGTTGCCCAGCTTCTCGCGCATCCCGATATCGACGTGAACTCGAAGCACAAATTGGGATTTACGGCGCTGATGATGGCATCGTTTAACGGCCATGGGTCGATCGTGAAACGGCTCCTCGAGGTTCCTGGAGTAGAGGCGAATGTCTCCAACGAGAACGGGTGGACGGCATTGATGTATGCAGCGTGCAGGGGCCACCAAAGCATCGTGAAGGACTTGCTTGGTTGTCCTGGAATACATGTCAATTCTGTCGATGAGACTGGACGGACGGCGCTGATGATGGCTTCGTTCCATGGGTATGAGATTGTTGTGAGGGAGCTGCTTTCAAGGTCTTTGGGTACGCAGGTTAATGTCAACATGTCGAACCAGGAAGGTCTCACGGCTCTGATGTGGGCGTCGAAAAAGGGGCATGAAGGAGTTGTTAAGCTCTTGCTTGGGTATTCCGGGACTGAAGTCAACAAGATAGATCGGGAGGATGCGTGGACGGCGTTAATATATGCAGCGAGGTATGGGCATGTGCCTGTTGTGAAGCTGTTGCTTGAGGTCCCTGGAATCGAAGTGGAGATGGGCGATAAAGATGGCTGGACGGCGGTTATGTACGCGTACAAGTTTGGACACGATGAAGTCCTTGAGCTTCTGAAACACCCGCTTGGGACGCCGCTTTCCTCAACACCGGCTCCGTTTGACGAGGCCGGTGCCAAATTATCTAAGGACGAGTTGGAATCGCTATATAACACTAATAATAATCCAGAAGAAGTCACTTAATGTACACACATTGTATAGTTACAACGACATGTTTAAGTAGCACTACATAATTTATCTAGTGCAAGGGAAACAAAAACTCAAAGACTGGGGGTAGGCGTCCTCGAGACCAATCTCCACGTAGCATCCTTGCCTTCCCCGCCTACCTTCTTGATCCTTCCTTCTTCCTTCAGCTTCTTCAGATGCAAGTCGATACCGTGCATTGCCGGTTGCCAGAGATTCTCGGGATAGGAGGCATAGAGGGTTTTCACGATGTCCCATGTCGACCATACCTGGTCTGGTCCTGGCGTGGAAACAAGCGTCAAGGATGACGGGGGGGAAGAGAGTAACTGCACGACCTGTGCTTCCCGCTCCAATCTATGCTTGATGTACATAGAGATCGTCTCTTTGCCGCTGGTTACGACGGGTCCGTGGGAGGGATACAAAACGATAGACACAGCGTCGGGTTTCGAAGCTCCGAGAGTGAACTCCAACATCTTGTTCAGACTGCCGAGGTATAGACCTAGATCTTCGAAGACGCTTGTTCCCTGGCCGAGGATTGTATCTGCCGTGTAAAGGGCGTAGTCTTCTGGGATGTACAAGGAGATGGAGTCGAGGGTGTGTCCCGGGGTATGGAGTACGCGCAGAGAGATGCCGTTTCCCTGGATGGTTTGGCCATCTGCCAGGTCATGGAGCACCGAGCTGGGAGAAGAAGGGGTATACAGCTCCTTCGGCAGGGCGTCTAGGATCTTGGGCAGGACATTCCACCTCGCGGCTTCTTCGCTGAGTTTGTCAGCGGACAGCGGGAATTTATGTATCCGAGGTGCTGCGAACGGTTTCCCGGGGTTCCGGGCTGTCCATAGTTTCTGGAACAAAGCTAGGACAGCAGATAGACCACCGGTGTGGTCGTGGTGCCAGTGCGAGATGATGACATCTGAGATATCGGGTAGCGAGGGGTCGGTGGGTTTGGCCTCGGAGAGCAGGGCGGATTCGAGAATGGGTATGTATTCGTCTTTGCCCTCCGCTGTGTCGATTAGGATGTAAGGGTTGGAGTTGCCGATGAGGTATGTATTTGTTCCTTGCAGAGTGAATTTGCCTGGGTTCTGGACATGTACGTATTAGGTTGGTTATAGACGATGAAACGGGCTTCTAACCTGGCCTAAGACCCGGATAACATTGTCGCTGAGCTGAATGAGCCGTCGTCAGCGCTAATTGTGGATTTAGGCAGCCCTAAGCACCACCTTTGTGACATCCGGGATATATTCAAGGGTCGCCATCGGGGAATTCAAGGTTGTTCGTAAGGTTCTGCGGATCGTACTGCTGAAAGCCAAGGACCGTTCCCGAAGGATCTTATAACCCAATCTTCTGAACAAACCGGCAATACCTCGAAGGTCTTTAATCCGGTTCCCGGGGGGCCAAACGACTGCCTGTATTCAAAGAGATTGCACCTGTGTGACGCCATTTCATGTGATTGGTTCTTCCATAGGATTACTGGACAGTTCGTACCCCTATGGATATATAAGTAGGTCCTCTGGCGATGCACCACCTGACAGACCTGCAATGAAGGACCCTTTGCTAACTGAAATTAATCAATTTAAAATTAGGTAAGCAAATGCCAAACAATGTCAATCACGGCATCGACGCTGGAAGGTGAGTTGTCGGCGACGAAATTGTTCAAGTCCAACGCTCGTGCTGCTCGGAAGGGCATTCACGGATTTCGCAAAACCCCATCCAAATCCTAGCCTGAAGGCTCAGAAATCCAGAACCATGGACGCCGACGCTGGTGCACAATCAAAACGGAAGAGGTATGTTTCCGCATTGGCTCTGACGCATCCAGGGCGCTGACAGTGTATAGGTCTCCCTCTACGGGCTCAGAAGGCTCACCACCACCAGCTTCTCGTCGTCGTTCACGTTCCCCGCCACCTTCCAAGTCGAAAGACGCCGGAGATGCCACAACCAACAAGGAACTTGTAAAACCGGTA
The DNA here is from genome assembly GCA_900156845.1 of Coprinopsis strossmayeri. Taxonomy (NCBI): domain Eukaryota; kingdom Fungi; phylum Basidiomycota; class Agaricomycetes; order Agaricales; family Psathyrellaceae; genus Coprinopsis; species Coprinopsis strossmayeri. The sequence goes on from FTPT01000020.1 coordinate 210,882, forward strand.
GAGAAGGAGAAAGAAAAGGAATTCGATGCCAAAGCCGAATTTGCCAAACTCATGTCAAACAACACGCGTTCTGGAGGCGTGTATATGCCTCCGGCTCGTCTACGCGCTCTCCAGGAAGCGGCGGCAGCAGCGGACAAGGCCTCCTCCGAATACCAACGTCTGTCCTGGGACGCCCTGCGGAAGTCGGTCACTGGTATCGTCAATCGAGTCAACATTGCCAATATCAAGCAAATCATACCCGAATTGTTCTCGGAGAACTTGGTTAGAGGAAGGGGGTTGTTTGCGAGGAGTATCATGAAGGCACAGGCTGCGAGTTTGCCGTTTACGCCTGTTTTTGCTGCGGTCGTTGCGGTTGTGAATACCAAGTTGCCCCAAGTTGGAGAGCTGGTGCTTATTAGGCTTATCAGTCAATTCAGGAGGGCTTTCAAGAGAAATGACAAAGTGCGTGATTCGTTTACTATTCGAATCATCAATTCATTGACCATGTTGCAGATCGTGTGCCATTCAACCACAACGTTCATTGCTCACCTCGTCAATCAAGCTGTTGCCCACGAAATTATTGCTCTTCAAATCCTCGTGCTGCTACTCGAGCGGCCCACTGATGACTCCATCGAAATCGCAGTCGGCTTCATGCGCGAAGTTGGTGCTTTCCTCGCCGAAAATTCCCCTAAAGCAAACGCAACAGTATATGAACGGTTCCGAGCGGTCTTGAACGAAGGGAATATTAGCCACAGAGTTCAATACATGATCGAAGTCTTGATGCAAGTTCGTAAGGACAAGTACAAAGACAACCCAATTATCCCCGAGGGTTTGGACCTTGTGGAGGAAGAGGAACAAATCACGCATCAGATTCAACTCGAAGAACAAATGCAGATTCAGGAAGGACTTAGTACGTCTCAATTCTCTCTTCAGCCTCCCACGCGGGAGTTGACAATTGACCTTCCATAGACATTTTCAAGTTCGACCCTAACTTCTTGGAAAACGAAGAAAAGTACAAAGCTATCAAGGCTGAGATCTTGGGAGAAGACTCTGACGAAGAAAGTGGCTCTGAATCTGAAGATTCAAGCGACGAGTCTGACGAGGATGAAGGTAATTATCGCAGCCATCTCATTGTATGATTCCTTAGCTAACGCTACCCGCAGTCATGCCCGATAAACTGGGTATCGAGGATAAGACCGGCACTAATTTGGTCAATCTCCGTCGTACGATTTATCTGACCATCATGAATGCTCTCAACTACGAAGAAGCGGTGCACAAGCTTCTCAAAGTTCAGCTCCAAGAAGGCGAAGAGGTGAGCGTTACTATAATCCACGTCTGAGTAGTCGAGTTTCTAAGGCGAGAGCTAGATCGAGCTCATCAACATGATTATCGAATGTTGTTCTCAAGAACGCTCGTATTCTACATTCTACGGTCTTGTGGGTGAACGTTTCAGTCGTCTCAACCGTATCTGGACGGACTGCTTCGAACAAGCCTTTGTCAACTACTACACTACCATCCATCGATACGAAACCAACCGACTGCGCAACATTGCTCGATTATTCGGCCATATGATCTCTTCCGATGGTATCTCCTGGACTGTCTTCGAGTGCGTCAAGATGAACGAGGATGATACGACTAGCAGTAGTCGTATCTTCATTAAGATTATGATGCAGGAGCTGATGGAGAGCATGGGTCTTGTGGCGCTCAAAGAACGCTTCCAGGATCCCGAGATTAAACATGCTTGTGCAGGCATGTTCCCTACCGATATTCCTAAAAATACTCGCTTCAGTGTCAACTACTTTACGAGTATTGGATTGGGTATTTTGACAGAAGATATGCGAGAATGGCTCAAGGTAAGCCTTCTACAATCTCTTATCAGCATATATGGGCATTGAACACTGACATTTCGTTATTCCAACAGAATGCACCAAAACTGATCATGGAACAGCGTCGTGCGCTCATGGAAGCCGAGTCGTCTTCTTCCTCCGATTCCGACTCTTCATCCTCCGACTCTGATTCCGATTCTTCAAGCGACAGCGATAGTTCTTCCAGTTCGGGCTCCAACGTCTCTAGGCGCTCTCGCTCGCGTTCGCCTCGCAGACGACGGGGCCATTCGAGGTCTGTTTCTTCCAGCCGGTCTAAAGGACCCTCTCGAAGAAGAGGGGGAAGGGACAGGAGCAGGACTATGTCTTCTCGCGGGTCTAGATCCCCCCCTCCGGCTAGGCGAAGGAGGTCGCCTTCTCGATCCGTCAGCCCCCCTCGGAAGGGAGGAAGGGGTGACAGGTCACCTTCGCCTCACGGACGTGGTGGACGAGATAGGGATGATCCTCGGGATCGTCGACGAGATGAACGGGACGGTAGGGATGTAAGGGATAGGGAAAGGTCATCACGAAAAGACTATGGACGCATGGACGTTGACGACCAGCCTGATTATCAGCGCGATCGAAGGGAGAGGACGCCGCCGAGGGGACCCAAGTCCGGTGGTGGGGGAGGCTATCGACGCGGGTCGCCTGTGGGACGGGATAGGGACGTTGAGCGCGAGAGGGAGCGTGGTGGAGATAGGAACCGTGACAAGGAGCGGGAAAGGGACCGACGCCCGCCTCCTCCCTCGCCTTCTCCCCCACCTCGCGAGCGGGACCATGATCGCGGGTACAGGGATAGCAGGAACGGTCCTGGACGCGGCTATGGAGATCGGGATAGGGACAGATCTCGTTCACGTTCGCCTCCACCACATATGAGGCGTCGATCGGTTACGCCACCTGCTCGGCCTCCGTTCGTTGCCACCGCTGGTGGAGACCGGGAGAGGGATAATGGGTATGAAAGGAAGCGATAGGTCGTACTGTAGGACCTGTATAAGGTGACAGGATTCGATAGGACGGACCGATTGGTATGTAGTTGTGGAAAAGAGATGTGTTATCTTATCTCATCGTATAGGTATAGGAAACCTCAGCTTACCCATACCCATACCCTGTTTCGAACCAATGTTGTTTACAACTTTTAATGTATAGTTCCGTTCAAATCTTTCAACGAATGGACGTATTAAATTATGTGTTTGTTTAAGGTAGAGACCAGCAACGACGGTGAACAAGGAGGGTTAGGAAGAGAGGAGCCAATAAAGAGGAGCCAATAAGATATAATTTAAGGTTGGAAGAGCGGTTGTTGTAATGCGACGGGAGATGATGTATGGTGTATGTATGCGTATATATGATGATGGTCGAAGTGGAACCGTGGAGGATGAACGTTGAACACAAGACTGTCAGATAAGTGGAAGGGGTTCAAAACGAGACCGAGACACGCAGGCGCTAGGAGACCCGAAGGACAAACGAGGAAGGACGTGCGGAATGAAAGCTAGAAGAGGCTCGCCAATACAAATACACATTAAACCCGGGACGTAGAACAATATCACAAGACACGAGATGTTGAGAAATTCTGAAAGCGTGTGAATAGTCGGACCATCCACAAGCGACCCGGAAGAGAGAAAAAGACACGGCGAGTTTAAAGAATATACAAGGTATTGCCCATGCAGAAGTTGTCCCCAAACTAAAAGAGATATCCCCAATGAAGCCCAATTGCAGGAGAGCCGGATGTTAAAAAATACGGAGAGTTAAAAACAGAGACGCAGAACGATTAAAGCCCGAGAACGACGATAGCCGTGTCGTCAATCCACGACACGTCCATATTTACCGTCAACGCTTTCGCCACCTTGTCGTTCGATCGCTCTTCACCACCGAGCACCCGCCTCAGCAGCCTCATCGCCATATTCGAGGATGAGGTGCAGTGGTACGACTTATTCGTACGGGGCAGGGGAGGTCGATGGGGTTTGTGAGAAGGCGTCCGAACGGGAGCCGTTGGCTGAGGTTGAGAAGCTGGGAGTGTGGAGGAGGCGGCCGCAGTGGTATGTGGGGGGTCGACATTCGGGATGGCAAGAGAGTTCATCGATGACGAGAAAGAATTGCCTGTGAAAGGGACGGGCGAGGTAGGGCTGACCGGAGACATGGGGCGTGTGCTGGATGACGCTGTGGGAGGGAGCGCCGCGAGAGAGGTATCGATGGCAAGGCCAACTTGAGGGGCAGCAGGGGCAGCAGACGCAGCAAACGCAGCGGTCGTGCTTCCGTTAGTCTCGACGGATTGCAGGGCATCTCGCTCTTGCAATTTGAGCAGAACCTCTTCTGTTTCCTTTCGCGGAGAACCAACTTGAACCATCTCCTTCGCCCAGCTCTTCAGTACCTTTTCAATCCCACCTCCCGTAGAGCAGAGATCGGTGAAACCATCCGATGCAAGGACGAGATAGCGATGCTTGACTACCTTTCTTGTGCTTCTTCCATCCTTCTTGCCTTTCTTTTTTAGTCCAGAGGCGAGTTTCTCAAGCTTAAGTACGGTTGACAGACGAGATGGACGTCTGGAATTAGGCGGGCGTGCCAGTGGAGTCGCAGCCTCGTCGGAGGGTTCTTCATGCTTGCCCAGAGACCTGTATACGACCTCGGCTTCAGCGCTGATATAAGGCGGGGTCTTGTTCCTCGCCAGGAATTCCTCCCAGGGCGCGGTATTATGAACGAAAGGATATAGATTATAGAGGATTCGTCTGGTGAAATCCGGAGGCTGCTTGAAAGGAATATCGCCGAGGCCTGATAGGGGTAATTACTGTTAGCTCAGACCGGAAAGAGAAGGGATGAACACTGACATCGGGTGGGTGCCAAAGCACCAAGAACACGCCTATCTACCACGGCTGTGTCTTCCTCGCCCGGGTGCTCTCCTAAGATCCTCTTGATTTCGTCATCGTTGTCGCCGTTGTGCATAGTGGTGAGAACATCGACAGTCCATTCACCATCATCCAGGGACGCAGGCTCAGGGCTCCCGTCAGCATCCGACTCATCGGAATCGTTATCGACAGGAACGGTGTGCGTAACGAGGAGGCCCATGCAATCGCCTAGATTTGCGACCCACAGACCCTCACCTTTAGGATCGACAAGGGCTACCAAGGCGGTGGTGCCGTACATGCAGAGCCGGGCCTTCCGCCAATTATCGCCAAATTTGCCAGGGTTTCCGCCAGCAAAGCCGCCACTTTGAGTGCCACGAGGACTGTCGTTGATCGTGCCCCTGATCTCAGCATCAGAGTACTGGTCAAGCTTGTCTATGGAACCTCCAAAGAGATCGAGGACATCGTGAGCAATAGCATCGTCGAATGCGCTGATAGCCGATTGGAACAGTTGGGAGACACGCTGAGGATCATAGCCGGAACCTTCAGATGGACTTGGCAGATCTTTCTTAAGGAAATCGCGGATGATGATAGGGAGATGGTGCGCGACATGCTCGACAGTAACGTCTCCCATATGACCTGAGAGCCAGTCAATAAAGAGCGAGAAAACGATTAGATGTATGCGCACCGTCAAAAACTCCCGCCAACGTCCACGACTCGCCATGCACATCGAGCTGGGTTACGACATAGCGGTCCTGGGTTTTCAGGGTACGACAAGGCTGGAAGTTGATGCTGTCGATCAGCGTTACCCGAGCCTTTGGCGGCTCAGATTGAGCCCGATGGTCGCCTCCGCTGCCGTTCTCCTTGGGCTCTATAGGATCATCACTGATATCGTTCTCGCTAACAAAGACCGCCCGATGAGGCCTTGCAAGCAATCTGAGCTCCTTCCATACATCCTCCTCGTCCTCTAGGATTTCGTATGTCTTGGGCCAGGGTCCATCGTCGGGCCCAACCCTTGTTCCCGGAAGGTCTTCTAAATGAACAGTGCCTTTTCTCCGCTCTCTCGATTTCCGACTACTCGACATAGGCGCATTCTGGGTAACAGATGACGCTGAAGAGACCGACAGGGGTGAAGACGACGAAATTGCGGTCGCTGTGGTCGCCGTCGAGGTTGAATTGGCATTGGCGATGGGTATCGGTGCAGTTTTTGTTGTTGGTGCTGATGTCATATCGTCGCCACCATTGCTCGAAATGGGCCTGTTGGCGGTCGGCGTGGACTTCTCGGCTGCCATCGTTGTGGCAGTCGCATCGCGCGAGAAAACCATGGCCAGAACAGCCTGGCTCGCGCGATGGTACAACTGGGAGAGGCGCCGGGCAGGAATGGTGGGCCAAATTCGGTTTGTCGCCGCTAGATTTTTCGTGGGAGGCCCAACAGTTGCCGACTGCTCGTCGTCCTTGCTCGTCCTTTATCACGACCTCAGCTGCTAATTTCTATGCTGACCCGCGTTGGCCGACACTTGCGCGTCCTGTCTCCTTGTAAAGGGCAAAAATTGACTCCGAAGATAGTGATACTGCCTGAAATTTGCTAGGAACGTGCTTATTCCTTGTGGCCCGGTTTTCCGAACAACACCCTGGCACGGCGCCCAATTTTTTGGGGTTTTGCCACTCTGCTTCTGCACAAGATAAAAGCCAACGGACTGCTGTCAGCTTGCACTTGGATGATAAAGACAGGAATTGCGTACGCTCTCGGCGGCCGTGTGCACACGTACACCTCCTGTGCTGACGGAACGCTAACACTCCTTGGAGATCCGGGGTACGTCAAAGAAGACTGGCCGCTCGACTCAGTGGTGTGCCAGCGAAGCGCTGAAGTTTGCGGGGTAGATTCTCTTGGTGGCAACCTACTTGTGGCTTTTATGGCACTCCGTTGTTGCGGTCCTGCTGGCAATAATATTTGATCTCCCTGGATGATGTCTTATACCCATGCATCACGGTTCATTCGATTTATGTCGCTATTCCCCCCCGGCACCCACATTTACGGCTACCAATCGCGATAGTTCGGTTGACTTCCGACTAGTCTCTTACTCAAATGACAAGTGATTGAAAGGTGCGCAATCATCGCAGGAGGACCATCTTGGTCTGTCTCCGCTAATATGGAACCTATTTGACGCTTTCCCAGTGTTGTGAAGGACCAAGGGAAAGAGCGCCACAGGAGCCGAAATACCAAATCCTTTTTGCTACCATCGGATGGGTATGGCATTTCATTAGACGGACTGCACCATTCTTACTTTCTAGTAGAGGATAGTGTGCCCACAGTTCATGACCATTCATGAAACTGAGCCGTCCGGATCTAAAATAAACCACCCCGCCATAATCGCTATATTCTTACCCGCTGATACGCATTGCTTCGCGACGAAAGTCGTCAAGGCACATGGACACCATCCCCAAAGTGCCGTGAACCAGTGTGAACCTAGGAAAACATCCCATTGTTACAGATCTTGTTGAGATGTACATACAGGTCTAAAGCCAATTACCCCGCACTCATCGAACTTCCGGACGCTCTAGCCGATAACAAATGACGTTTTGCCCCGCCACCCATTCAAGAACTCATTAAATCCTTATCCCGCGTGGCAAAACACACTAAATCATAGTTAATGTGACTCCAGAGGTGCTTCTTTCCCTTTGTTCGACCCTTCTGATCGTCGCTTAAGATCCGTGCCCTTGGCAGCAGAAATGGATTGGAAGTTGTGATGACTTGGGCACAATCGCAAACGACCTTGCATCGACTACCGTTACCCTAACACTCATCTACCGTTGACCCTCATCCCACCTCAGTACGCGTTTAATATACCAGGTGATCTGAATTGGTTCATTTATTGCAAATTGGGCCTGATGTCTCCTGATGTTGATGTGTGGCTGAAACGAGCGAGGTGAGAGCAAGGCTTTGATCCGTTCCCACTGTTCCCTCGGACTCGCGGCGACTTGGGCAAAAATATCTCGTCGGTATGGAACGCTACACATAATTCCTTTTCCCGGTGGTTCCTCCGGTATTTCAACGTTCGAAGGAAGGGAGACAAGTCACCGCCTAAAACTTCGATATTTTCTTCAATTTGCGTTAGTATCACTGCCAAGACCTCGCAATGGCATGTAGACTCGAGCGGTATATATCCGAGTCTATATCCGAGTCTGGAGAATCCCGGCCTGCAGCACTGCTGCGGAGATAGACCCGCAGTCTGTATGAGCATATGCAGATTCGCCACATCATGGGACCAGGAATAAATAACATCGCCATCGGAGCAACACTGCGATTCATTGCGAGGTCCGTAATAATAGCAGTCCTTCTGGATTGCGGTTGATAACGGCTCCATATGCGGGCAAGTGTATGTTTTTCTCAAATTTAAAGCAAAAAGTACGCTAATAACGTACAGCTCCAGAAAACGAATAATAGTACAATCATCTTACACCATTAACGATCTCTATGGTCTAAGTATATATGACGTTTACCTTGTTTTCTATTTCCTCTAATGAGCGATTAATTCGTTCAATCTCGTTCCTATGTGGGTTCAGAATTCCTACCCCCTGCCAAGCAAACAATCTGGCTAGCCTTCAACATCCCGCAGTCGACGCCACCGGCTCCACTTCCGATTTATCGTGACCTTCGACTCGAATTCCAAGCGATTGGAGGCGAGCGACGGTACGATTCAATAACTTGGAATGATGTCGCTGGAAATGAATGAGGTTGTTCTCATCGTTGAACCGTACAATCTTCAGATTTGGAAACCATTCCTTGGCTTTCACTAATTCGCTGAACATAGTCTTGCAAGTTCCGATCGTCAATTGGTGCTGGAGAGCTTGCACACCAAAGACTGTGACGCTCGGCATCCGCTGGAGATCAACCGACCCGTACCAAGTGCACGACAAAGAGAACTCCTCCAGCTTCGGACAACACTTCGCCAACTGGGACCTAAACCCGTTCAGGCGGACGCCGAAGAAGGGATACACCAGGTGCAGGGCCGTGATGTTGCTTCCACACGTCCTGAAAACCTCCCCAGCATCCGCATCGAGTGAGTTTCCCCCAAAAAGACTGACTGACTGGATTGTGGGGGCAGACGACATCCACTCGCAGTACCGCGTGGCTTTCCAAAAGTCATGCACGCCTAGCTGCGTTCCGGATGGAGGTAGCTTAGCTCCCTTCAGATTTTGGCTGCTGGAACCATGCCGGAACAGGTACGGTGAGCCAACCACTCGTAGATTGGGATGGCTATGGAGGAAGGACACCCAGGCGGCTACCGGGACGCCACTCTGAGGCGAGTCCAGCTCAGGATCATCTGCAGCGCTCGGATCGAGCCAGTTGACGTACTCCAAGCCCGACGAGGCGCCGTTAAGGATGAAGCTCGTCGGGTTGGCATACACCTTTTGATAGAATATGCTGCTGAAGGTGAGGGAGCTGTGGAACATGAGGACTTTGAGGTGTGGAAGGGAGCTGAGGGCGAGTCGGACGTTCTGGACGCCCTGCTCGATATTGGCCGCGCTGTGGTCTGCGAAAGCGATGTCCAGGCGCTTCGTATGTTGTCCTAGAGTGCCAGAAAAGCCCAGGAACAGTGGCCTCCTCGACACAGACGCCGCGATGCCTGCAGCATGTTTTGCGCGCGTGATCACTAGATGCTCGTAGAGGAAGGGTATCGCGAGCAGGTACCACTCCTTGCAGACGCGGATGATATACCGTTTAGTCACCTAAACCGGATCGGATTAGCTGACATGAATCACATGCATAAGGAGCATTGGTTTAGGACATACGAGTGCTTGCTTCCATCGTTTGTGTTCCTGAGTAGCCGTCTTAGGTCGTACCGAGGAGAGCGGGGGCTGTAAGGGATCGGGTACTGACGTCGCGTCTCGTAGGATCGTGATCCATAACTCGGGTGGGAGAGCTGGGACGTTGCTTGCTTTCCTTGAAAGCCTTTTGAACGACATCACCATCCACTAGCTCACAGGGTGATGGCAGTTTGCATCTAACCACATCATGATAAGAAACCGGTCCCTGTATATATATTACAGGCTGAGCCCTTCGCCGCCCGGGGCGTTAGCTCACGGAAGGCAGAGTCTAGATTCCGTGTGGTAAATATGCTTACAGCTCCAACTCCGTTTGGAGTCTACCTGTATGGAATAAGGAGCAAGTACGTTGCATTCTAAAACATAACGTGAATGCAAAGTTATTGTTTCGTCACATCTTTCGTATTTTGTCGGAGAGAAGTAGGCATCCCGGTCCATCTCTGGAGACATCCATATCATATGTTCTTGAAATTTTCACGGCAAGCGGTGAATTGCATCTTGCAAGAGTGGAATCCTCAGGTAACGCCTACCAGTGAATTACGTACTATATGATTGAATGCATAAGTACCACATATGTGCAGCTGGGGAGTTATTGAGGGAAAGGTGCTCTGAGAGCGGGCAATCGATCGCGCCTAGGCCCGATTGGAGTGCTTCGGTCGGTGAAAATGCACTAAGGGGTGTATTTCGGAATGGTCATCGGGGTTGGACTGAACTTCAGTTCCGTCCATTGAAAAGCTTTGGTTTGCAAGAACACACAACAGATAAGCGATGGTGTGTACAGGCCCAGTTGTCCGACGAAACCTATTTGGGAGAAGACTCCATACAAATGCATAAGCATCGGACAATGAGAGGACCTACTTAATGATCAGACGCTCGAATCATACACCCTGATAGATGAAATGGTTACGAGCGATGACACCGGAATATCAAAGAGAACGCACGGAAATTAACTCTATTTCATCGTACCCTTCAACTCGAAAGCCTAGCGACCGCAAAGAGGTAATTCCTTGATTAAAGTCCTTGGAATGTTTCTGTTGGAGATGTGCGATGTTCCATTCGTCAAGAAAGCGTATGGTCTTGGCATTCGGGAACCAGTCCTTTGCTTGCAAGAGGTTTTCGAACATCCTCTTACAATATCGGGAAAGCATCTGTTGTTGATAAATTTGCACACCGAAAACGGTCACATTGGGGAAGACGTCAAGACATAAAGGTCCCGTCCACAACGCCGTAATATAGAACTCCTGCAACTTCGGACAGTGCACTGCGAGATTACCAACGAGTTCATCGAAGCTATGACCGGCGAAAGTTCCTTCGTGTAGGAGATGAACAACCGTGAGATTGCTCCCACATGTCGCGAGAAAAGGAATGTCTCCACCAAGCCCGTACCTATTAGGATCTCCGAAAGCAAGAGATCGAAGACCAGGAAGGGAGGACAACCACTCGAAATCCAACTCTGCTTGGCCCAGGTAATAGGTTCCTAGTTGTGACAGATGAGCCAGGGATGCATTTCGCGACAGGGCGGTGGGACCCCTATTGCGAAGGAACAGGTTGGGGAAGCTGATGAGATGCAGATTGGGGTGGGAATCGAGGAACATCAGCCAGCTGCCAACTGGGACACCCGTTTGAGAGCCCGAAATAAAACCGTGGTCATCAACCCAGTTAACACACCGCAAGGTGGGAGACGCGTCGTTGAGGAAGAATGCTTCCGGATGCTCGTACAGGGGTATGTAGAGCCTGTCACTGAAGGTATAGCGGCATTCAAACATGAGGACGGTGACCCGGGGGAGGCCCTTGAGGATGATGCGGATGTCTTCGACGGCGTTCTCCACATTGGCGGGATTAGCATCCTGGAATTGAACATCCAACCGCTTTACATAGTCTCCTAGAGATGCATGACCCTCGTCGGCGATAAACGGCGGCTGAGATACACATCTCGAAAGCGCCGCAGCTTGACGGCTGAGAGCGACTACGATGTGCTCGTAAAGGAGAGGTATTGTCAAAGAATACCATTGCTTGCAAACACGAACGACATAGCGTCTGGTCACCTAGGAACATAAAGTCACTAACCTGAAAGTTGGCAGATGGGAACTAACGATTGATTGCTTCCAGCGCCTATATGCCTTGGTTGCCTGTCTGGGCCATACAAACCGCAAAGGAGGTTCCAGAGGGTCTGGTACTGCAGTGGCCTCTCGCAAGATAATTTGCCAAATTTCAGGAGGAATATATGGCATATGGATTGGCTTCTTGAATGCTTCCTTTGCCGACATCGACTCTGGATTGAAGGGAGATAGGAGGTAAGTCTAAGGTGCAAGCGGCACTGCCAGACGACTCCTATGCAGGTGACGTAATCACCGGGTGTAGGCTGTAATTGGACCAGCCTGACCAGGATTTTCTATGTCTTGGAAGTGTTCTAGCGGAATATTACTGCAGCTTCGAGTCAAGCTCACAACCAGCATTACTTAATACTTCATTTCCATCACACCCTTCTACCCATTATATGCATACATCTCGAATGGTTTGGTAGGGAGGTATTACAGGAATCAATTGTTTACCATCGTAGCTTTCGACGCTTGTTCCAAACTCAGCAAGCTCGGAGATGCATTGTTGGAATGCTTTGAGGTGATTTTTGTGAAAATGGTCGAGGTTCCATTCGTCAATGAAGCGCACAACCTTGAGATTCGGAAACCAGGCGTCCTTGATGTGCAACAGATCGGCGAACATTCGCTTGCAATCTTTTGAGTTCATCTGGAGTTTCAAAGCTTGTATGCCGAACACAGTTACGTTTGGAAAAGGCTTGTCCGGGAAAGAGAGGTCAATTTACTGCAGAGAGTGGCCGTATTTCTCGGTCGCCTTCCAAGTTAAGACAAATTCTTGAAGGTTCGGACCATGCTTTGAGAGCTGTAGAACCAGATATTCAAACCCTTCTTCGGGGTACAAATTGAGATGGACGGTCGATATACCGCTTCCGGAACACGTGAAAAGGCTAGGAAGAATCAGGTTATCGTCGTAGTCGCATGGGTCCAAGAAGGCTAGAGATCGTAGCGTTGGGAAAGAGCCGGATGAGAACATTTCGGTGTATAGCTCAGCTTCGGGGAAATATGACACTGCAAGCTGAGACACATGGTGCAGTGGGTAACCGTCATCACTGGTATTTGCGATCCCAGGGTCGAGGGGGATATATCGATCGAAAATTAACAATCGAGGTGGTATGATAAGGCGCAACTTGGGATGCCGATTGAGGAATGTGAACCAAGTACTAGCGCCGAGCTCGGGAACGTCACAGGAGAACAGTCTTGCACCGGTCCACACGACACACTCTAAACCAGAAGCCACATCGTTGAGAAAGAACTTGTCGCTTTGGTAGAAGCCCTGTTTGAAGATGTAGGAATTAATAATGCTGCAGCATCTGTATGTGAGGATGCGGAGTTGTGGGACGCTTCGAAGGATGAATTGAATGTCCTCGATTGCGTGCTTCCCATTGCTAGCCGTCAGATCTCGCAACTCAACATCCAAGCGTGTCGTGTAGTTCGAGACGGAATTACCGAAACTGCTGGCCAGGCGATCATAGCATACGCCGTTCGAGACAAAGTGAAGCTCGTCTGATAAAAGTTTCGCAAGAGAAACTGCCTGTCGGGTGCGAGTGATGACGATGTGCTCGTAGAGGAAAGCCATCGCAATCGAGTACCGGTCCTTGCATACACAAACGACATGTCGTCTCCTTACCTGGATAATAGCTTTAAATTCGTGCTAGACACATAAGAAGAGAAATATAGCACTGACCATGGCCTTCTCCCAACGTTTGCGCTTTTGTCGACTCCCGAGGCCATAGGGTGTGCAAAGAAGGTTCCAAAGGATCTGAGACAGCTGTAGCTGCTTGTAGAATGATATTCCAGAGCTCAGGCGGAAGATGAATACGACGCTAGCCTTGAATTGAGAGCAGATGGTTCATCGCGTCGCGTTTATATTACGATCGGGAAGGCCCAGGCCTCGTTGAAGCCATTACGACATCTGTTGTCAAGCCTTCTTGGCTCAGTTGGCTAGAGCGCAGGTCTCATATCACGTGATATGGGTGGTAATCACCACGTAATCCTGAGGTCGCAAGTTCGAGCCTTGCAGGGGGCACTCCTTTTTGCTTTTCTTCCCTAAATGACTCATCTTCTGACATAGTATACGCACTTTTAGTCGACCGTAAAGTACGTGCTCACTTTTCATTTCCCTTTTCCTTCCGTGCGGGCGGAGAGGCATACGGCCCTTGGATGGGTTGATGATGAGATAAGATCACAGATTGTAGATCCGATCCAGATCATAGATAAGATAAATTCACCACCGTCATACCGTCCCCTTGATAGCTTCTCATTCCTGACTATAACGGTGCCAGAGAAACGCCCGTACCATCCCTGCATTATCGATCTCTCAGATCAGCAATTGCTATCCAACAACAGATTAACGCAACTGAGGATATACGAAGTAGTTATTCGCAGTAGCCATGGCCCCGGCGAAAGGAGGAAATTCGAAGAAGGAAGCAGGTCGTGCTCGCAAGGCGGAGAATGAGGCCAAAAAGGCTGATGCAGCGGCGGCTGAGAGGGTGCGTCATCGAAGATCCTGGTATCGGGAGACTGACTCTGGGACTCTGATGCAACTTTCTAGGAACGTAAAGAGGCTGCGAGCTGGGCGGACGACGATGTAAAGGGAGGAAAGGCGAAGAAGCAGGCTCAGGAAGATAAACGCAAGGCAGACTTGGCTCGGAAAGCTGAGGCTGCTCGTCTGCTTGCTGAAGAGGAAGCAGCGGTTCCTTCGAAAGCTAAGGCCGCACCGAAGGCTGGAGCCAAGAAGAAGGATACTAATTATAAGCCTGCTGGACCTGGCGCGATCGCTGCTGGCGGTGGCCTGGGATCAGTTGGCGAGGACTCCAAGGGAAAAGAGAAGGAAGAAGAGGTCGAGAGCTATGCTGCAACGGGTATCGACAACGCTCTGGATCTGTTGGAGGTTGTCACTGCGAAGATGGACAAAGCTAGCGTGGGCTCGCAGGCTGCAAATATTGAACGACACCCTGAGGTATATTCCTTAATCTTGTGGAGTGTATGATATTGTTCTGACCGTTTGATCTTTTTCAGCGACGGTTCAAGGTAAATTGAACAGCGACAGCCTGGTAGAGGTCGATTCTCACATCGTTTACAGGCTGCATTTGAAGCATACTCAGAGCGAGAACTACCCAATCTCAAACAAGAGGTAACTTTTAGCCCCTTCTCCCCCTTGCATTTTTCTAATGGATTCCACATAGCATCCTGGTCTGCGATTACAACAATACAAGGTATCTATTGTGCGAGGGTACGGGCCGGGAATAAACTAACATTCCCTTTCAGGACTTGCTGTACAAACAATTCCAGAAGTCGCCGGAGAACCCGTTCAATCAAGCAACTGTTGCTTACGATGCTACCAAGGACGAGAAACTCGAGGTCCTCAACAAGCGCAAGGCCGAGATCGAACAACGCCTGCGGGACAAGCAGTGAAAGCGCTGTAGTGTTCAGAATATATCATGATGCAGCTAATCTTACCGGGAGGCCTTATATGCCCGCTTCTACTAATTTCTGATCTATTTTTTCAATAGGATTGTTTTATTGACCTCTTCTTGATTGTGGCTGCTCTATAATATGAGCAAACTCAGGACTTCTGCACTCATTGGCGATACAAGTGCTGTTGCTCGTCACGTCTTTTATGTTGGCGGCTATTACTCATGGTAGTCGGATGATCAACTTCAAGTTTAACGAAATTGTCAACGGAGGTGTGTCCCCGAGAAGCCCTTCGCCTTGGTGAATAGATGGATAGAATCAAGTGAAACTGTTCGTTACTCGAGCACGAGGTCCGATTACTCGCGGATCGACAGGCGTTCATAAGCATTTTACAGCTTTATTGCTTCTGTACCTTCTGATGAGGACCGTTGTTACATTTAACCGTTCGACAATTTCAGGAATTTGGTGGCATGGCCTGATATCCATTGAATTGTGACACAGCCTGATCCTTAACATGTGCTGCGCCTACGGAATGCTGGGCTCTGCCTATACTGAGGCTGTTATTCTTCTCGGGCGAGCAAATATTGCGGTGGGGTCTGGTGGTATAGGAGCCAACACAGCCATGATTATGTAAGGCCATTCTTCAAGAATAAAAGTTTTCGGTTTCCGCCTTCTTCCTCATATTCTTCTCGACCTCGACAGTCATGACCCTTGTTTTGCCACCGTCGCCGCCTCGTTCTGCATCGACAAACTCGGTCACCATTACCCCTCTGCCAAAGTCCTTCTTTGACCCTATCATTCTCGACCTTTTGCGAACCCATTTTGACAACTACGGCGAGATCAACCAATGGGTCCCATTGCCTGGGTTTGGCAGAATTTTGGTGGTTTATGAAGAAGATGATTCCGCGGAGAGTGCCAAGCTGCATTCAGATCCTATCATGCTCCAGGCGACTCCCGACCAGTAAGTCTATATCTTTTGCGCGGCCAGCAAATTCTGACGGACACGCAGTCAGGAAATCCTGCTGAGGGTTTATCGTGCAGATCGCAATCCTCTGCTGGGTCCAGCGTGGAATGGGCAGACACATGTCCATTACTTGCAGCCTCCGCAAGTCGAGAAAAATTTCTTGATTTCCCCACCCGGATCGCCACCAGTAGGCTGGGAACAGATTCGAGAGGACCCGCCCAATTCGGCGCCTTTGGCTGCTGACCTGATGTCCGCTCTGAAGAGGTTGAAGGTTCAAGAAGAGCAGGAAGAGAGGGGTCAGTTTGCGATGTTGCTTGACCCTGCGGAGGCGGGTGTCGGCGTGTATGTGGAAGACTGTGATGCTTCCGACTCCTTCGAAATCAGAGAGGAGGATTGGGTGTACGGCGAGACCATGCCTGCGAGAGAAAAGTGGCAGCCTATCCCTACTGCCATGCCTCCTATGGCTATCTCTGTTTAATGATTCACGGTGAGTTCACACCTTCAATCGATTATGTCCCTTCTTTCCGGATGATAAACTATCAGACCTGTTCTGAAGTCGACTAATAAGTCGACCTTGGAGGACAACCTATATTGCCTTTTTTACTGACCATATTCTTGGTCCATCGTTCCTCGAAACATTTGCTAATTCATATCCTGCTCAACAGATTATCACTGTAGTATACCATTGCCTGACTGGACCCTTTCAGTGAAACCTTGTACGTGTCCACTTTCTTTTCTTCGTCGGCTGTACCCTTCTTCTTTCGAGATGAATAAACTTTCAGACCTGTTCTGAATCCTTTGGATCTGGAGACAAACCTATATTGCCTTTTTATCTGACTCTTTTCTATACAACTGCTGCCTCAACTTGTTTTACTGACTCAACTATTCCTTTTCAGTCATCCTCGCTTTGTATCTATTATCATCACGGACTTGGCATCTTCTCATTGTACAACATATTTCCATAGTTCAGCGGACTCGTATATAGATAGTTTGTACCATATATGACACGGGTGGACTCTTGTCATTGAATCTGTTATCAGTAACACACACTAAGGTTCCGATGGCGGACATGATATGACCGTGTTACACTTTACGTCGTACGGTTCGGGTTCCCCACACAGCCGCCGGATTCCTTCCTTGAACCTCAACCGCGTCCTACACCCTCATCACGTTCCCATTCTCTCCTCGAAATGAGGCTATACCAATCGATATCGCTCTTAGCTCTCCTGGGCTTAGTGCCGGCCTACGCAGCACCGTCATTGTTCGATGATGCGCAACAAGTCCTGAGCAACCCTTTTCTGAAGCATGACGTGAAGGACATCGCGTCGCAGTACCTCAACGATGCAAAGAAGGCTGTCTTGAAGGGAAAGAAGAATATGCAGAAGTGGATTCACGATGGTAGAGAGTACATCAAGCAAGACAACTTACTTTGTGAGTAGACAACAAGTCCAACCGGGACAGGGACTGACCGCTGGCACAGACGAGCTCGTAACCCATCCTTTGTTCACCACCCAGCAGCTGAGGGTGACAGAGCCTGATCTCTGCGATTCTTCCGTCAAGCAGTATTCTGGGTACCTTGACGTTGCTGAGGACAAGCATCTGTTCTTCTGGTAAGGGAACAGCAGTAACACTTATTGGCGTGACGTTTGCTGACCTTTCGTAGGTTCTTCGAGTCGCGCAACTCGCCCAAGGACGCACCGCTTATCCTATGGTTGAATGGTGGACCTGGTTGTAGCTCGTCGACCGGTCTTCTGTTTGAACTGGGACCATGTTCTGTCTCGGACGAAGGTCGCAATGTCACCGGGAACGCTTTCAGCTGGAACACCCATGCCAACATCATCTTCCTCGACCAGCCCGTCAACGTCGGCTTCTCATACGCTGACGGAAGCACATCAGTCAATTCCAGCCCACTTGCTGGCAAAGACGTCTACGCTTTCCTGGAGCTCTTCCTCACTCGGTTCCCCGAGTACTCCACTCAGCCCTTCCACATTGCTGCGGAGAGCTACGGCGGAACATATGCTCCCAACTTTGCTAGCATCATCCATAAGGCCAACAAGGAATTGGCTGTGAGGCCGAATGCTCAGTTGAAGCACATCAACCTTGCTTCTGTTGTTCTCGCAAATGGCTTGACCGACCCGTATATCCAATATGGCTCCATCGCCGACTGGGCCTGCGATGGACCTTATCCTGTCTATGATGACCCTAAAGGACCTCAATGCCAGGCTTTGAGGGGAAAGATTCCTACTTGCCAACGATTGGTCGAGTCGTGCTACAAGTTCAACTCGAGGTTCACTTGCGTTCCCGCAGTCTTGTACTGCAACTCGCAAATCTTTGCACCTCTCATGCGTAAGCTTTCTCGTTACATCTTAATCTGCATATAGATCTCATGATGGAGCTCAGAAACTGGACGGAATCCTTACGATGTCCGACGAACATGCGATCGCCAGAAGGATGGTGATCTGTGCTACAAGCAAATGGGGTGGATCGAGAACTGGATGAATAACCCCAAGGTGAAGGCCACGCTCGGAGTCAGCCCAGAGCGCGACTTTGCATCGTGTAATATGGAGGTCAACCAAGCTTTCACCATGAACGGTGATGGTATGCACAACAGTGCTCTTCTCCTCCCTGAATTGGTGAACGATGGCGTCCGGCTGTTGGTGTACGCCGGCAATGCAGGTAAATTTCTAGCCACGCTCAGTATCGACTTCTGTCTTTCTTACTCCTCCATTTCCAGATATGATGTGCAACTATATGGTGAGTTGGATTTGCAGATTTCGATCAGGTACATGTCATTTCAGGTGCTCCCCATTTACTCCGATTTAATAGGGCAATGAACGATGGGTCGAAGCCTTGGAAACTAAATTCTCGGCGCAATACCGGCAGGCGAAGTCCAAGCCATGGTTTCCCGTCACACCTGGGGTTGTGGCAGGTGAAATACGAAGCGCCGGATCGGCAGGCAACGTCACATTCCTCAATATTCACGAAGCTGGGTGAGTACCATTTCCTGCTCCGCAAGACTCCGCCCCTTGCCTGTGGCGCCCTATGCCTCGGCTTGCAGTTGGGCCGTGCATGCTGATTACAAGCTTATGCTACGCTTTGCTGGCGAGCGCTTTGTGTCGTATCGTCATTAGGATGAG
This sequence comes from Coprinopsis strossmayeri, assembly GCA_900156845.1. Lineage (NCBI taxonomy): Eukaryota > Fungi > Basidiomycota > Agaricomycetes > Agaricales > Psathyrellaceae > Coprinopsis > Coprinopsis strossmayeri. Next base: position 229,995 of record FTPT01000020.1, read on the forward strand.
GTTGCTGACTGTATTCGTCTTCTAGGCATATGGTGCCCTATGACCAGCCAGAAGCGGCCCTGGTACGTCTGCAAGTTCCGTTCTAAGACTGAGAGATCCAATCTATTTCTCAGGCTATGATCACGCGGTGGATCCTGGAGCTTCCTCTTTCTCTCCCTGAGGTCGAGAGCAAGCACCATCCATCCATTCCTCCCTTCTAAAGCGGAGGGTGCTCCTTTTAACTCGGACGGCGATCGAGGTGGTGTCAATTGTGTCGAGTATCTTCCTCCTTGCCATTTATGGCTCTTTCTCGGGTTGGGAGGCGCTCGTTTTCCCAGGCATGTTTTGCCTTTTCTCTTGTTGGACTCCTTTGTGTCACTCCTTTGGGTCGCCTTCCTGCTTCTAGAGATTTGTTTGCCATGTTGCCTTGTTTGTAATTCTAGCGCCCTCTCTTTCGGTGGGAACACTGGCCAGCTTCTTAGAACTGGAGGAGGCGAGAACTTGGTTTATCTATTTATTTGGTTTCGTTATGGTGGCGCGAGGATATCTATGGGGCGGAAAGTTCATACCACAGCACGTGCTGAGACCCTCCGGCCTCCTTTCAAGTGCCGGCCCAGCCTGAATGTGTACTCTCGACATGCACCGCCTCCATGCAATCGAGGAGCCATATCCATTCACTAACCAACGCCTCCATTTCTACTCCTGATCTGGTCATTAACTGTATCATAGGTTTATGATTCCTCAACAAGTTAATACACGAAAGTTGCAGCACGGAGCTATAGCGCTATCGATACAATGTGTCCGAAGAAGGCTAGGTCCATTGGAGGTGGATAATTTAATGCTAACTACTTCTACAGGGAATGAATTGAATTGACGAGAGCGTCAAAGCTGTTGAACGGGAAAGAATGAAGGAACGGGAAGGTGAGAGATGACTTATTGTACATACAAGTTTGATGCTAATGATACATCCCAAGGAAATGCGAGATAAATACTACATAAAGATAAATGAGTCGAGAGATTGAAAGCTACTACATACAAATGTTCATGGAGAAAACGGCGGAACCAAAGCAGAAAGATAAGGGAGAGGAGGCAGTAACGAGTGAAACGGAGGGCACAAGGAACGGATGAGGAAAGGATTAGTAGCTGGGGAAATACTCTGGTTCTGGGTCCATGACGAACATCTCGTCTTCGGGCGGATGTCCAAAGTACTCAGCTGGGCTGATGGTGATTGGATGGACGGTGTTGCATGGCATCCCGTATTCGTCAACCATGACCGGATTGCTTGGTTCGTTGTAGACGAAGGACGAAGTCGAGCCGTTCATCGTGTATGCCGAATCTGCAAGACTCGAAGAACGACGTATGAGCCCGGGCGCGTAGGATGCTGGTTGCGACCATTGACCAGGGAGATAGGAAGTATCGTGGTTGCTCCGGGAAGTAGGCAATCCGTTGATGTGACTCGCAAACTTTTGAGGGGACTGGGAAAGCAGCATAGGATCGATGAGGGAGTTGGAGAAGTACTGTGTGGGCTGTGGGGCCGAAATCTGGAGGGTAGCTTCCCCGTTCCAGTTGACTAGCGACGAGCTGACGGAGTTTTGCAGAGACACGGTGTCCGAGAGCGCGGGAGTGGGGACTCCGGAAGAGTGGTTGAAAGAAGACGGGACGTAGGTAGGCATAGGCATATGAGTGGTTGAGTATGCCTGCGGTGTGGCGTCAGTTGGTTTTCTCTTAATGAAAGTACGAATACTTACATAGCTCAGCGGGCTAGGTCTGGCAGCAAACATGGCTGGAGGAAGGGAGAGCGCAGCCCATTCCTGCTCGCCGTTGTCCATCGGCCCGTCGGTCGAAAGGTAAGGGGTAGAGACTGCCTTTCGAAGGGAGTTCTGCATCTGAACTTGGGTGATGGATAGGGCTGGGGACGCCGACCCAGAGGAGCGACCATTGGCGTCGACGGTCACAGCGGCGAGGACAGCAGGGGCGGGGGTGCCTTTGGTCATCATGCTCGCAGCCATTGAAGAGCGACTCTGGCGCTTGCGACCAGCCGTGCTCTTCTTGGGACGATAGCGGTAGTCAGGATACCTCTTGGCATGGTCTGTGCGCTCGATGTTGGCTTGTTCGCGCCAGTATAGGCGCTCTTCAGGTGTGAGCGCCCTCCATGCCTCAGCCGCGAGTTTGGAGAGGGTCTTCTCCGACTCCTGACCAGGGGCACGGCGAGTACGTTTGCCAGTGCCCTCCTTGGTGTGCTTGCGGACATAGTCGCAACGGAAGAGGATGAACTCGTTGCGAGGGCGGGCTACCCAGTTGGGATCACCCTTTTTACCACTGGGGTCCAGCGACTTTTCAGTATCGGAATAGGCAGAGGTACTAGAGGCAGGCGACGAGGGGTGGAAGATCTGGTAGACGTCCGAGTGCTGGACAGGAGTAGCCTCAGATTTCAGCAGCTGCTGCTGATGGGAGACATGGTCCGGGATCACAACATCAATATACTCCGTGTCAGCTGGAGGGGCCCAACCCAAGAGACGGGAAAGGGAAGGCATGATGTGACGGATGGCGGGGAAGGGGGCGGGGGCGGGAAAGTGGAGGATGGCAAACCGGCCTTCTAGCGCTTCCCTTTTGAACCTTTCGGCGCGTTACTCTGGGCGCATGTTTGGCGCCTCCAGACCCTTTTTGGCATGCAATGGAAAGGGCATAGTCTGGCAAGGATCGAGATCGGGCATATCCCGATTTAGGCAACGCCAATCCTGACATTCATGCTGATCGGTCAAACAGCTGCAAACCAAGGACGAGCGAGGCTCTGCGTTTAGAGTTTCCTGGGCGAATTTTCTAGGGAAGTATCGGTATGGTGAGCTTGTAAATGTGTCTATAAGCTATGTCTCACAGAGGGGGAGCAGGCCTTCACCGCCGGAATCCTGATATATTCAATTTGGGGTGCCCACATTCCTTCCATGTTTATTTCGGTGGAATATTGCTCAGCGGGAGGCATCTCCTTTTCCAACGGCTAACAGTGCTTTTCCATTTTGTCTGTATAAACGGTAAGGCTACCATCTGTCATGACACAACGAATCTTCACTGCCTCCGAATCCCAGAGGGATAGGAATCATAGGATATCTTGACACTCCACTCGGTTAGATCATTGAATCTAATCCTAGTGTCATGGTGGGCGGTTCTCAGTAGCTATTTGACGAAAAGCTGGTCGAGCCTGTGTGCATATTCGAGCTATTCTCATCGCACCTTCCCCACCTACGATACCATCCCCCGATGATAGAAATGATGCGGCCCAGCTCCGAGTCTGGTGGTTCCGCTCCTACAAACATTCATAAGGGGACATGCCGGCTATTTGGGCGGTCGGAATCCAGTTATTCGACGAATGTCTCCTTTGCATGGAAGCTCCGACCATTATCCTGGGACTCTGGGCTTCAATTTATGCTCGCATCCGTCGGTGTTGGATTCGGAGACCATTGATGTGGCAATTCCTTGAAAATTTGCTCTCGTGTTTACCTCATTAGGCAGAATGAATTCAAGTCTTGCACTGACAGAATGAAAAGCATTTGAGACTCAGACGTCTCTGCGCCGCCGACTGGACATGGGATTGAAAACGTGGAGATTGGGCAGGGCCTATTAAGGTTAGGATCCCGGGCCGGATGTGGTGTCTAAAGAGACTCCCATTGTCTGGTCAGTGGTTCTTGAAATACAGTGTCCCGTTATAAAAAAGAACACTCCGCAAATAAGAAATCACCGGTTGTAAGTACCTCTAAATACCTCTCGTTATCAATTGAACTTCGTAGGTTCGAAAGGAATGGGAACCGAGTGATGTATTTCTGGAGCGCCGCCGCATACTCGGTCGCAAGCCATCTAATAATAATACTACTATGGCCATATTCCAATCGGCCGCGTAATTCCACCAGCGTCCGATATTCAGAAATTTCAGAAAATAAAGCGCCGGTATGTCCCCAGTTTCAGGATTTTACGTTAATTGAGTAAATTTTATTGAATTGAATTCGGACCTAAAGAGGAACCATCGTCAACCTGGGCTTGAGCTCTCTGCAATGGCTCTCTCTACCTACAAAGAGACAGTCACCAGCGCTTGTGATATTGGACATCTAGAGCCTCGCCAAGTGCACTCGAATCCCGGAGGACGTCCCAAACCCGCATGGCCGCCGATGATCACGGGTGACACGGTGACGGAGGATTCCCACCAAAGATTGATGTCTCCTCCTTTTTGGGGTTTCTTCCACTGAACAGTTGTTAAAACTTAATTGTCGGCCATGCAGAAGGCGGCGCACTGTCTCCCGTAATCACCTCTTCCTTTATCCCACCCCAGGAAGTCCTTTTCAGCTTTCCCGGCTTAGATGGGCTGAACCAGGCAAGACCTTGGTATACGCAGCCCATCGCCTCTTCTACAACTCATTAGCAGTCCAATTAAACCTAAAGACGCGTGGCCATGCCTGCCGTGGCCGCAGATACTGGGTACCAACCTTTAGAGAAGAGAGGTGCGCCGAGGCTTGATGGTTCGGCCCCTGGTGAGTGTATCATTTAGCAGCGCTGGGTGCTATGACTGATTGAGCCCTTGAAACTTAGCCTTCGTTGCTCTCATAGTCGTTTTGGCGCTGGTGATCGTCATTTGCGGCTCAGGGATTGCTTATATCCTTTGGGAAAACAGCCACAAGGACCGACGCACTCGGATTCGTCGCTACAAGGTGCCGGGGCTCGATGGTCACGGTGATCCTTCGAAGCACAAGTGGACAGCTCGTCTCCGAAATCTTTTCTACTTACACTCACGTCCTCATGTCGAGCCGCCGACGCCTACATTGGAAGCTCCTGAGAAACGTACGAGCATCCATGGATGGCTTCAGACTGTCCAAAAGGAAGCCTCGAGAGACGTTCTAGCGACTATTCAAGAGCATCCCGAGAGCCTGACGGTCAAAAACGACGGCGATGCTGCCAGTGGGAAGCTGTCGGAAATCGCTCAGTCGACGCTCTCGACCGTGTCTGTTTTGGACACATTGCCACGCCTTCACCATCCTCATCCCCACCCGACTCCACGTCGATCATCAAGTTTGTTATCAGACAAGTCACAGACGGCGTCCTTCATTAGTACCCTTCCTACACATCCAGAGATCTCAACACCCAAGATTCAGCCATCAATCCCGAGCGTCATCGAACATCTGGCATCCCCGTCAACCAACACGTCTACACAAGCCTCACCATCAGTATCACCCCGGCCCGTCCCATCTCGAACCCTTTCCGCTGACCATACAGATTACATCTATCCGAACGGTAAAGGGCGGCCTTTCGCCACCCAGTCCGGTACATCGATTACTCTGGATGGTGGAACCAAATTTATGGAGGAATTATAGCCGCGCGGCCTCATGGACTTTTAGCGCTCAATTCTATGTTTTGGATTATTATTTTATTCTCTTCGTTCATCATCCTTCCTCGCTGTGATTTGATTGCTATCATCTAGATTCTGTATCATTCGGGTTTGTAAGTTATCCATAGTATCAAGGTATACATTCGATGTTTAGGATCTGCTATATAAAAGCTGTAACGACTAGGTTGATACATATGTTTTTCGTTTTGTTTTTTTCATTGAAGCTCGAAGACGCGGTGGGAGATTCTACTAAATGATGGGAAACGGAAGATTCCCCAAGTACGTCGCTGCTGCTACTAATTCTAACCCTGTCTCGTCGAAGGCTTCTATGATATGGCCTCCCGGTTGCATATGGGACGGACTGAAAGATTGCGAATCATATTGTTGATCTCTTCCGTAAAAGCGCGACCCTTCATTTATGAAAATGAAGTGCTTCGGAGCCGGCGCGTAGGACATGGGAATAGATGGGGTACGAGGTTGCAATAAAGATGCAAGCTCGTATCTCTTGGGTGATTGACGCGTCTGGGTGGTTCAAGGGAAGATAAGTAATCATTACACTGGAAAATCAAAATTCGGATTGACTTACATTGTTTCCAATGAGCGCGATGATTGGGAGAGACCCACGTAAAATACCTTCCTGAGCCAGATATTCCCATCTCTCGTGGGGTTGGAAACGTGGCTCGCTGAGGGTGCCGGAGTCGAGTGCGATGATCCGTCCAGGGATTCCACCGCCCCGACTCATCTTTCGCATAAACATCCAACTCAGCTCCGTTCTCAATGTAGATATCACCACACTCTCCCGTGGTTTCCAGAGGGATTGTAGCGCCGATGAAGAACGTGAACGAGTGTTTGCGACGGTCAACGACGCCGTCGGCATCACGGCTGATATAGTAGAATTTGATTGGTTTTTGAGTCTCGATGTGCCACGACTCGGAGGGCATGGCGGGCACAGGGAGGAAATGCGAGGGCATTGGCGAACAGAGAGGAGGCAAAACTCTAGTCCCTGGGGCAAACATGTATTGGTTGTCATAGCTGATATACGTGTGTGGGGGTTTATTTTAATTTGAGAAGAGCTTGAAGCTCGATGTGTTGCCTGTCGCCGAGAGGCTCGGGAGAATCCGACCATTCCGATTCGTGGGCGCCAACTACTAATAAGCCTTTCGAAAGCCCTCGTCATGTTTTGAACACAGAATTCCTCTACAACCCGCTTATTGGTCTAAATCACACATATAACTTCTCATCTTGAACTCTAGAAAGTAAAGCGGACAATAGACACAGAAAATTATTGGCTATACTGGGACTGAATGAATGATTGCCAATTGGCACACCAGATTGATGTCATGTTATTGGTGGCATGCACGTAAATTATATATAAATTGGGTAAATGAGTTGTTTTCGAAGAGTGGATTTGATAAATGAGGGCTGGAGAAGGGTTTTTGTGCCATAAAGTATGCTTCTAGTGGTAGTAATGTGTATTTAAAGTATGATCCAGTCCCAAGATCATGCATGAGGCATATGGGATGGATAAACTATGCTTTCAAAGTGCAAAAACAGATCTTTGACTGAAGACAAGGCTTAGATGGCTTGGAGATGTATTGATAAGAAGAAATGGAAATACATTGGGGCAGAAAAGGTTAATTAAGCCACAGTTAAGACTTGCTGAAATTCTCTTCCTAGTAGCTAAAATTGTGATCGTGGAAGAGATTTTCTGCCACTGTGTAAATACATGGACACACAATACTATTTACTACCCAAGATGGGTTAGTTCATAGGCTGAACTCGTTGCGAATTCATTCGACTGCACTGAGTAGATGACCACCGGCATGAGCGGCATCTGCAGCGGAAGCCTCTGCAATACATAAACAAATACGATCACTGACGTTCACGTCGACGTGTAACTCGCGTTCTGCGGACCCTATTTCGCGTGAACCATCCAGTTTCTGGGTCCAAACGTCTTGGACTCATGTTCTCGCTCCGAAGACTCTGTTGTCTGGCACTCAGCCTTGCGTATGTGTCCTTTGTGAGTGCAAAGTCAAGCACGGGAGACTCGGTGCTCGTGGTTGTCGACCCGAAGCGACAAGACGAGTATTCCATATTCTTTAACGGGTTGAAGGGTGCGTGGATCTAGAAATTATCTGAATTATAACCTAATGTGAGCAATAGAGCAGGGCTATGATCTTTCGTTTCGGTCACCAAAGGCTGATAAGCCCCTCGTTATCGAGGACGATGTGCCCAATTTCGCCCACGTCATTGTGTTGTCTGCGGAAACCAAAAGTGCGTCTTTTAGAACATGGAAATGGATCGGGACTAACCAATGCTACTTATAGATCTTGGGAAGGATGTAACCCCTCAAACCATCGTTGAACTGCTTAATTTGAAAACCAACGTGATCGTAGCGCTTTCGCCCAACCAGAGCGCCCTCTCTTCTCTCGCATCGGAATTCTCTCTTATCCTCCCACCGCCGGGTTCGCCTCTTATCTCCTATTTCCCCAAACGCGACACTCCCGCCACTCTGATTCCCATTCCCGTGCCCGACAAATCAAGCTCTGTTTTGAGCAAGAAGATTTCCCCTGTATGGTTCTCTGGTGTACCGCAGGCGTTGGGAACGAGCCCGTTGATCGTACCTATCCTGAAGGCACCTGCCGAGAGCTTCGCAGGGGAAACACCTTCTCAAGGCGGATCAGCAGAGTCCCTGGTCGAAGCGGCTGATAAGGGTGGAGAGGGTCTTTGGGCTGGAAGCTCTTTGAGCGTCGTTACTGGCTTCCAAACTACCACCGGCGGAAGGATTACTTGGTTGGGGGGTGCAGACGTGCTTACCAATGAACTGTTCCAGAAAGAACTTCCAGAGTGCGTACATGTTCTTGCACTGTTACCTTGAGATGTCTTAACTCACCTTGCCTTGGGTATACAGTGGATCGAAGCCGGGAAACGCGGACTTTGCGCGTGCGATCGCAGGTTGGACATTCCAAGAGGATCTTGTCCTCCGTATCGACAAAGTTGAACACCATCTTGTCAACGTGACTGTGCCCAAGGAACAATACACCATCAATGACAATATTGTACGCAATGCGGGTTCGGGTTATGTCGACGTATACTGACATTCGATTGCAGGAATTCGCGGCTTACATTTCGAAATGGGACTCCTCTTCGAACACATGGATGCCGTACTCTGGCTTGAGGGACCTTCAGCTTGAATTCACCATGCTTGATCCTTTCATTCGTACGGCATTGCCTCCTGTCCCGGGCACGCCTGGTAAATACTCTGTGACGTTCCGGGCTCCAGACCGCCACGGTGTCTTCAAGTTCATTGTCGATTATAAACGAAAAGGGTGGGTTCCTGAAGCTCGGTTCAGTATTAAGATTTGTTGCTTATGGTTTGCTGTCTCTAGATTGACCTACTTATACAGTTCGACCATTGTTCCCGTCGTTCCTCCTCGGCATGACGGATATCCCCGCTTCTTGAGTGCAGCATGGCCGTATTATGCAGGTGCTATTAGCACGTCTGTTGCTTTCTTCCTGTTCTCTGCTATCTGGCTTGCCGGAGAAGTTCGCGAAACAAAGAAAGGCTCTAAGGGCTCAAAAGCGGAGTAGATTATGGTTGGCATTGTACTGGAATAATATACCTATTTATTTCTATTCGATCAACGGCTCTAAGAGAAATCCGAGGTTGCGCAAGAACATGAGGCGCGGCCTGCCTGCATGCCGTGCCGATTGATCTGATATACCACTGGACATGATACTGTGGCGCACAGGGTCATCTTGCCGGGCTGTTCCCCTTTCTCATCTTGACTCGACTGGGCCATTCCCCCACGCCCTACAGCACTTGGGGCACTGTTTCTTGATCTTTCTTGCTCAAGACCTTCTCTTGACCACCATCTCTACCACCATTGGACGTGAAGCTTGAAGATCAACACGAACACGCTCTCAAATCACAATGGCCAATACAACTGGCGATAGCGTTGGAAGATGGGCAAGAGGCGATTACTGTACGTATCACGGCCTCTAGGGTATTAATTAAGAGGCTAATATGGGCGCGGATCGTGCTGTATAGATGGGCCTGTTCTCTCGCAGACAGATTTATACCTCCTCAACGTACCTCTTGAGCTCCATCCCATCCTGAGAAACGCGGACCCCGGGTTTCATCTGCAGTTCGATTTGACACTTGGTAAGCTCTGCTAGCGCGCCTTCGTGTATGAAGCCTTGAATTCATGAACCATGATGATAGGAAACACTGTCGGGCTTGATGCATCTAATCGGGACAGAGACGTTCCGTTCACTCAGCGGGATCAGCCTGCGACCCTTCCCCGGGTCGAGCAACTCATTGTTATTACGCCTGCAAGCCCCTGGTGTACCATTGTGAAGAATGAAAGCGGATCAGGTGTTACATTGGGTGATGTCTGTGCAAAGATCTTTGCTGAGTGAGTAGTAATCCGGTCTGCTCATTTTCTGGAACCTGCGGGCTCATCGTGTGTCTGTTCGTTTCTAACAGTTACTCGCTCACGATCGCAGATGCCGAGTTTAATGCGCTATCACCTCGGATGCAGGAAGTTGTGCGCCGGTTTGCGCATAACAATGCTAACAATACTGCGGGGGCGCAGGGATGGGCTGGGTACCAGCCCTATTTCAATCCGACACTTCCTCCCAGAGAGATCAAAAGATTCAGTACGTCTCGTAAATAATGTTCGAGAATTTTGGGATAACCGTGGTCTTTGTAGACTGGTTGCGCGACCGGAAGATGTTCGACTGTCTGACGAAGGAAGGCAGGGACCAGTATATCAGGCAACGGCTTGGGTACAGTGCCCCGAACATCTTCGTCATGGAACTGACGATCTGAACCAAATCTTGCTTTATTAATGCTGCTATCATATTTGCTGCTTTTGGAACTCTGCTTTCGTACTCACGATCTCTTTTCTTTGTGATTTGTATAATAGATCACATTTCGTTTTTATCGCTCCATTATACCATACTGACAGCCGCATGCGATGGTATCCTCTCCCACTTTGGCAGCAGTGACTACTTAAATAGAAGTTCGAAATGTCGATCGAGTGTTGGGATCGGGAAAGTCCGAGGGTGCATATTTAAACCAGACCGGCTTGTCTTCATCTCGCCCACTGCTCTTTCTTCCTTCCCTTATTATTCTCGCGCCTACTCCAGGTACAGTTCTGTACCAAGGACACGATACGGAGGTAGGTGAATGTCTTTGGAATCCGTTCTATTCGAATTTGTCTAGGTGGGTTCGCTCGCCCTTCGAGAGCTCGCGAAAATCGAATGAACCTGAATATCAGACTTGACTTGAGTTTGTCCAAGTCTATTCATTGCTGAGTTGGCTTTTGCAAGCTCATATAAATATTGAGCTTCTGACAGTGAGCAAAGACGCTGTAAGTGTGATTATCTTATCTTATCTGTTCGCCCGGGCCCTGTGCCCACGTTCCCGTCTACAGCGTAGTGTTCTGAACTGCATCAAGCGCCAATCAGGAATTCCGATTATGCTGCAATCTAATCCTGTGCACAACTTTGTTTGTCGGAACTACTCTCACCGGCCGTGAAGACTGTCTCTAGCTCAATCGTCTTCTCCCAGTCTTGAGGCGACCAGCAGGCCACGAACAGGCTCGGATAGGACTGGACTCGCAGTAGCGATCTGCCGACAAGTGCCTGGAACCGGAGAGAAGAAGACACACATCGTGCATAATAACCAGGTCCAAGTGACTCGGTATTCGTCGAGGTGGGTTCCATTAAACTCTGTTCTGTACTATGATCTTGATAATTGACACTGTTGATCGCATCGCTGACCTTTGTTGACTCGTAGTCCCCCCCCCCCCCCCCCCCCCCNNCCCCCCCCCCCCTCCGCCTCCGATCCCCCCATATAACAGCGAGATTCTGTCGCAATGTCACGATCTTCCCAGGCATCCCCATTCATCCCCCCACTGGGCAGTCCCAGTGGCTCCCCTCAGCCGCCAGTAATACCCATCGGAGGGTCTCCCAACCATCAGGGCCAAAATATACCTAATACTGGATCATCGCCTTGGTTCGCAGGGGCGTACCCGCCTCCAGGAGCAGTTCCTAATCCCCACTTTGCCTCTCCGGCCATGAATCCGCAGCCAAGTCCCTGGTTCCAACCGCCATTACTGAGCGCTCCGACACCTTTATTCCCCCCTACCAGCCTCCCTGGTGGTGTATCTTCCGATTATATTGGTTACAATATGATGAACACGCCGTACAGCATGAGCGCCCCATTGGGACCTACTTGGGGTGGTCCGCCCTCTGCGCCAGCTGCTGCCGGTTTCCCTGGAGCTCAAGCCCACGCAATGGGACTAGCGCATGCGCAAGCACAAGCACAAGCACAGGCNNCAAGCACAAGCACAAGCACAGGCCCAGGCCCAAGCACAAGCACAAGCACAAGCACAAGCACAAGCACAGGCCCAGGCTTATGCGCAGGCCCAAGCGCAGAGAGGCTTTACAGGCTATCCGGCACCGATGAGTGCGCCAGGAGCACCCAATCCTGCATCGGGTTGGCCAGGAAATCCAGCAATGGGACCGACCATGGCCCCGTGGCCAACGCCATATCCGACGCACCAGCCATTAGGTGGGGACCCATGGATGGCAGCAGCTATGGGTGGACTTGCGATCGGCAATCCGCCTTATTCACGAGCACAACCCCATGAGCCCGAGGTAGATAGGATGGATCGCTTTGCTGTTGGCCCTAATTGTGCGTTGATTTCTGCTTTTCGTCGCCATAAACAGCCATTCAATTTATGACGTCCTTTTCAGATGGCCCCGTTCTCGCTCCTTTCATCGTCCATGCTAAGCAAATCCCTCTGGATGTAAATCCCTTGCTTCTTCCCCCAGATTGTGAACCGCAGGGTGCAGTCCGGTTGAAGTGGAACATGCTCTTTCCAGCCAGGTTTTCTCATCTGAGCAAGGATCCTCCGTCGAAATCATGGTCGGTGGGTCGAGACGCGCCTGCAACCTTCCCTCGTGTGACGCATCTCAGTGTGGTTGTTGATCTAGTCACTTTCCCCTGGGTCATTGACGTGAAAGCACAGAATCCCGACCTTGGAGTTACCTGCGGAGAAGTGATCAATAAATTGGGATCAGAACTCAACCGGAACACAGGGAAACCAGACTGGGACTGGCTAGAAAGGTTACCGCACGGGAAAGAACTCCGAAAGGCGGTTGGCGTTTGCTATCAGTTCAACCGAAGCAGTCACAGGGAAGCACCTGGCGGCGAGTTAGGTGCTCCAATGAAACGTCTTGATTACTTGCAAAGCAAGTGTCTATGGAATGGAATGGAGCTTGTGGACACAAAAACCGGTGAAGGACAGGTCCTCATGAGACGTTTGCTCAACTCAACGAGTACTTCGGTTGGCAGAGGTCTTCCATGTCTCTTTGTGGTGCGGACGGAGAATAGGAATAATAGGACTGAGCAGGAAGCAAATGACTTGGCAGAAGCAACACGGGCGAGGAGCAGGGCAGCTAGTCGGAATAGTGGTCGTGGTAGCAGTCGAGCGGCAAGTCGAGCTGACAATCGAGGTGGGTTTCGGGTCGAATCGCCCAGCGATAGCGAGGAGACCGACGAATCGGACTGAATGCCGAGGGATACCTCTGTGTTGTATGGTCAACCTCCTCGGACGCCGTTATTATCTGCCACCACCTATCCTGGAGCCCCTCACTTCATTCTTTTTCTGTGCTTTTAAATTAGCCATCCCTATAACCTCGCGATGCTATTTACCATGTTTGTGTTCAACATTTTTCCTTTCGTTTATACCTCTATATCTCTCGAATCACCACCCACATTCATTGTATATATGACTATCCCCTTCAAGTTTAAACTTTTCTTGCTCGTACTATTGTCACGGCTTTCCCGACTAGAGCATGCAAGCGTTTTCATCTCCTCCCAATCTTATTCGTATTGCTATTTTTGTATTGCGATCTGGTACAGTTTGTAGAAGCTCTATTCGATTCACAAAGTCGTTGAAAAGTAAAGATGCCAACGAACCAGTTTCGGTCTTAGTGTTCAACCGACGATAGCCACTTCTTCGTTGACAGAAAGCTACTCTATTTACATTGGCTGCAAGGGAGAAAAGCAAAAGAAATGCCCCCTGCAAGGCTCGAACTTGCGACCTCAGGATTACGTGGTGCTTACCACTCATATCATTCGATATGAGACCTGCGCTCTAGCCAACTGAGCCAAGAAGGCTTGAAAACGCGTCTCGCAATGGCTTTAACGAGGCCTAGGCTTTCCGCGACCGTATAAACCGAGGCAACTTGGACGCGAAACGTCTTGACCTCAGCCTACCATCTGCTCTCAATCCAAGTGCAACGTCGTCCAAGAACATCGTGTTCATATGCTTCGTCTTCCGCTCGAGCTTCGGTGGATCATTCTGCGAGAAGCTACCGTGGTATCAGATCCTTTGGTGCCGTCTTTGCATACCGTATGGCCTCGGCAGTCGACGAAAGCGCACAAACGCCGGAAGAAGGCCATGGTCAGTGCAGCATTCCTCGTATTAGGTCTAGCACGAATGTAATGCGATAATCCAGGTAACAAAACGACATGTCGTTCGTGTATGCAAGGAGTGGCACTCGATCGCGATGGCTTTCCTCTACGAGCACATTGTCATCACTCGCGCCCGACAGGCAGCGTCTCTTGCGAAGCTTTTATCAGACGAGCTTCACTTTGTCTCGGACGGTGAAAGGTATGGTCGTCTGGCCAGCAGATTTCGTGGTTCCATCTCGAACTATACGACACGCTTGGATGTTGAGATGCGAGATCTGACGGATGGCAGTGGGAAGCGCGCGATCGTGGATGTCCAATTCATCCTTCAACGCCTTCCGCGACTCCGTATCCTCACATTCCGATGCTGCAGCGTCGTCGACTCCTACATCTACACACAGCACCTTTACAAAAACGAAAGGTTCTTTCTCAACGGCGCAGCTTCTGGTTTGGAATGCGTCGTATGGGCCGATGCAAGAGCACAAGAAGAATCGATTGCGTATAACTTTGACACGCGTACTAAGTTCAGCGCTACCACCTGGTTCGCCTTCATTAAGGAACATCCCACATTACGGATTATCAAGCCACCTCGTCTCGATATATACCCTCTACCTCTGCACCTCTTTCCTGGTCCCGATGGTCGAACTCTGCTTCATGTTTGCCAGCTAGCGATTTCACTTCTCCCTGATGCAGAAATGTCCTTATCCGGCCCTTTCCCAACTCTACGATCTCTGGCATTCTTGGACCTACGCTACTCGTCCGATAAAATGATTCTTCCTAGTGTTTTCAAATGTTCCGGAGGACGTATATCGACCATCCATCTCCTTTTTTCCCCTGGAGAGGAATTTGAATTTCTGGTCATACAGCTTACAAAGCTCTGCCCGAACCTTCAAGAAATTGTCTTGAGTTGGACGGCGGCCGACTGTCTGCAGGAAATTGGCCTCTATTTGCCGAGTGACCCCTTTCCAAACGTGACTGTATTCAGCGTACAAGCTTTGAAACGCCAGATGAAGGCCCAAGATTGTAAGCGAATGTTTGCCGATGTACATGAACCGCACCTGGTTTCCAAATCTCAAGGTTGTGCGCTTCATTGACGAATGGAACCTCGACCATTTCCAGAAACATCACTTCAAAGCATTCCGACAATGTATCTCCGAGCTTCATTCAGATCGGATAAGAATTGAAAGTTACGACGGTACACAACTGATTCCTGTCCCAGAAAAATGATTTTGGCATGTCAGAAGAGAACCGCTATACCTTCCTACTACAAAACATTCGAGATGTATTATGCATATAGTCAGTAGAAGGGTACGAGTGCCATGAGATTGAAGTAATGCTAATTAAAAATCGTGAATTTGACTCAAGGAAAAAAACTTGGGGTACCGCAAACACACCTTCTACACCCACCCTAGACCTATTACCTACAGCATCGAACCTCTTAGATATATGAAAGCACCAGGAATGCTCATGTCATAAGCCAAGGCTTGTTCGCATGTATCCACGAGTCCAGTATCTTCCAAAAGTTGGCGACAGTCGATTTATCGAGGTGGCGTCTATGCGGATCGATCTGGGAAGTAACCATAAGAAGCTCGAATATTTTGTGGATTGAGGCATTGGTCATACCTTCAACTCCGTTACGTTCCAGTCTTTGATTTTAGGATTGGGTGGATCATTTGTCCAGGAAATGTAGAAGCCTTTCACTGAAGAGGATGTTAACAATGATCGAGGGCTGGGTATAGTGTCGAGGACTCACCGTGATGGAAGAGAACGCGAGGTTCGCTCCATTTATAAGGACGGAATTGCCATTGTTGGCCAGTAGTCATCACACAGACAACCCTATCCCATGCATCCGTCCCAAACTGGAAAGCGAATTAGGGCGCTACACAGCAGCGAGAGGGTAATAATTACCTTGGACAATGCCTCGACACTATCCACCACGAAAAACCGTGAATGCGTCTCGATCTCGCGCCCACTAGTCTCAATGACCGTTTTCTTTCGATACAAGGGGATCATGTCTTCTGGTTTATGATTTCCTTCAGCCGCAGCATGCGCTTTCGCATCTTGCGGCGATTCGAATATGGATTCCTGCATGAACCGCTTGACGTTGTACATGTTGATCAGGGAAGTCGGCGAAGATGAAACAATGATGATGGGATAATTGCGCTTGCGCGCCTTGTTGTCTAGAGAGGGTCACAGTTGAGTTGAAGGAGGTGAAATGAAAAGTGAGGATATGTACCGGGAGTAGGAGCAGGAGACTGTGTAGATCCACTTCGACTCGATTCCCTTAGCTTCTTTATCTTCTCTGCCCAGGCCGTCCGGACATTCGAAAAGTTCTAGGATCACTGTCAAAGAAGTACCGACACAAAAGTAAATTCACATACGTTTGGCTTGACGCCTCGGAGGGCGGTCGTGCGATCTTGCAGCTCAATTTCACTTTCCTTGATCTTCTTCACAACCTCAGCGTCAGACTTGTCGGGGACGTAGCGTCGTTTGGCGGGTGTTAAACCCGTCGTTGCAGGAGCAGCAGCGGACGGACGCGTTTTCTGGTGCCGGGAAGGTGTTACAGCCATCGAGGCCAGCGAGCCTGGCGGGGGCGAGCCTGGAGGCGTAGCGCCTCCCGCAGCAGTCGAAGGGCCCACCAAGACTTCATCCCCACCCCGCCCCTCCAACAAGTCCACAACCTTCTTCCGTTCGGTGATACTCACAAACCCAACCGCCAACCCGTTCTCCCTCGCCTGCTTCATGTATTCCGCTCCCATCGCATCGCGGAGCAGCCAGGCAAGGTAGAGCGCCTCCAAGGTGTAAAAGTCCGCTTGGTTTGAGCTGCTCGACGCGGATGAACCGGGCTTGCGGTATCTCGTAGGCGCCGTCTTCGGAAATGTTGAACCAGTCGAAAATACGAGGTGGGTCGCGGCTACTAGTGTTGAGCAGGTGTCCTGAGGTGATTGGGACTTTGAGTAGGTGATTGGGGTGCCAGATTTAATGGCCTGTTGCAGCGCCGAGAGGGCATCGTCTGAGCTCATCGTGGTCGACGGTGAAGAAGCAGGTTAAAGGCCGTGAGAAATGTTTGCCCCTTTCTTCACCCGCCAGACAATGACCGGGAGCAGAAGGGAAAATTCAATGCCAGAATCTGGCAGACTACAGGAGACAACTGTAGATGCAGACATTCATAGTATATACCAATTCTGGACCCCTATCGAATGTAACAAATGCTATGTGTTTGTGTTAGTCCGGGACCATGCAATATACAACCCGCGACATTGCAGGCTTCACTTTTGGACCATATTGTAGTGGCTACTATGAATTGCCAAAAGTGTGGAACGTTATTGAATTGCAATCTCTGAGGGGGCCGTCCTCCCTAGTAGAAGTCAGTACACACATAACAGCTGACAATGGATACCAACGCACATGTAATTGAACATGAAGATCGCATTGGAAAGCCATCCTTCTTCGGTGGCACAGCTCCAGAACAGACCTTGGGACCCAACATCTCCAGGGAAGTCGTAATACAACATGCTACCCGCCCATCGCCAACTACCTCCTGTGATGCCTTCCCTCTTCTTCCCAACCATAAGCTGTAGATGCGGTCGCTCGGGAAGAGTCGTGTTGTGAACGTTCACGGGGAAGATAGTTGTCTCATTCACGTAGTAATAGAGTTGTCGACGGTTAATGATGAAGAGAGGCGGATTCTCTTGGTGGATCAGGATGGTAAGGTTCCCAACTGCTGCATCTAGAAAGCAGAGCAAAACTAAGATACATGAAATAGAAGCACAGAATGCGATTACTTACTCGAATCTCGGACCCCGATATGTCGTTTGTGGGGAACTTGGTTGACTCTTAGTGGACCTATCCCTTCAACCGGTGCAGCTCCAGCAATCATATTTCCCAGAGCAGATCTTCCATTAACCGCATCCCAAGGTAAGCTCCAGACAAGATGGCTAGCCAACAGCGACAAAAGGCCAAAGCCGTGCAAAAGCCAGTAGGATCCTCGAAGCAACATGATAGGGCGAACTGTTGCAATTGCCGACGTCGTCGCTAAGAGAGAACTACCCCCATGGCCAAATTTATAGTGTATAATGTAATTCTCGGAGAAGCATCGCTGGAAGAGGCTCCAGAGGCCAGGCAAGGCGAAAATCCGAAGTTGAAGCGATGACTGGAGAACACCTGAGCGAAGCTTCCACGTCGTCCTCCGTTACTACGCCAAGATGATTCTACTTTGTTCTGTGTGGCCCTTGGAGATGGACAGACTCATGTGTAGAACAATCGGACGGCTATAACCTCTGAGTTCCTTGAAGGCCCAAGGAGTTCGGATAAGGCCGTGATTTTTTGAGTCTCAGCATGAAATGGAGGTAGATGCCGAGCTACATGTTCGGCAACGGCATTGGCTGAGTAGAGGTTCATCTCGACCTCGTTGTACCGCTTTCAGTGCGGCTTCCATCTCTATACATATAGCATTACTACATAGACCCGTACATCTGGTATCCCATTCATAGAGCTCCTTATCAAAGGCCTTGTCCATCTCTCCACCAAGCGGTCTGATCATCTAATGCTCCGGCTCTATCTCTGGCAGTTCTGAGAGGTGAAATGCTAGGAAATTTTACACTATTGCATGAATTCCATTAGAGATGATAGGGGTATATATACCACAGATGCGGGAAGTACTGCTCGTTTACTCAGCCTGTCACAATCAAAGATTCATCTGCGTTCTCGTCCGTTTCTTCTGACCTTTTCTTTCGTTTCCGTTGCTGTTGTGACTTCAACAGGGCTTTCTGCCTCGTCTTCTCCGTTTGCAGCTGTCGTATATACTAAATCGCACCACATAAATGTGCTCAAGTCGATACATCTTACTTACTTTTCTTTTAAGTTCCGTCTTTTCATCGTCGAGTGCTCTGTTATCTGCTAGTACCTTCATCCTCTGGTGTTCGAGTCGTTCAAGTGAATGTTGGAGAGTTTGCACTTCTTGCTTTAGTATATTATTCTCATTCTTGCACGAGCTGTACAGTTGAGCTTGCTTCGACGCCTCTTCGTAAGCTTGTCGTAGACGTATATTCTCTTGGGTATATTCTTCCAGCTGAGACGCTAGTTCGGTCGTTCTCACACTAAGTCGTTCAATGCGTTCAGCCATCTCAGTCATCACACTGTCCATCTTATCCGCAGCGTCCAACAAATTTTTCTATCCAAGCAGAATAATCGTCAATCATTACAATGAAACCGAACGACAGATTACGGCTCACAGTTTCCTCTGGCTCTAGGGCGACCTTATTTTGAAGACCACGCAGCTTTTGGGCTCCCGTTTTGAAGCTTATAGGTTTAGCATCAGACTTCAGCTTCTTCATACCTGAAGCCACATGTGCTGCGGCTTCATGGCCTGAGCTCTTTGCGAACTCTGGGTAGATGCGGTGTGGCTCGTCCCTGCGCATTGGGTGGCGGCATGTGGGACAGGGAAGAGTGTCGTTCTTGTCAAAGGGTAACTCCTCGAGACATGAGCTACATATTGGGTGTCCTAACGTTGATAAATGAGTCCTTTCTGCTTCCAGTTATCGATTTCAGAGGCGCTGTCCATTTCTAGACGTAGCATGGTGAACTTGGTAGCTTACCGCAATGCGGAAATAGAATTTTAGCCAAAGAAACGTAGTCTGTACAGATGATGCAGTGTATCAAAGTCTTTCCCATAGTGAGATTCAATGCAAAAGCCAGGGGGGTGGGTGGTGGAGGAGACCAAGGAGAGGTTCGTGCCATGGATTCGGACGCGGAGCGTGACTGGGTAGCGTGACGTTTGGTCTTGTGATCTGTGACAAGGCGCGTTTAGGGGCTCAGTTAAGAGGAGGCGTATCGACGCGTTCTGCTGCAGCAAAGTGGGGTAGGACAGCTAGGAAGCTTACATGGGAGTTGAGCGTTGATATAGATAAAATACCCGAGGGTAGTATATTTAGAAATTACAACCCAATAGGGTTCAAGTTCCAGAGGCTGATTGGACCTTTTCTTTAGTCAAGCGACTTGAACCTAAAACGCTTTCGGCAAGCTGTTCAGCCGTCTTTGAACCAATGAGGCTAAGGCTATTCATGCAATACATGGCCTGAGCTTCTACCGAAATAGAACGAGGACTTGACAGTGATACTTAAGACACAACGAGGCCTCGCGATGCACAGCCTTGAGGCTGGCAACGGAACGGATGCAAATCTCATCGATATGACAGAAGGTCAGATGGACTACGATTGCGGAAATAACTCATGGCGCCAAGCGTACTGCCTGCACAAAGGGGGATGCACATATATATACTGGACACCCCCTTAAGGCCATACCTTTAGCCACCACCCACCCTTCAACGTTCCCCCCTATCCCTACATACCATTCTCCAATGGATTTTATCAAGAACTTGAAGATCTCAGACGATCATGACAATAATACCCAGCAACCACCCCAGCCAGGTGAGATTAGTGCACAGTTTCGGGTATCCGAAAGGGAATGATTGACAAAGGGATGGTATGCAGTCACTGAAACCAAGCCCAAGAAAGAAGGGCTGTTTGACAAGCTAAGCGATGCACTCAAGGGCGAGGACGACACCCCTCCGCCGCCCCCACCCGCCCCCGCAAAGAGCGAGAGCCTGTTCGATAAGATAGGGGATGCGCTTTCAGGTCGAAAGACCCCACCCCCACCTCCTCCTGCCCCTGCGAAGAGTGAGAATTTGTTCGACAAGATCGGGGACGCCCTTTCAGGTCGAAAGACCCCTCCGCCAGCGGCTCCTGAGAAGACCGATGTTTTTTCGAAGCTGACCTCGACGCTCACTGGAAAGAAGGAGGAGCCTCCTAAGCCGCAGAGCCTCGGCGACAAGATCAACCACGCACTCGGTGGAGGCGCTGCTGGAGAGGCGAAAGAAGGTGAGCTTTTCCAGTCCAAATTCAAACTCGATGCGGCGTAGCTAACGAAGACGATCGCATCGTCAGGCAAACTAGATAAAGGTGAGAACCTAAATTGCCAACTTTATATTGATCGCATTATCATCTCATCGGAATATGTAGCGATTGATTTGTTCCAAGAACATGTGTTGAAGGAAGGGCCGCAACACAACGAATCTGCTCTGGAACAATTGAAGGACAAGCATATTTCCGACACGATTCGAAACGTTCTCGGACTGCCGGAGTCGGATAAGAAGAATAAGAATTGATGCAGAATCTTGCGAAAGACCAATTCATTCTCAAGGGACTTCAAGAGCGATCTGTTATTTTGGAAATGATATCCCCCGTGTAATAGTAGCAGTAACTTGGATAGGATAGCCATAAGAAAAGTGGTGAGATAATATTGGGGCTTGTTTTCGATTTCAGTGCTGGGATAGAGAGGAATATCTCGATTCTCCAGGGACCGTGACCGTATAGACATATTCTGTATGCGTATCTCTGTACGAGTACCAGTACGAACGTTTCAATGCCCACTCAGTCCCTTCACCCAACTCATCCAATAAAATAATAGGTCGTGCAGGTCAACAAAAAGTCCCGACAGTTGACACCCACCGAAGTTGCAAACAAGATGAGCAAAGCTGATGTCTTTCGCCCTATCAGATCGCAGAGTCTATGAGTACATGATTAGTACTAGCTGAAGATAATCATAAAGATTCCAGAGAGGCTACACGTGTTGGCGTTCTAGTGAAGACCGATCATCGACCGTATGTGTTTCATAGTGTCTTCGGTGATAGCTTTAGCTCGCTCCGCTCCGTCTTCTGCGACCTGCTCGAGGTACCCTCTTTCACCGCGCAGCCTTTCAAATTCGGCACGTGGAGCTTTCAGCATTTCTTCCACAGCGTCAGCCACGGCAGCTTTGAGTTCCGCGTTGGTTTTGTTGGCGTAGGTGTCAGCGACTTCGATGGGGGTTTGGTTGAGGCAAGCCGCCAGGATAGTCACGAGATTCGAAACACCAGGTCGTTGAACAGGGTCGTAAGAAATGCCCTTGATAGAGTCGGTGACCGATGAGCGAATTTTAGATGATATTTGAGCTTGCGTGTCGGTGAGCAAGATTCTGGATTGAACATCCGGGGAGGATTTCGACATCTTCGATGTTGGATCTCTGAGCGAAAGTATCCGTTTGGAAGGAGCTGCGAGAACTGTTAAGGATACATCGACGCCACGTAAACTTAGCCAACGTACTAATGAGCTGGACAGGAAGCGGTAAGAAGCGCTTCTTCCCTGGCACGAATGTTTTGTTGAATGATTGAGCGAGGTCTCGAGATAATTCCAGGTGCTGGGTTTGGTCTTCTCCAACAGGGACATGCGTCGCACGGTACGCCAGGATGTCAGCAGCTTGAAGCACAGGATATATCAGAAGTCCAGCATTGAGCATAGATTCATCGATCTCGGATTCGCTATTCGCGTTCCTGGAGTCCGCAAGTCGCGCCTCTCGACAGTTTAAATAAATAGCAAATAGAATATGAGAGGACGCAACACACCTTCCACGTCGTCATCCTACGAAGCTTTCCGACGGGCGTGATGCAATTCAATATCCAGGCTAGCTCAGTATGACAAGGATTCTACACCGATATGAGCCTCCGTTCCGACACAACAAGTTCAAAAGACACTGCGCACGTCATCCTGATGGAACACGATGGAACGTTTAGGGTCAATGCCCACCGCAAGGATCGTGGCCAGCATCTCCCACCTTGACGCGGACAGTTCCTTCGCGTTCTGAGGTAGCGTCAACGCGTGCCAGCCTACAATCGAGAAGATTAAATTATCGTTATCTTTGGCTTCTTTCTGGAGCTGAACCCAGTTCGACAGCGCCCCGAGGTAGTTTCCTAGCTATTCCGTCGTAAATGCTGGGTTCCGGATGTAAGCGCCGGTGGATACTACTCACATGGGGAATTCCGGTTGGTTGTATTCCAGAGAAGATGACACGGTCTCTGCTCCCTGATGGGTTGTCTACAACATTGCCTTTAGAAGGTTCTGGCACGCTGCTGAGGTATTTTTGGGTCCCTTTGGATGGGTAGACCGTATGTTTCCGTCGCAGGAGATTGCGACGGCAGGCAGAGAGCATTTTGAGCACTGCCACAGGTCGCGGACGAGTTGTGGCAGGCCGTGGCGTCGGCGAAGCTCTGCTCGCAACGATCACCATCCTCATTCGCTATTTTATAATTTTCGCCTTGGTCTGGCTCTTGACATTGGGTATCTCTCTGTGGACTCCTGGAAAGACTAGAAAGATTTACATTGACATTTGTTCCGAGAGTCGATAGATCTGGCTCGACTTCTCATCTGGAAATTCGAAACGGACCCGAGGGTTCACATATGATCTACATGCATCTTCTAATCGCAAACATGAACTGTCAACCTGTCTCGAAGCTCGGCTGGATGGCACTCTCTGATATGGTGGATGCAACTGGCCCTACAGTGTCCCTCACAATAGCTTGGGGCAGTACGTATTACGACAGGGATGGTGCTTCTTGATTGTTGGATCCACGAACAGCACAGTATAAAAACTAGGAAAACTTACTAGGCGAGGGCCCCTAGCGCTGGTCGCGTCCTCGTCTCTTACTACACCCAACAGTATCCCTACCGACTTTTCCTGAGTCCATGCCGCTGAATTCTGGCCGATAGATCGCTGGCTGGACCAACCTTTCTCTGTTCCTTCGTACCATGGCACTCAAAACCTCGTTTCTTACCCCCTGGTTTCTCTTTTTCATTGCTCATGCTTTGGCAATCCCTGTGGTAATTCGTGGCGCCGCCCCGTCTTGTTCTCCTATCTGATAGATTTTCTGGACGGAAGGTGGACCGTAGTGATCTCGTCTAACGCAGCAATTGCTTGCCCAATCAGTTATGGAACACTGTATGTAACTGCTGCAAACCTCGTCGCAGCCAATCCTTGCCCGTGGAGACGACACCGCTTCCACCATCGAATCAGCCAATCGTGAACCAACCACAACGGGTCCCCACACCGGCCCCACAAAGACCGGCCCCATTCAACCCGATCGAACACAGGCTCCAGGGAATCGCAGGTAATCAAGCTCAAGCCCGGCCTCAGCCGCCGCCTGCTCGACCAGCCCTACCCCCGCCTCAACCTTACACCGGTCTCGATTTCCCGACAACGGTAAGTGTGGCTACAAACCAACACCTTATAGAGCTAACCCGATGCTTGATCACCAATTACAAAGGATTTCGGCACGTCAGAACGGGTGAGTCCTCCATTCAAATGTCGTCAGTCGCTTAACAGTGATGGGTTGCATTACCGGCCGACGTCTCCTCCTCCTAGACACTCACTATCAATGGAAGCCTATCACACCCTCTGCCTCCTCCACCGGTAGGTTTTCCTTTCACAAATTACCGGTTGTTTCGGTCTGTATGTTCACGTCCTGCCTTCATGGTTCCCAATGCATATAGAGACCCCGGACAAATACACTCAAAACAATAGGCTCAAACATTGACTTACAAGGAGATGGATCTACCACAGTATGCTGTAACTCCTTTCACCAGTCTTCGTTCTAAAACATTTTGATAGAGGAGCAAGAGCAGTTCACGATCGGCCGCAAAACCGGACGTGACTCGTAATAAGAGTAAAAGCTCTTCGCGCCCAGGCTCAGAGTTAACCACAGACAGTCGTGGTAGCAGCAACGGTCGTTCTTCAAGTCCCCGCAGGGGCAAACCGATCGCTGGTACTCGGAAGGTTGGCTCTCCCAACAAAGTTCGGGTATGCATCAACATTACCAATTCACTTCTTCCCACATCCTGATGTGCCTGGCATTTTAGATACCCAAACTAAAGCATCCCCGTCTTGCTTCGGTAAGGGGTAAAAAGAAGTAATCAATTAGGAGGAGGCTTACAAAACTCGAAAGATTCAAGTGGGTTGGGTTATTCATGTCAAGGAATGTACAACATATTCGCTACAAATTACAAAATCAATATATATTGTCCGCGGTCAAAAACCAATAGGACACAGTTGCACTGTGAATTCAGCGCCTTCATCAGCGCAACGCATCCTCCAGCCCTCCAGCAAGCATAGAAAGAACCAACTTGCGGCCTTCCTCATCCTGCCTATCAGCCCCTCCAAGAAATCCAACATGTCCCTTCTTGACAGGAGCATACAAAATTGGCGCCGTATACGTCCCCTTCTTAGGCTCCCAATATCCATTAATGCTCGCCCCATTCAGGTTCTTTGCCACTTTCTTCGGAACGTAGACTGCGTGGTTCGGTTCTGTGAATCTCAAAGAAAAACAATCGTCAAGGTCGCGGGTGGAAGGAAGGAAGATTTTGGGTTCCGGGTCTGAGCTCTTGTTCTTATTATTGCCGTTTGACGAATGGGACAGGTGGACAAGAGGGTTCTTGGCATTCAGTTGAACACCTCCTTCAACAAGGTAAGAGCCTAATAAACCAACGCTCCAGTCGAGATCGAAGAAGTCCATGAAGAAAGGGCGACATTCAGTCATCTTAATGGTTGAAGCAAAAGTGCCCAAGAAAATAATCTTCCGTCCTTCTTCCTTAACGGTGTTGACGACCATCGACAGGAGGTAGTTATACTCGTCATTCAGAACCACAGAGGATGCGACCAGGACTCCAACGAGATCTGGAGAGCTGACTAGATCCGCCATGCGCGAGAGATCTGTCGGTGGATGACTTCAATTTGCGTTTTGAGGAAGTCAAAAAGAGGTGCATAAATATCTTCAATCCATTTCTCGCCAGGAATGACCAGTACAAACTTGCGAGATTTACGAACGGGAGCAGTGGGTGGATTAAGGAGGTCGAATAATGCTAGGAGAACTGCAGTGCTTTCTTCTTCCATGTTGATGTCGCCTATATAGCCTACGATACCCTTCCCAACTCGGCTGCGAGCGACAGCAACCTCGAAGATGTCGTCCGCATTTCCACGATGATTGGGGCTCCAATCATCGTCGTCATCATGTTCATCTTCTTCATAGAATCCTTTGGGAATGTAGCACGCTTCTTGGGAATCAACTTCGCGCAGCCTTACTGCTTTCATGCTGTAAACAGAAGGCAGCGAAGATCCATTCTTGCGTTCCAGCTCGCTCAAATGTTGCAGCTCAAAGTCCTTTCGAGAGGAACTCGACATTCGCCAACCTAACCCAAAGGTTTCGAATGTATTCTTCACATCATCGAAGGTAACATCGCTAGGGAAAATCCCACCAAATACAACTTTCCCGCCTTCTTCTTTGACGTACGTAGCCAACTTGCGGAGGATGTCGCGGTGTTCATCTTTTGTAATCACTGCATTGGCGACATATACCCCCACCAGATTCTGTTTGTGTGGCGGGGGTCCTAGCAGGTTGCTGATAGCAATAGGATTGTCGAGTATGCGCACATCCAGGCCCTTGCTTTCCAAAGCTGCAATCTGGAGTCGAAGCATACTTTTGACAATACCGTCCCAGTGTGGTTCCAATGTCAGTATGACGAACATCTTCTTGGATGATTGTGAAAGTGATCGTTGGGAGTTGGTGGTTGATTGACCCTGGGAAGACGGCCGTGCCATTCTAAAGTAGGGTTCGACTGGACTCGAGGGTGAAGGGTCTACAGCAACGGCATAACCAACACGTTCGACTCTCTCGGACGAAGAGTCTACCGCGACCGCGTATCCAACACGCTCGACTCTCTCGGGAGAAGAATCTACCGCGAGTGCATATCCAACACGTTCAACTCTCTCTGACGACCCCTTTGCCGGACCGGCAGGTTGAACAGAGCTGCTACGAGCACCCGGATGTGGTGCATCCAACACTCCCAACATGGCCAGGATCGTGTTCGTCGACTCCTCCTCGCCATTAGAATCCCCAAGATAGCTCATGTAACCTTTCCCCACTTTAGCCGTAACAGCCGCGGCTTCACCAGCCTCCCCACGATCCTCTCGATAAATCGCCATCTCAGGCTCGATCCCGCTCGCATGAAGCGCTTTCATGCTATACGCAGCATGCAACGATGGGTTCCTCTGCACAACCTCATTCGTCGGGACAACCTTGAACAACGCACGATGATATGAGCCAAATTCCCACGGAAGACCCCATGCTTTGAAGAAGTTAATGAAATCTTTTCCGTTGACGCGCGAGCAGAAAGCTGCTGCCAAAACTGCTGTCCCCCCGTTCTTCACGTATTCGATCAACTTGTCGGCAAGAGCGTTATACTGCTTTCTGACAATCCCAGAGTCGGTGACTAACACCGCAATGAGATCGGGCGAATCCAGAAGCTCGAGTGCTTGCTGATGATCTTCGGTTTGAGTGATCTTGTGTTTGGCTCGTAAGGCAGCGTTGAGATGTGCGTATGTATTGGCGTAGAAGGACTCGTGTTCCAGAGAAATGAGGAGAATAAATCCGTTCAAGGTTGGCTGATTTGGAATAGCGCTCGTCGTTGGTGGTTTCGCTTGATTAGCTGTCTTTGCTTTCGGATCAACTTTATTGGTGGTTGGAGCAGAGCTTGTGGAAGGTTTGCTCGATTGACTCGCAGTATTTTTCTTTACGCCTGCCTGGCTAGCAAGTGCGTTGACTTCTTTGAGTTGCTTGATGATGAACTCTTTTTCGACGTTGACAAACCGACCATTAGGAAGAGTCATACGAAGGTCTCGAAGAATCATATGGTAGCCATGCATTCCTGATACGCCATTTTCGACGAACTTGAGGGTTTCGAGGGTGTGGATGCCCTGCAAAGGACTTTCCCACCACGCTGGAGAGGGCAAGTATGTCTTGTCATGAGAGTATATGCACTTGTCTCCATACTTGCATTTATCGATGAGAAAACGCAAGCAAACGTTCTTCCCACTTTGATGAGACGTGTTAACTGAGAGATAAACAAGAGTACGAAAGGATCGGCTTACATTTCATCACGTACACTCTTGCCATCCGGGGCATGGGAGTACGTGCAACTTTCTTCACGCTTGCAGCCTCCGTGATTATAAAACCTGCAGGGGAAGCCGTTCCCAGCATGCAAGCAGTCGTTCGTGTCAGAATCAGACGCGAATTCATCAGGTTTGTTTTCAGGTTCGGGCCATGCCCATTCGGCCGCTGTGATGTCAGGATCTTCTAATTCGTATCCCCGGTCGTGATCGAAGAGAGATTCGACTCTGTGGTATTCTTCGGCTGCGTCGGTGGAGGTTGGATCCATTCCAATGATTACAGTGAGGTCTGTTAGGCGATTGATAAGATAGAGGCTAAGCCTTGGATAGAGCTTAGATTTATACCGGTCATAGAAGCTTGGTAGTTGCCCATGTTCTTTCTAGCGACAGCTCGGCGAAATCTGGCTTTGATATTCTTCGGGTCTGATTGAAGTGCCAGCGTTGCGACTTGCTCCGTCTGCTCCCATCTTAGGGACATAGTAAGTGTCAAGCACTATTCAGTTACATGAGAATGCAGGGGCTCACAATTCAAGTTTGCTCAAAGTCACAGAAAGATTCGAAAGCAGCACGGCCTTTCGTCCGTACTTTTCAACGGCTTGAATGTAGATATCTGCTGCTCCGCTGTAATTGCCTTTCTTAAAGAGTTCATTTCCCTAATAACATAAGCTCAGCATGCAGCCTGACCTCACAATATCCCCAAACTGACCTGACTCTTCAATGCCTCGAGTCCTTCCTTTCGCTTCGCTGCGTTCTCTTCTCTTTGTTTTCGCCGCGCAATCACGGCGTCTTCCAAAGGTCTCCGAGGGCTCCCTTTTTTCTTCTTTTCAGAACTCGACATAGTGGTGGCGAGGTTTGAAGAAAAGTGAATGGACTAACGCAAAAGACAGGCTTTTGGCCATTTCGCAGATGTCACTTTACTTTAGCTTGCCAAATTGGGCTCTCCCGGGACGTGACGGTCACGCGACTGTCATATGCTTAATGGCAGTGCTCGTCATTTACCATTAGGGGCGACCGTGACCATTATAGGCCCTCACAAGCGCTCAAGCTCTTGGTACCAGCGCTTAGCTTTTGCTTTTGGCATTCAAGGCACTGCTTCTAATATCTTATGCGTTCACTCTTCCAGTCTCTTTGACTCGCTAGCCTTTCCCCAAGCTGCCTTTAGAACTTCAGCTGCTGCGTATAGACGGTCAATGGAGGACTTGTGGGGGACACCGACATGCCAATAATCGAGCCTGCGAGCCCACAGCATGATCGCCAAAGGGAAGTGAAAATTTGTTTGCCTAGGGCGCTATCTAAGAAGCCTCTTACTTACGCAGCTTGCGCATCCTTTTCCGACAGCTTTCGAGACAGTCGAATGGACAGACTATGCCTCGTCTGTGGATGCATTAGATGGCATAGACGGAACCCCATATTATGTACCAAATCATCTGTTCGATTTGTGGCAGCCTGTTTCTAGAATTTCAAGGTGGCAAAGCACGAGAGGCTCCTTTGCCATAAAAAGACGGAATTGCCGTACTCTATCCATTTGAGGCCAACTTGAAACTCTGAGATAGTATAACTCATTTACCCCTTTATGCTCCTCCGTGAGCGCTTCCGATCCCATTTGACAGTTTCAAGGCCGCTAGCGATGTAAATGCGGGCTTTCAATTCCAAAAGCATGGAACACAAAAGATTAGAATCGCAAACCATCTCGAGATCTCAAGTGTCATGGAAAGACGTGAATCTGAATACTTTCCCGAGAACTCTGCCATTGTAATTTTTGCTTTTGCCTTGACAATGCGATTGATATGCAAATGCTGATACATTTTCCTCAGTTAACTTTCCTCTCGAAGGGGACATGCGAACTGGAGCCCCATCCCAGCCCCATCCACCAAATGCGTTCAGCTCTGCTTCGTCGACGTACCGAAGGGACTGGTGCTCCTGTGTGCTGTCACTTCGTAGTTCCAATAGACCTACACCTTACAGGAGGAAGATCTTCGTGCACTCTTGCACCCAAACCCAGCAACCTATATCGAGACCTAATCCTTCGAGATTACTTCGAGCCTGAAACTGGCCCAAAACGGGTACACAAGGACAGACGGCCTGAGCTATAGTTCATGCATCGTGTCTATGATTCCCAGTCCCGTCAGACTTGAAGCATTTCCTGCAGAATGCAGCAGTCAAACATTTCGAGACTGCGCGATCC
Source organism: Coprinopsis strossmayeri (assembly GCA_900156845.1). Classification (NCBI taxonomy): domain Eukaryota; kingdom Fungi; phylum Basidiomycota; class Agaricomycetes; order Agaricales; family Psathyrellaceae; genus Coprinopsis; species Coprinopsis strossmayeri. The sequence continues at coordinate 259,824 of FTPT01000020.1, forward strand.
ATTTGAGGCACAATCACCAGGGAATAGCATCCTGGATGGCCAAATGGGGATACAACGATATGGTACGACTATTGGCTGGTGAGGTCATCAAAAGTTCCACCCCCGCGGGCCGTTCGCTTCTCTTTTATAATAATCCTATTCATTTTTCTTATCCCTTCCATAGGCCACGATGCCTAGGCCACCGACAACTTCTCCTGCAACTGGGCGGCCGGTTCCGTCGTCGTACATCCACACCTTCGACACGAATTTCGTCGACACTTCAGGGCGGACACTGCTTCTGCGCGGTGTGAATCTATCAGGCGCTTCCAAAGCACCCGTAGGCCACCTCTCCCACCAGCTAGACGACTTCTGGTCTTCTGCAGAGGCCGGCGGCGAGTCGTTTGTTGGACGACCCTTGAATCTCGACGATGGATCTGCAGACGTGCATCTGGCACGGTTGCGGGGGTGGGGTTTCAACTTTCTGCGCTTTCCGATTACATGGGAAGCTTTGGAGCACCAAGGCCCGTGAGTATTATCGCTTATACTGTCTACTAGGGGCCTATAATTGACTTGTGGCTACAGCGGCAAGTACGACTATGAGTTCATGGACTACACGATCCAGGTTCTTCTAAAATGCAAGGAATATGGCTTCAGAGTGTTCCTAGATCCCCATCAAGATACTGTGCGTCGTCTCTTCCTGTTTAACGATGCGACTGACACTCTGGCAGTGGTCGCGGTTTACAGGTGGCTCTGGCGCACCCTACTGGACCCTGCCCCTTTGCGGGATCAACCCCGCTGGCATCACCGCAACACAGGCTGCCATTGTGCACTGTGAATACCCCTACGCCCATGAACCTGATCCAGCCTCATTGCCAGCGATGATATGGTCTACAAACTACGGTCGTCTCCTTTCTCAAACACTCTTCACATTCTTCTTTGCTGGCCGCACATTTGCTCCATTGTGCCTCGTGGACGGGATGAACATTCAAGATTACCTTCAAGGACACTTTGTCGAGGCCTTTGGACAGCTTTCAGATCGAATCAGGCAGTATGACGACGCACATCCCGGGGCCGGGTTATATGACGAATGTATTATTGGGTGGGATTCGCTGAACGAACCGTTCGAGGGACTAGTGGAGTGGGAGAACCTCAACGAAAATCCAAAAGAGCAAGGCTCGACTTTGAAAAAGGGAACTTACTCCACGCCTGCCCAGAGCCTGAGATTAGGTATGGGCCAGACGCAGACGGTGGAGAACTGGACGTTTGGCGTGTTCGGTCCCTCGCGAAACGGCAGCGTTACGATTGACCCGAAAGGGATTAAACTATGGGCTGATCCAGTTGACCCTGAAGCCTTTCCAGAAACCTTATCTTACCCTCCTCACTCCACCGCTCCGTCGTCACCCGTCTATGAACTACCCAACGGCCACCACCCGCTCTATAATTGGAAACGCGACATCTCGGCATGGCCGTTAGGCACCTGTCCCTGGGCACTGCATAAAGTCTGGGACATCGAAACCGGCTTCGTGCTCCGCCCTGACTACTTCAAGTACGACCCTAAGACTGGCGTCGAAGTCAGCTTCATTTACGATTTCTGGAAGCCGCATTGGGAAAGGTGGAGCGGGAGGCTGAGGAGGAGCCATCCGGAGGCAGTGTGGTTCGTGCAGCCACCTGTGTTTGCCATGCCGCCTCGGCTTGCGGATGGTGAGACCGTCGTCGCTGTCATTGAGTCAAATGACGAGAGCCGGATCGTGGAAGGCCAAAACCCTGAAGAAGGGAAAGTCGGGCTCGGAGGAAGATGCTGTTACTCGTGTCATTACTACGACGGTCTAACGCTCATCACTCGGCATTGGAACTGGTTCAATGCGGATGCGTTGGGTGTCCTGCGCGGGAAGTATTCCTCGCCTATTCAGGCTGTCAAGGTTGGCGAATCCGCTATTCGCAAGTCTCTGCAAGACCAACTTAGCATCCTCAAATCGGACGCTCAGATCCTCGGTCCTTATCCCACTGTTATCGGTGAAATAGGCGTTCCATTCGACATGGACAGCAAACGGTCGTATGGATGGACAGATAAGGGGAAGTATAAAGGGGACTATACTCGTCAGGAGAAGGCATTAGATGCAAGCTTGAATGCGACGGAAGGAGTCAATGGTTTGAATTGGACGGTATGGACATTTTGTCCTGATGATCATAGCCATGAATGGGGTGATGGTTGGAATATGGAGGATCTGAGTCTGTGGAGTCCTGCGGATGTATGGACGAAGGATGCGATTGACCAAGGGAGCACGGGGAACCTTTCAAGTGGGGCGAGTAGTACGACATTGGTTAGGAATCAGAGGTCGAAGGAGGGGCTGAAGAAGATGAAGAAGAGACAACTCAAAGATGCTGCAACCCAAAGTTGGTCCTCATCCCGCGAAAGTGTGGCTCAGGATCTTGTTAATCGGAAACCTACCAACAAGAGGAGGACTACGAAGGAACAGCCTAAACCATCCCTAGCGATGGTTGCTGCTGCTTCTAGTTTGAGTGTTGCGAGTTTGGGGAGCGTCACGAGTTCCGGGTCAAGTGTAGCGGAGTCTGCTGCGGCGAGTACAACTACTCTAGCGGAGGACTCGAGCATGCAGCTCATTCTCCCCTCTTCTCAAACTCAAACTCGTTCGCGATCTCATCTGAACCAATCGACAACGCCGGCGTTGTCCCTTGAAGACTCGTCACCCCCGTCTACTTCTGGCTCACCGTCGCGTTCTTCTGCATCTTCCCCTACACCCTCTCATTCGCCGTCCCCTGCCTTCTTGCAAAAGCTTGGGTGGCATGCGAACCCGTACGACTTCCTCCGAGATGGTGCAAGAGCTTACAAGGCGTTCTGTCGGCCTTATCCTGTCAAGACGGTTGGGAAGATCAAGGATATGGGGTTCGATATCCAAAAAGCCACATGGTGGGTCGTCATTGGCGTAAGCAAGGAAGACGAGCCTGTTGATATCAGAGCGTGTCATGAGGGAGAGAAGGAGCAGGAGAGACTTGCGACAGAGATCTATGTCCCACTGGTTCACTTTGCTCATCCGCGATTGTTGCGTGACCCTGATGATAGGAAGCGGAGGAGGGTGGTGAAGAAAGTAGTTGAGCCGGAGGTGAGCGACAGTCAAGTGACGTTAAGTAGTATGGGGGCAAGAGAGGAACGAGGGAGCGACAATGCTCCTGCTCCTGCTCTCGAGACACCTACGCAGCCGACTATTTCGACTACGCCTACGCCCCAGCAGCAGGTGATCCCTATTGTAGGTGCGACCCCTATACTCCGCAAGCCATTCAAGAGAGAACCGGATTGCGCCTTCACGTGTCCGTCTCAGGTGACGTTGGGAAGACAACCTGTTGTCCCATATCTTGCTCCTTTCGCAGACGACGACAGCGATTCCTCGTCAAGGCGGTCGTTCTCGGATGATGATAGTTATTTGGAGGACGATAGTGAAAGTTTGGATGCGTACAAGGGCGGTGACGAGGTTGATGATGAAGATGTGGCGGTATACGAGGATGAAGGAGAGGGACCACTTGTTGATATCGAGATCAAAGTTAGTGAGGGGACGTATAGGGTGGACGGGCAAGCCTTATTCTGGTGGTACGATGTTCCTGCGAGTAATGGAGGGGTAGAGAGTGAAGGCCGAGTTGGAGACTTGCAAGCATTAGAATCGCGGAATCCCAGTCAACTAAGCCTCAAGAACAAGCAGGGAGAAGACGAGGAAGGTGTGAAAGAAGTTAGACTTGAGATCAGGAGGAGAGGTGGAGCAATTAAGAAGGCGGAGGAAGAGAGGGGGAGGAGAAGAGCATTGATGCTCGAATCTTCGTACCGTTATCCTGCGAATAGGCGAGCTGGAGAGAGTTCGAGGAGTATTGGTAGCAAGAAGGGAGATGGGACGCTGTGTGAGGAGATATGTAATGACGGATGTTCTATTATGTGAGTGGTCGAGGATACTGGTTGATTTTCCGGTATGATGGAAGGATACATTGGCTTTTTTTATTCTGTTATGATTTATATCAACAAGGACATACATCTCTTTTTTAGGTCTTCAATTATAAGCAGCATATATTGTACAATAGTCTAACCTATACCAACTTGAATTTCTGCTTTTCCAGAATTCCCCTTATCTTTTCTGTCAAGATACCAGACTTTTGGTACGAGACTTACCTCGTGTTGACGCCATGACTTTTCTACTCATGCTTGAGAATTAAGCTGAGCCCACTCGGAACCTTCGAGGGTGACGTACATATGATGGTTGTTGTAGTTGATGTTCCTCTCAGCCTTCGACCCTCATTTTCGCTTTCAGCTATTCAACAACTCGTAATTCTGGTAGGAGGCTTTCAAGCATCCGCCCAATTTGAGAAGCAAATACATGTCAGGCATGGTACCGATAATGCCAAGTGCTAAGTCAACCCCCAAGTAGACAGCCACACTGCAGTGCGTATCATCTTTGCACACTTCGTTGCCACGAACCGCTGATGTTGGTTTGATCCTGTCTTTCGTGGACGTTGGTATGGGTAAATGGCTATACATGGTCACCGTTTGTCTATCTGCGTTGACCATGTTGCGAAAGAAGAGGCATCTAAACATACAGGTTCAGCCCTTGTCAATGAACAGGTAACTTGGGCGCCTTAGTTCCGAACTTTGGTGTTTCAGGTTTTAACTTTGTTTCGGTCATAGGGGGTTACATCGCTACTAAGGGCTATGGCGTCGGGGGTGTCGGTGGAGGCTATGTCACTTGTTGATTGGCGAGGTGAGGTCGCATCTCACCGTCTCAATGGAAATGTTTGCATATCGTTTAAGCGTTGATGCTGCTTGGTGATGCGGCTCTGTGCAACCTTCTAGGAGACTGAGATCTGATTGGTAGTTGACGCGGCGAAACGTAAGAGATACGGGAGTATTGTTGGGGGGGGGGGTTTGAGCATATATAACGAGGGTGTGGCGGGTTTCAAACCCTGCGCTCTGGTTAGCCGCTTCTCACGTACCCCCCAAAAACACGGGTCTTGAACTCGTTCTTCTTTCTGATTCCACGTATATAATACAGGTCCAAGCTGCAGGCCGTGTGTCTCTGCATAGACATTCAATTTCTAGCCTACTATAACCTTTATCCGCTCGATTATTCTACCCTTGCTTTATAATTTCCACACCCTAAACCTATTGACTATGTTCTTTGCTACAGTACGTGTTTTTCGGCGCCTGTTTCCTCCTTCCTTTACTTACGCGGTTTCACGTTCTGTCCTTCCAGTCCTCCGGCTCAAAAAGTAGTGGCTCCTCATCCAAGCACTACCAATCTTCTAAACCAATGCCTCCTACCGTCTCTGCCAACTCGAGCTCTTCATCCCTCGTGACCAACATTTCGGGATCATTCTTCGGACCGAGGCCACCTAGAGAGAGGGGCATGCCCAAACTTAGGTTTCGAATGAAATCATCGGCTTCCCCGAAGATAGAGCCATTCATGACCTGCCCTGTTTCTTCGTCGGGAAAGTCGACGCAGGCCAACACCTCAACGTCAAAGACGAGAACAACCAAGCCTCAGCTTTCAAAAATCGTAATTCCTGAACGGAACCCTGCTTTACCACCGCCAGCTCCGCAGCCTTCGTTCAGGGCGGAGGTGTTCCAAGTGGATGTTCGACCATTAAATGTCGTTCCAAAAGTGCCTATGGTTCCGAAGTACAAGAAGAAGAGAGTGGTTAATGTGTAGGCTCAGCCCGTGTTCAAGTTGTTCCAAGCTGCATAGAAGGGCGATAGAAACCTGATAGGGAGTGAATGAACTGGATACACCATTATGCCTTTATACGAAACTTGACGTCGTTACGAATAGAAAGCCTTATAATTATTAATTGTACCCACATACTATTGATGCATACCGATGAAAGACGGGCGTAAATAAATTAAGCGTAGATTGAACAACAGATTGTCAAAATCCCGGTTAAGGACAGAGAACTCGACCTTGGTCGTCGCGGGCAAAGAACTACATACTGCATATACATATGGTACAGAGGGAAATCTAAATATTGCGTATCTCCCACGTCACGCTGTCACGCTGCGAGGGCGCCAAAACCCCTATTAATAATTCTAACGCAGACAATTTTGGATTTCAGGTTAATGTTTGAGCAGATGAGCTATTCTATCTCCCATAACGATATCCGAGCACAGCACTCAGTTATATAGTATGTCCTTAATTAACATTCTGTATCCCGCGAGTTGTCCACGAGCGACCAGTGGGTAAGCCCCTCTACTATTCAATGCTTTCCTGTTTCCTTACCAGTGTTGTTCATGATATGTGGTAACTTGAATGACTTTTTTCTGGATGGAGAGTAGTGTCCTATGTCCTATGTACATTTATACACTTACATTGCCGCCGCCAGTTGGAGTCCTAAGTCGGGACCGTCGGCCGCCAGACGATGTCACTGATGCGCCATTAATGATCCGAATCGGTGACGCGACGCACATGATGGGAGCCGGCTTAATTGGTTTGTGTTTTGCGCTCCGCCATCAATCCCATTGTTCAAAAAGTTGAACCATACGAGTCACCCGCTTTCTCCCTTTCCATTAACCACTGGTCGTACTGAACCTCGGTACAATGGCACGTAAGAAAGGCAGGACATCTCCAGGTCCCAGCTCGGACACTCTTCGAAGGTCGAAGCGCATCACACAACTCCAACCAGCTATCAAGGATGATGCGAGCCACATCCGAGCGGAAATCCGTATCAAACCTGACTCGAAAAGCCTGCACACTGGGGCAAAGAGAAAGTTTGAAGACTCTGAAGTGGCTGATAAGTCACGAAAACGCGCCGCTAGAGCTACACAGCCCAACAAGAGGCGAACTCAAGCAGGTTTATGGATGATGACGGAGATGCCTATTGACGTCTTGCACGAGGTGAGTGCCGTTCCGAACACCGCAGTATAAAGCTCACCTCTTACATACAGATTTTTGGTCATTTAGAGCCATACGATTTGTTGCGTCTGGCGCGAACTACACGCGCCCTGAGGGATATTCTCATGAGACGTTCCTCGCGAGATATATGGGCGACTTCGTTCGCGTCCATGGAAGGATACCCGCCTTGTCCTGATGGCATGGCGGAACCACAATATGCGAACTTAATGTTCTCATATCACTGCCATGTAAGTCCATATAATATCTCATCTTCCCTGTCCGGCTCAATAATTTCTGTGCAGGCTTGCGGGCTTGAACCCGACAGAGACGGCCCCATCCTATACATGTTCATGGAGGCGCGTACCCAGTTCTGCGCAGGGTGCTCCAAGAAAAAGTTAGTTTTGGCTTCGCGCTTGACTCTTAAATGTTAAACTTGTTTAGGTTCATCCCATGGCCCGGCCTTCCTGTAAAAGTTCCGAAAGTCCTCGCCGAGTTTGTACCTGCAACAACGCAGCCGTTTCACCGTTGTGCGTTCTGTATGTCTCCTCATTGTATAGTTTCTGACGCATTCGGACCATCTTTAGCGAGATGGGGAAATGGCGTGACTAGCTTCTATGTTGAGACAGCCCTCGAATTGCACGATCAGTATATCTCCCTCGGTGACAATGAAGATGCAAAGAAAGAATGGCTTGAGAAACAAAAGCTAAGATGGACGAAGATCGCTGAAGTAAGTTAACTTTACGTGTATGCCACACCCACGCTAACGATCGCATAGCATGCGGAGCTATGCGAAGTATATATGCGTGGCCGACTGGAATACGAAGAAGCAGTGATTCAAGAAAACCTCCGGGAACAACGCCGTATCAGGTCGGAGCGTACCATGCAGTGTGTAGTATTGTACCCGCCCTTTACAGCTCTGATCTTGACGGATGACCAGAATTACTGCCAAAATGAAAGATTTAGGTCAGTGCAAGTTAAGCATATTAACGTTCAACGTATAATTCAGTCATGATGTTGTTTACCATAGGATGGGCAAGAGAAATTGAATTCCAAGACAAAGAATATTCCAACGGTGGCTGGAGTAGACGACACGCAATGCGTTTTCAAGACCACAAACTTGTTGATCAATTTGTGGAGTTGACAGATAGAGGCAAGTTCCATCTTCAACTCTCAACTCTTGCGAAGACGGCATTAATACAAAGCAGAATGGAAACGGATCCTTCCGCAACTTGTTAAATGGCTACAGGAAATCCGCGCGAAGCTCACTTTCATAGATCATCAAGAGATTGTCAGAACGAGGACCAAGAAATGGGTCGAACCTATTTACATCGCTCATACCCTTGGCTCATTGAAGGGCGTAGCCGATGGTGAGGCAGTAGCGGCTTACGGAGATACTCAGCATTTCTTTCCTTCGCTAATCAAAGTCTGTTTAATGGAAGAGTTCCGCCATCCCCTCGAAGACAAGATTCAGACTCCAGAAGAAGATTTCTCCGAAGAAACTTTCAAGGCAGGAGCCTTAACGCTTCCCGCTTTCATTGAGAACTGGAGAAATGCTAAGATCGAAGGACTCTTGAACGTCATTCGCCGATCCAAGGTTTATTCATCCAACTCGAATGAGGAACCCGGTGTCGGGACGAAATACACGCCCACAGGAAGGGGAACAACCGATGGAGTATCAAGCTCAAGACTGGAATCCAAAGCGAAGATCATGAACGGTTCAGATATGAGCGTTGATCCAAGCTATGTCATTTCTGGAGCGGATGTCAGTCGAGATACGCTCAAGCATGCCACAACCGTGTTCCGTTGCCTTGAGTGCAATGTATTCCTCGTTTATCCAAGTGTTCTGAGCCACGACTGCCTTTACTCCACTCCAACTCGAATCAAGCAGCCGAAGCCTGATGAACAACAGAAGCCGAAGGCAGCAGCACCAGCCAAAGGGAAAGGGCAGACCCATCTGACTTCTGGCGACCTGATTACCTCTGCTTTCCCCACACACCGAGTCTGGTCCCTAATTGGGGACAATTCCCAACCCAAGCTCACCTTGATCGACCTTGCGGTATTTCAACACATCCGCGTTCTCTTAGACCTTCATGGTCTACCACATTCGACAACGAGAGGCGAACTTGAAGCGTTGGATCCTTATGTCCACGGGACGTGCACATGCTTTGGCCAGCAGTTGCAATTCCCTACTCCAAGCGCCAAGGGTCTAGTCTTGGACAAGCACAGTCTCATTCATTGGACACAGATTGTAAGTCTCTTTAGTCATTTTGCATTTCAGCATGGGTGATAACTTCATGAGTCGGTTCCGGCAATCTAGCCCGATTACTCGCGCCTTCACAAGAAGCGCGAACCGTACGCGGGGTCTTTCGAACTACCATCCGCTAACAACAAGGACATTCGAAAGTACATCAAGGAAAAACAGGCAGTGCATAAAAGAAATACCCTCCGACACCCTCGTGGCTACTCGGGCTCCGTCTGCTTTGTCTGTACAGAAAGGGGTGTCTTTGTGAAAGACCACTTGGTCTCGAAGTGAGTGTACTGCAATTATCCTAACAGGTGCATGAATGGTCACCTCAACACCTTTATTAGGCATGGTGCCAGCGAAGAAGACGCCAAGCGATATGTGCGCGGAGAAACAGATGCTCTCAGAGTTGCCTGATTTAAGGATGATAGACCCAAGTCTGCTCAGAGTGTGTCCCACTCTTTCAATTTATCAATTAAATTTATTTAACAAGAATCGTGTTCACTAACTTGTATACGCATACACGAGTGTATAGTAGTAGTCACTGGTTGTCTACGTAGTGAGCGTAATAGCTGTAGATCGTGCAGAGGCAAAACCCGGCCTTTATATATTAAAACGTCGACAGAAACGTTCATGTTGATAATACAAGGATTGTGGGAGGGGGCTGTCGAGGTTGGGTGGCCATGGCATGGTATTGGACGGTAAATCTTCTTTTGCCATCGGAACAATTGTACAAGTGGCTTGGAGAGCGCGGAACTGGGCACTGAAATCTTTTCTCCACTGTGTGATTGTCCGGGTAGTCACCTTGAGGGTGAAAGGATGGTCGGAGGATTCGGACATTATTAGGGGAGCTCGCTCCTCGATGAAATCATAATCAAGGATGTTTGCCGGCTTTTCCGAGTAATCGACGAACAGTTCAAGTTGCGGCCACAAAGGGTTCTCAGAATGTTCGCCAGACTCGGCACTTAGATATCGAGCAAGGATATGATGAGGCGAGTAGTGATAAGAGTTGCAGATAATGTTCTTGACGTTTGGCGACGCACCAGCGAATTCGGATATCCAGGAATTGTCTTCTATGTTCCGACCATCGAATAGCATGAATGTGTGAAGGGAAGGGAAGGACGTGTCGACAGGCATCTCCTCTTCAGCGGGAAGTTCAACCTCGTAAAGCAACATCGTTTCTAGCGCAGGTGCATTGAGGTTGCAGAGGAAGGGAATTAGAGCTCTGCCTTCCTCCCAGCGGTCCCTAGACCCCGCCCATCGAAAATGCTTGAGATTATTCATCATCACTTGTTGGCTGAGTGATGACCCTTCCGGAGGATCCTCAATGCATTCACCTGGTGTGACTGACAGTGCAATGAGTGGAAGTTTGGTGACCAGGGTCAAGAATGTCCCCCAGGGAATGCACTCGATTAGCTCTAACTCATCGACCCAGTCGAGGAAGAGAACTGTAATGTTTGAAAGAGGAGGTAGGAAAAGGGAGCACGCCGTTAAGGTAGCCCCTACGTAGGTGAGCTTTGGAGATCCTAATCTCAAGATAGCTGGCTCAATGTTGTCCAGCGCTTTCTCTAGCGCTCGAATCTGCTGGAGTGTAGCAAGCGGCAGAGGTGCATAGTTAAAGATAAGGCATTCCAACTGGGGCGCTTGACGATTGACCATGAGACGTTGCAGTTCGAGGATTGCCGGGAAAGGAAGGGCGAGCACAAGGCTGACTACTTTCCAACGCTCGACGTGGTCTATGGCTAAGCGTAGCAGCTGATAAATGATATCTTCAGGTTCGCCTTCTTCGTCGTCTTCATGGCGCAAGGTGAGCGAGAGCACCAGAGGATGATTCATGGACCGTTCCAGGTATATTTTGAGACGTTCGATTTTGGCCACGGCAGCGTCCCTTCTCCCTTGGTCGGAGAAGTACGCCCAGATCCTGGGGTAACGAATTGCAACGGAGCGGAACCTCGAGCAGACATGAGTGATTTTGACTTCGGTGAAAGGCTTTCCGGATAACCCTTTCTTCCATTCGAATCTGTTGTCTCTGGTAGACTGCGAAGCATACAGGAAGATGAGTCCGAGCACATCATCCGATAGCCTGAAGATTGGCTCCGGGCTCAGAGCATTTCTCGGTGCTCTCGTCATATTCTGTACCTGTGCTTGGTCGATCTTATCCATGTGCATGTCAAATTAAGAAATTAAGAGTGAGTGAAAAGGAATTAAAATTTGTCCCTTCAAGTTAGACCGGAGGTACTTTGCATTGGAAGGTTTGGAACTCACAGGCGTGTATCCTGTCTCAGCAGGCTTTCCCAAGTTGTACCACCGAGAAGAGTGGGGAAGAGGTGAATTGGAGAATACTGCTTAAGCACAATGCGGCCGGTAGGCCCAGGTAATATTATGGTGTGCGGATGTCAAGACTCCAAAAGTCATCCAAGAATTGCCCATACAGGTAAATCTCTCTCTTCAATCAACTCCCCTTCCCTGTTTCACTTGGTACATAATTATGACCTGGACTTCCTCGAACACTCCATTCTATAATTCATACACCGTGCATACCAAATCACTTTTAGGAACCTGTTTGGATGTAGCACGATGCTCTTCTGGTGGTAGAGGTCAGGGAACTAGAGGGAACATCCGCCGAATGCATGAACAACCGAACACGAACACCCCGAATGCCGGGACCCGGAACGTTCCTCAAAATAGGCCCACCTAACACCCGAATGCCCGTACACTTATATATACCGGATGCACCAGACGCACCGGCCGAACTCCCGGACATTGAGGCAGCTTATGAATGAAGAAAAGCCAGCAACTTCTCCGCCGGTGCAACACCAACTCAAGTGCTTGAGATTGCCCAGGTTAATTCGCTCGTGGGGCATTTCGTCACCCCCTCCCCAGGCTAAGGTACGAGAAATAAGCCCAGATCCTGGGATACTGGATTGCGACAGATCGAAACCTCGAACAGACATGGCGATTTTGACTTCGGTCAAAGCCTGTTTGCCGCCCATCCCACTCGTTCGTCTCGAGTAGATATGAAGCATAGCTTCGTTGGGCAAAATGAAGATTGGCGAGGGAGTAGTTTCGAGTCGTTCTATCGATGAATGGTGTTGGCGCGGAATTTACTAGCAGGTCCATACTCGCCCCAGTCAGTGGGCGAAATGATTCCTTAGCCAATCCCTTCAATTGGACTTGGAATATTATGATACAGTGGAAAACTCACCTGAAATCGAGGTCGAAGAGGGAAGACAAGTCGGACAGAGGTCCTTGGTTTGACTATATTATCCAAGATCATGATGATTGCGCGCGCCCAACCTGTTCTTTGCTGATGTTTCTTCCTTTTGGTAGGCAGAGCGATGGTAGCTCTTGTTATCTGGGGTGCAGTGCCCTTCCCAGAGAAACGCCTCTAAAGATCCAAAGCCCCACCGCCTATGTAAGGGAGAAAGCATCAACGTATCAAAAATCAGTGTCCAATGAATACTATGCTACAAAAAGATAGCAAGTAGAGGTACTTTTATACATTTTACATTTAATGCACGAAGCAACTTCTATAGGTTCCCAAAATAATACCGTCAATGGATTCTACTTACCTTCTCTGCAACCTTTTATACCAAGGGATTCGAATTCTACACTTTGAATCCCACTTTGCGTTCCCGATATCACGACCTACTACAAGGTCTTTTCATCCACCCCTTTCCAGGTCAACTATTTTCTCCCCGTCCCTGGATACTAGGGAACCATGGATGTCCCCTGACGGGATCCCACCTCCACTTCTTGAAACCGAAATGTTTCTCTAATTCTTTGAAGGATTTAATAGACTGTGGCGCGGACGTCGCTGATGTCGATGGAAATGAAGGTGGAGGCGAAATCGATGTGGATGAACTGAGCTCGGTAGATGTTTGAACACAGACGTCTTTCAGCCGTTTCAAAAACTAGTAACGACCATGTCATTAGCTGATACAAATATCGATCAAAGTAACACAAGACAAACCTTCACCACAGCTGCAGGCCAATCTGCCTTGCCACCAACCCAACATTCAGCATCCCCAGATCCTGAATCAATCATGCCGCTTAAGATAATGCTTGCTTCGTCGATGTATCGTCTTGGATCCAAATTCACGCCACTATCCTCCTCGCCGCCGCCCTTTCCCTACAAGAACCACAGTCAATACCCCCCTCAACAGAATATAAACGGAGTCGAATCCCACCTCGATCTCGAGCCCGACGTCGCAAACCTCCTCACAAAACTCTGCAAACTCATACAATTCTGGATGAGCTATAGGTGGGGACTGTGTCTTGTCATAGTCCGGTCTAAAGGCCCATTTGTAACGCTTATAAAAGTTGAGGCGGAGACTCTCCCAGTCGAGTTCCAGTCCGAACGATGACTCCTGCCTCGGTTCCGATTTCGGGGGCGAAAGCGGAAGAGAGAGAGACTTGAAGAAGGAAGGGAGCTCCATCTACAAAAGGAGTCAGATATCGAAATTCAGTAGAGGCGAGAGTAGGCTTAAGCAAGGAACATACAATCAAAAAGGCCTTCGCCATCGCTTCCAGGGCTTTATACAGCTGTTGCTGAAATTGTACATCTCGACTTTGACCAGCATTACGACTAGCGTCGGCCAGCTCGTCATATAATCCGACTAAAATCCCGCAAAGCTCGGAAATGTACCAATAAGCAAAGACGCGTTCGTTGGGCGCATTAAGCTCGAGCTGGAACGCGGAAAACATAATCTCAAGAATGCACTCAAGGCGCGTGATGAGGATTGCCGTCGGGAGTCCTACCAGAATGGATGGCGCCTACCCGACCGTCAGCAATAATCGTTCAGGAGGAGGGTAACAACGTACCCCATGCTCGAAATCTTCAATCGGGTCAACGAGCTCAACACACAAGTCATAGACTTCGTGCCAATCCACCGCCATCTTCATCAACTTTCTCCGGTACCGAGGGAGATTGAGAAAGGGTGCTTTGACATGGTTTACGAGTAGCTGGCGTCGAGTTAGTATGTCATGCCACGGGAGGATAGAATGGCTCCACCTTGTACATTTTCCGCTCGATCCGACTTAACAGTCCTTCCTTCTTGGATTTCCATCCCTCCTTGTCCACTTCCGCAGACGTGGTAACGACGAGTTGGCGTATACGCCCCCAAGTAACTCCCGCTTTCTCTTCAAAGAATCGATCGAGAGCCCATTGGAAGGTATGTTGGTTGAGGATAAGGAGACCGTTATAAAACGAGCTCTGAGTCAACGACCGGACATACGCCTGCCTAGGTGCGTCACCTAGCCATATGCGCAACTTTCCGACCGCTTCCCAGGTCGATAATCGCTGGTGTTCAATCAAGCGCACTACCTCCTTCAACCCTTCCAAAAACACCCCTAACGCATTCCATATGTCTTCTGAATGAGGGATGGGTATGACGCGCACTGGCACGCAAGTATTGAGCCGCCGGGAGACGTGGGGATCAAATGCAAGGCGTGCTGGTGAGTCTGGAGCAGGCTCACGGACACGGTCATTCGAGGAAAGATGGTGATGGAGATTAGAGGCGTCGTTTAGGAGAGACTCGTAGTGTAGCCGGTGCTGAGACGGGTCTATGTTGAACACCTCCAGAAGTGTCTGCAAAAAGACATCAGTGGGTGATGATATATAAGGCCAAAGCTCACCTTGCGAAGTGTGATCCGTGCAATCAAAGGATCCTTCCACTCTTCCTTGACTTTGAGAGTATTTTTCACCCAAACGGCCGCTTCCTCTAACCTTCCTAGAACAAACTTGACAGGGAGGTTTTCTAGGACAGGAACATCGCATTTGTCAGATTGCCAGTCTTCTGTCTGTCAGGGAAGAGATGAGACAGATGGTCAGCGGAACGACGTGTGGGACTCACGTCCATGATCGACTCATTTCCCTGCATCTCTTTCCACGCAGAATCGACACATTTCAACAGCCCTTGAACGCATGCGCTTAGTACAACCGTTATGAGTTCTATGCAGCGATCAGGATCCCGTTGCGAATGAGAGAGTAGTGAGCAAGCCATTGTGTCTAATTCCAGATCAGCTAGATGGTGGACATATTGAAGTGTGAAGATGGTGTGCGGGAGGAGTTTGCCATTGTGCCATTCGAGCTGCAGATCACGTATGTCACGACCGGTTATAACAGCAAGATGGGAGCTTCACACCTCATAACCCAAAGCCTTGTCCAAAATCCAACAGACTTCTTCCGGCAACAAAGGTTCCAGTGGACTAAACGGTTGCAGTGACTCGGTGTCTGCGACATGTCCTGTATCTAGTCTTGGTTCGCCGATCTAGAAATCCATGTAAGTTCATTGAGCTTGGTGGTACAATGTAGACACACCTCGAACGCGCTCATCGCGTCCTGCAATGTGAATCCATCCATAAACACCATGGTCTCCGGGTCCAAATCTTGACAAGGATCATTGAAAGACTTGGACGAGAGATGCGGAGTGCAGACGTACCTGTTACTCCCTCCTCAAACAGACTAGTCACGTCCTCGAAGGGCAGCCCAAGCCCAGGGAAAGGGACTGCATCGAATTGCCCAAATCCCACGTCTTCCGGCATGGGGGGCATAGGGACCGTGAAGTCGTCCATGGCCATCATCGCTTGAGCAACGAGCTCGATGTTATGAAGCAGCGGGGCACCCACTGGCCCCTTGAGAACGTTAACGAGGTCGTCGAGTCCTCCGTCGTCGATGGTTGTCCATAGGAAAGGATGACACTCCCGGCAGACTGAACAGCCGGCCCCTATTCGGAGCTCAAATTTTTTCAAGCGCACTCAGTATTATTGTCACATTGACCGACACTCCCAGGCTGCTATCACAATGTCCTCGTCCGCCTCAGATACGTCAGATCGCTCTTCCAGCTCGCCAGAGCCTGAAGTCCCGATCGCCGCGAATGTTAAAGGAAAAGCTAAAGCTAAAGGACCACGGAATGAAGGAACGGAGCCGACATGGGCATTCAAACCTCCTCCAGGTCGAGTCCTTTTAGACGAAGATTCATTAGGAGATGCAGGGGAGTTCGACTGGGATGCTGTCAACTCGAATGAGGATGTCGAACTTTGGGTCATTAGAGTGCCTGATGCTGTATGTATTCCATTTGCTTACCACACACCCTTTCTACCCTTACAATCATTGCAAATGAAAGCACGAAGAGAATGCTAAAATGACCCTTAGATCAAGCCGAAGCACCTGCAAAATCTCAAAATAGATCTTCCATCGTCTTCCAAAACCCATAAAGTAGGAAGTTTGACGAAAAAACATGCGACGTTCGACATTTGGTCGTTAGGCCCCGATGATGAGTCTCAGGGCAACAATAACATCCCTGCAGGAGGGGAAGAACTAAAAAATCTCTCGCTACTTCTACCACGAAAGAAGAAGAAAGGGAAAGTCTACGCCGGTAAGCTTGGTTTTCGCCCATGGCTGCTTGACGGTCGAATTGACGACCTCTCGCCAGCACCCAAGCCAATAGCCCGGCATCTAATTTTCGCTGCTCAACCCGTGAAACCGGCCTCTCCTCCTCCCGAAAGTCTTCCAACCCAAGACGCCACCACAAAGAAGTTCAAGAACCCACCTCGACCATGTTACCCAGACGAATTGCTTACCCACTCGTTTAAACCGTATGGGTCATATACGGCCCTCGATGCCTCTTCGGAGTCACCGTCGGGTAAAGAGGCAGCTGAAGATACCATGGACATCGATGCACCAGCCTCCACTCAGCCAGCCGCAACTCGAGATTCAGCGGAGACTGACAAAAAGCCAAAAGACAAATCCAAGAGCAAAAAGAGGAAGGTCGCATCTGATGAAACAGCTGAAGAGCCTATCCCGAAGAAAAAGAGTAAAAAGTCTAAATCTTCGTCATAAATCTACTCTCTCGATTCCCCCTCATGGATTGGCTAGTATCGCCATTGGTGACAGATAAAACCCGGTTTAAAGTGACTCTCTCTATCTTGTTTTCGAGAAACACCAACACTGGTGCTCACTGACAAGCCCTCGGAAAAGGGTCATCAGACTGGATTCGAGTCGGCTTCTTAATAATAACACGATCCAGGCAGTTTATGACAGTATATCTGCGGTCATCCACCTGGGTCCTGAGTGCAGATGACTGGCGTTACATGTTACTTGGTCAGTAGGGCCTTATTTGTCAGATTGCGTGCTATCTTCGTCCTCCCAGACCATTTGGCAGACCGTCTCCTACAACTAAGACCCGTAACCTCCAGAGCGAACAGAAAGAAGTCATTGTCGATGGGCAGTATCATGGCACTCCCGCCGAGCGTGAACGCCACATCTTCCTTTTTCATACATCGGACGACGTAATGGGCCTCATATTCCTGTACACTTCACAACCCACTCAAGATGGCGACCATGACATATTGTAGATCAAGTCGAAGAAACCTCTGACCGAGGTTAAGATCACTCATGTCTGCGCAAGGTTCCGCTTCGTTGCAATCCGTTACTTTGCCATTTGGACCTACTTCTCCACAAAAGGTCGCAGAAGTGACTCAAAACTTCGCTGGGATACGTCCGTTCATGATTACGAGCGTCTCAAGACGTACCCAGAGAGATCGAGGTCTCTTCCCCTGGTGCTGCATTTCTCAGCAGACGAAGCATGGAACACACCCGAGGCCCGTCAACGCAGTGAAAATCTGATACGCCTAGCCGTGGACCCTATCGAGTGCTGGAAGATTGTTCTTATTGGTTGGAATACCTCCAGCTCTCGTTTATAGTCCGACTGGCATGTATCACCCATTAGCTGCATCGCTTGAAAACGAACTTCGCACCGCTGACTCAAAGATACTCAGACCAGGGCATCCGAAGCTCACCCAAGTCAATTTTATTAACATGACAGCGTCTTATCCTTTATCTAACCCCCTTGTCTAATATCACAGTCCTCTCCCTCAGGATCAACTAGCTCCCACAGTCCTGATACAAACGGCCTCGCACGCTACTTAAGCACCACCGAGCCTCGGAAATTCAGCTGTGGCCACGGATGGAACGATTTGTAGACGGTTGGGAGGATGAAGTGAGTATCAGCGACCATGACTTCATCCTTGGACGTCACGGTTCTCACTCCAAGCCTGCCAATAACATTTCTTCCGTACCCCAGCTCACCCTCTCAGGGGGAAAAGTAACTTTTGAATAAGTGGGAGAACGATTACCAGCCTCAAGTTCGAGCTCTGTCCCACGTGTGTACTGTTCGTTAAGCAAAAGAGACATCCCATTCTCGTTCGGAGCCATGGCCTCCGGTTGTCTCTCCCATGGTCTTGACACGATTGCACCCCGCTCAAAATGGGAGACAAATCTAACATAGTTCTTTCTACTTAGTTAGCAGCCTTGTTTTTGAAGTATAAGCTCCCAAAATAATAGATCTCCATATTTCTTGCGCAGCTTACGTAATTATTAAGCGCCCGGCGAAAATACTAGGCGTTCGGACAAACTTTCCGTTGCGAAATCTCCGAACATCGACATGAACAACACATGAGAGAAATGTAATGCTAAGACTTACCAGTACCTCCCACCTCAGCGCACCACTATTGGAAAACATGTCACTGTACAGCATACATTTTCCATCGCGAGCGAACAGAGCATTACGTCGTTCCCTTCTCTTCACGCACTCCAGATAATAGCATTACAGACAGCGAGTGTTGCTGGCGGAACATTTCTTTGCCTGCGCATTGCCCAACCCCAAGACTCTTGTCAGAGCCAGTGCATTGAACTACACTCCCGATACCGAAACGTGCATCGCCCGGTGCTTGAATACACACAAAGACTCAATGAATCCCCTGTGGCCGCGTCTCGGGCAACTCGTGAACAAATCGGACAATCCAGCGAGCATCTTTGACTACGAATTCATCGCGGAACCCCGGATGACCCACGGGATCATTTTTTCTTACCCCCACTTTAAACTGTTGGTGTCCGAAGAGTGGGAGGGGTTTTACTCTTTAGAGTTGCGAGCTCTCCAAGGTGTGTACCGTGGCTGTCGACGCAGATAAGGACCTTCTGTCCTACTCTGAGCCACGGCCCCAGGAGTCGATCAAGGGTTCTCTCCCTCGATCCTTATGCCGTCCCACAGCCTTTGAGTTTAAAAATTCACGACTAGTTTTGTTGATCTTATATGGTGACGTTCTCTGTATACTTTCAAGCTGTACTTCCGAGCCCATGAACGTTTGAACGTTAATGCCCTGCTAATTCTCACACGTGTAATACTGACGCCCACAGTTCTTAATTTAGACGTGGTAACAAGTTTTGATCTTTGATCGTTGGATCTCGACCTCGTTTCAACCTTGGTATCCGAGTAAACGATGCTACCTGTCCCTCTCTTACCTGAGTCCCATGGTATTTAAGCAGAGGTTTCTATCTACCAAGGTGCTTCACACGTCCCATACACCGAGTCGATGCGTAGCTGGCAAAGAGCGAAAGCCGAATGTTCACTTGACCGTCGACCTCCGATATTCAAGTTATCGGATGAGATACTCGCGCTTATATTCCTCTACGCGTCAAACTCTACCAGAAACGAGAAGTGGGATTACAATCCAGGCTTGAAGAAGCCTTTGACGGAAGTCAAGATCACTCATGTCTGCTCGAAGTTTCGTTCCGTTGCTCTCCAGGACCCCCGAATCTGGACGTACATCTCTGATGTAGGGCGGCCTGAACCCATACTCGACCGTCTCAGAACTTACCTCAAACGATCGAGAACCCTCCCCATAATGCTGTGCCTGACGTCGGACGGTGACATCACTAATGCTTCAAGCGACGAAGAGGGTATGGACGAGGATGAGGGAATGCAAGACGGAGAAAGCGCAGAGGAAGAGAGCGGTGGCTCAAAGATGGAAGAAGATGGCAACGAAAGTCGAAGAAAGTGCTCGGATGGTGAAGGAGACGAATACACCATGGAGGAGGACGACGAGAGCAAATATAACCAAGATAATACCCAGGCTTTGTGGTTAGCCGTAGACCACCTTGAGCGTTGGAAAATCGCCAATATCAGAGTCATTCAGGCTCTCGACGTCGGCATGGATCTTCAACAACGTATGGCCCACCGAGAAGCACCGTACTTGGAATATCTCCATCTCGAATATGGTGCTTTGTTCAAGGAAAATGTCTCAATGCTTCCGTCGCTTGTGACGGAATATGGCGATGTCAGACCCAAGATCCTACAGCTCGGATGTCCCAGGCTCACGCATCTTAACATAACCATTGCCTCATCAATTGTTTTCCTTCCTCCGCTGTCCAGCATCACTACCCTTTTCCTCCATCCTTTCACATTCGATCTGTTCGACAAAAAGATTCCTTGGAACACCTTCCTGTTCCTGGCCACCACACTGCCCCTCAGGGCACTTTCAATTGCGGATGACTGTGTTGCTCCCCCGTCGGCTTGGTGGTCGTTCAATCAACAAATCACCGTGAACACCCTCGAGCACTTGCGATGGGACCAGAAATACACTCGCGACGAGTCCGAGATTTCTATTACCTCGGCTCTTGTTCCTTTCCTAAGCAATCTCAACGCACCAGTGCTGAGGACTTTGGAGTTGCACCATGTCAGAGTCCCCCGGCTTCCCCTTGAGGCACTTCCCAACATCAAAATGTCACTCCCTTTGCTTCACAGCTTGGTACTACTGGATCCAGAACACGTCGGACGCAACCAATGGATCTCCTCGTTTGCACACGCCTCGCCGAACCTAAAGAATATTATCACCACTTCCCACTTTTACGATCTCGATACGTCCCTTGCCCGATACCTAACTGATTACTCGTTGGAGCTGCAACAAGGCGAAACCCCACTGTGGACCCAACTGGAAAGATTTGTGGACATTTCCGACCTCCCAGCGGGTATCTCGACCTATAACTTTATTCTATCGCGTCAAACGGATTTTTACTCACAGTTCACCTTAAGAGTGTCGAGGGAGACATTAGAAGACTGGGAACGACGGCGCTCTATCCAACTCCAAGCACTCAAGAGCAACGGGTGTACAGTTTCCCTTGCAACTGAAGGGGATTATCCGAATAATAAAGACCAATGGCCGCCTGGAGTTGAGAGCCCCCTTCCACAATCAATGTATATCCCGCCCACTGCTTTCCTCGTAGAAAAAGTGTTTTAATTGGGGATAGCGCTCAACGGGCAATCCCATTTTCCCCATTCTGGTCCGCCACCTTCTTGACTTTTACAGTCGGTTGCTGCCAATTTTCAGAGATGTACATAATAGCTTCATATCTTTTGACAGGAGTGCTCTGTGTGTTACGTGGCGACCAAGTTCCGAGACAGAATTGTCTCGGGTACTTTCCTACTGCGTTTCTGCTGCACCAAAATGCGACGCTCCTGCACCCGAGTCGGATCACTGTGGCTGTCCACAATCCTCGGCCTTTCCCGCTCCTATGCCCTCTGTCTTGCAGCAAAATGCGACGCTCCTGCTCCCGACTCGGATCACTGTGGCTGTCCGCATTCCTCGAGTTCCACCCACAAGTACGCGACCGTGCACGCGACGGTGTCTGTCTTCAGAATTGTTCCCTATTGCTCTCCACTACCACGTAATGACGCCTACTATGACACATTGTTTCGTCCGCCTGATTGCCACCGCTTCCCTACTCACACCTCCTCCGTCTCTTGATCCCCTTGCGCTGGCTCCAGCTCCTCCCACATATTCTCCCTCACTTTCCTCTCCATCACCAACTCCCAAATCCTGTCCAAGGCTTCTGGAGGATGATCGTTGACAACCGTTACGATGCTGCTAGCGAACTGTTGCCAGTAACTTTCTCACATCTGCAGAACATTCATGGCTAACACTAGCATTAGTTTCACGTCATTCTCTCCCATCTCCTCCTTGTAAGCACTCACATGTAAATGCTTGAAACACTAGTCTTGCGAGTTCTTCGGTCTCCTCTCATGATCTTATCATTCCACGGTGCATGAAACTCGCCCCACATTCCGCACTGTCAAGGTGGTCCTCGACCTCATCCCTCGCTGCAAAATTCTTTAGTTTCGGATACGTCGAGACCTGAAATCATGCGCACCGTTCCTGCTTGCTGCCTTCCCTTCACCACCGCCTTTCGCATGTCTTTTCGTGCAGGGGATGCGAGGGGAGGGCCGGAGGGGCTGCCAGGCGAGACAAGTGGTTATGATGACGGTTTGCGCTCGGTGAGCTGGTACGTTCATAACGAGTGGGACACAACCATCAACGTCATCGAAGCGCAAGGCAGCGATGTGTGAGTCCCGGTCTTCCTGTTCCATAGCACTGTGGTCATGAACTATTTCGACGGGGACAAACTCGTGGTGGCCTACCCTGCACTGACCCTTCGAAAGAAGTGCTACCGGAACGATGGCCGTCCCTCCCCTACCGAGAAGCTCATGTACTGCTGGAAAAACTATGAGCATTGTCAAGGGTCGGGGCTTTGACTTGGAGACTCTGCGGGCGAACGATCATGTCTGCCAAGATGAACGATTTTGCCCATTGAGGGAGAGGAATATGGGGGATGGTGGAAGCTTGACCATTGTGTACGGTCGGAAAGGAGGGGTCAAGAAGGAGATACGTTGGAGGCTGTCCTCGCAAGGCGGACTAGAGCTGGGTTACGTCATTGGTTGTGACGGAGAGAAGTGCTGTAAGTTTTTGACTTGCATGTTGGATTGGGTTCAACTGACCTTCAATGGACACAGAAAGGGATGGTCCCGCGTGAGGAAATCACGACGGTGCACTTCATATTCTTGAACGGGATGGGAGGGGAACATGCAAGTACGGGAATTGCGTAGAATACCGTCATAATGTCGTGGTCAAGGGCAACTTGTAGGAGAAATAAACTTGTTCTGTCGAGGAACATTGGCGCAGTGCGGCCGCTTTCCACCATTCGGTAGAAAGAAAACGGGACTGGGAACCTCTGGGAAGGACCGGAGTGCCCGTGTGCCATTGCTTCCGCTGATCCGAGTCGCGTCTTAACGAGCGCGTTGTTTACACCAGTTTGCGCGACGTTGAGTTTCACCCCATTGTTTAAGTTCTAAAAAGCCCGTTTTCACAGAATCCAGCCGAATCACTCTCTTCCAGGTACACGATAGTACGACAGTGCTCATAATGGCACGGAAAGTCAAGGCAGAAGTCCGAACGGGGACTCGGAAGTCGACCCGCGTTAAGGTCAAGCAGAATTCCGAACTGGAGAAGACCCCGAGTACGCAGCGCTCGGGAGCAACTTCAAACCCAGAAGTTGCGAGAACAAGCGGGACAAAGAGGAAGGCAAAGGACTCCAATGACAGTCGTCCACGCAAACGTGCATCGAAGAAAGACCCAACACTATCGAAGATTGTAGAAATGCCTCTAGACATCCTACATGAAGTACGTACGGCCACTTGATTGTTATGACGCGAAGCCTTTCTGACAGGTACATCAGATTTTCGGCTATTTAGAGCCATATGACTTGCTTCGTTTGGCTGGAGCCACCAAATCTATTAGGAATGTCCTCATGCATTCGTCGTCAAAGGACATATGGAAAAGCTCCATCGTCGCTATGGAAAACTTGCCTTCATGCCCAGAGGACATGACAGAGCCACAGTACGCTAACTTGATGTTCTCTTACCATTGCCATGTGCGTTCAAAGTAACGAGAAATCAACAGTTTAACTCACGCTTATTTCTTTTACAGGCATGCGGCCTCGAACCAGATAGAGATGGTCCTGTCCTGTACATGATCATGGAGGCTCGCACCCAACTTTGCAAGCGGTGTTGCCGCAAACAGTGAGTATTCGCGCTTGTATTTCTGAACTAGGACCGTTCAATGAGAATTTGATAGGTTCAAAAGATGGCATAAACTTCCAGAGAAGATCCCTAATATTCTGGGCCAATTCGTTCCGGCCACGACGGCAGACTTCAGGACTGAAAATGGTAAGTTGTTAATATTTGCTTCTAGAGGGTGGGTTCCTAAAGAAATTGCACAGAAAAAGCAAATGACGACGAAGACGAGGTTGTCACTTTCTACGTGGAAGCGGCTCTTGCGTTGCATAAGGAATATACCGCTCTCGGAGATGATGAGAATGCCAAAGAACTCTGGATCAAGAACCAGGAAGAAAAATGGAGTAAGATCAAAGACGTAACTACTGTGGTTCAACTTATCCTACGGCCAATAACTAACGGAATCAAACAGCACGCTCAGCTATGCGACCGGTATATGAATCAGCGACTGGAGCAAGAGGAACAACGAATTCGAAATGAAAAAGAGATTAAGCCAAACCGCATGTTAGAGTCAGTATTTCATTATTTTCTCGGTTATCCCTTTTTTAACCGACTGATCATTACTTCAGAATACGTAACAGATTGGAAAAGCTAGGTAGGTCAAGCCTTTGGAGGTTGACTGCCGTTCCTAACCCTGGAAACCTGGTTGAATTTAGGCTGGCAAGGAGAAATCGACTATCTGCAACGGATGTATGATAGAGCCCTACCCCTAGCCTTACGGTTCAACTATCGTAACCCTATCACTCGTTTACAAGATCACAAGCTCGTGGATCAAGATAGAAAACTAACCGAACAAGGTACGCCTTCATTGTTGTGCAAGGGATCACCGTGATAATGGTTCTCTTCTCAGAATGGGAACAGATCCGACCAAAGCTAATCGAGTGGCTTGAACCGACAAGAGTCAAGGTAATGCACGAGCGGAATGCAGTCACAATTAAAGAGAGAATTACAAAATGGATCCTACCGATTTATCTCTCCTTCAGACTTGATTTGCCAGCGAACCTTCCCTGTCCTAGTCTTCTCGAAGTCTGCCTTATGGAAGAATTTCGGGTCCCACTTGAGGACAAGGTGGATCAGAGTCCGTCCAAGGAAATGTTCGAGGCAGGATCCGAAGCCCTTCCACTTTTTGTGGAAAGATGGAGAACCGACCGAGAAGAAGAGCTCCTTTCGCTCGTGAGGCGTTCCGACGCATATTCAGGTGTCGATTCAGAAAGCATAACTAGGGACACTTTGCAACTGGCCACTACGGTATTCCTCTGCTCGAGGTGTCTTAAGGGTATGCATGCTTCCGTGGTACTCATCCATGCATGTGTCAATTGCCGCCTCCAACAACCTGACGATCCTCGGAGGATTCCTTCCTTTAACAAAGACAGGACATTCACGAAAACCAGTAGTCAATTTGAATCTAAAGGAGGTAGTAAAGGAAAAGGTTCCAAGGGCAAAGCTATAGGCGATTCTACCACAGAAATTCTACCCGGATCTCTAGTTTCCACGGCTCTGGAGGGCAAATATGCTCTAAACTTTTCCTGGGGACCCATCACATTTTTCGACGCTGCCTTCCACCACTTGCGGGCGTTGCTGGATGTTCATAACCTGCCCCATACGACGACGGAACAAGAACTCAAAGAATTCGACCTGTACGCCCAATGCAAATGCCCTTGCTTCGGAGGAAGGTCAGACCTCGACTTGAAAAATATTCACTGGTCCCATATTGTGAGTAGCAAATGACATACTAATTCATGCCCTTGAAGCTAATGCATCACGTTTCACCTTCAGATGTCGCCACGGTTCTGCCTCTCTCACAGGAAGGGTCGGGGTTATTCTCATTTCTTCTCCGTGTTGGGACAAGATGATATCGAAGAACTCCGCCGCCAGCGACAGGCTACTTCCAATGGCCCCGAATATGCTCCACAATATCGCTGTTTTGTGTGTGGGGAAGGGAAAAGCAGCTGGAAGAATCCTCAAACCAAACAGGATACCATAAACCATCTCGTTACGAGGTAAGTGTTCACCCTGTACTCAGTCTTATGCAATGATCTGATTATATTTGACTGATTTTCTACTTTGCAGGCATGGAGCTGAATTGGGTCCTGCTGAGAAATATATTGATGAAATGCTCCTGGACAAGGATGAGCCGCTTCTACTAGCCAAGCATCCGGATTGGATGGTGAACATACTGGGGGGCGTACGGTTTTCTGAACAGTTGCCTCCCCTTTCTACCTAGCTACTGGCGGTCGGACAAGTAACAGAAATTCCCAGAAACACCAAATCCACAGCAAAATCTTCAACATGGACTTAAATCATGCCATGCAATTACTCGAGATGTGTTCTAGTACAATAAGAATATACGTGATACAAGTGCAAAGCACGGATCCCAAAGGCGAAAAAGCAACTTTTAAGGTTGGTTGATCCGACAGGGTTGAAAAAAACTTAGAAAGTTTTGTACAGGATAGAAGGGGAAAATAACGGACAAAAAGACCCCTCAAGCTCAAGTCGATAGTAGAATGGAGAGAAAAGCGTACAGGAAAGCTGGGCGTTAGTTACCCACGGTATATATACAGTTTAAAGCAGATGAGAAGGCAAGAGGATATAAAGAAAATAAAGGATGAATTCCGCAACGGATGATCATAACAATAAAAGTTTAATAAAACCGAGCGTCGAGAGAAGGAATGAACTATTGGATACACGGTTTCGACCGTCAACGAGGGAAAGAGACGTAGACAAAGACGGGACGGAAAGAAGCCGTTGACCGTTGTTGAATATAATTTGACGGGGCTTCAACTTACATCCATCGCATCGTCGGCAGCTTTCCGTTTACCCTTGTCGACTCCATTCATCATGCCTCCTGATGTCCCATTTGCACTTACCTCGCTCCCGGGTCCTCGGTAGCTCGACCCTGACTCTCCACCCCCTAACATCGCTCTCACCTCTTCATCAATACCTGCAAACACACTCTCCTTCGGGAATCCCCAAATCCTCCCAGGCTGTTGCCTTTGCTTTTCTTCAAACAGACTCCCAACTACTTCCACCCACTTTCGTCTCGTTTCTACCAATTTGGCAAGTTGTTCATTTACCAAAAGGTGGTTATCTTCGTCTGGGATTAACCCGAGCGCCGCGGGTACTGGTGGATGGTTGGCGTTTGGTCCTTGACCTGGAGCAGGAGTGTCGTTGTCGTTAAGAGTTTCGCCGTTTGCTGCAGCCTTCTTAGCGGCTAATGCTGCCTGCGCGGCCGCCGCTGCAGCGGCGCTAGCAGCAGCAGCACCTGCCAACGGCTTTTTCTTCTTTTTGCTCAACTTCGGCGTATCCTTCTTCTGCAGCTTCGCGTAAAGGTTGGTTATGCTCTTGTCAATCATATCTCTCGCTTCCAGATATTCTTGATAAGCCAATCGATCTCGTGCTATGGCTGCCAATCGCTCTTTTCGGAGTTTGTTCGTCGCCAGTACGGTACGCAGTTCGGATTGAGCCTGTCGAAGGGCGGTAGCGATGGGATCGTCGACTCTTTCATTGAAATCAATCATCTGGAGGGACATGAGCCACTAGGTTATGGACTGTTCAGAAGAGAAACGCACCCCAGAACTTAAAAGCCCGTGATACCTCATGGTATCGTTAATTCTGAGCTCCAAATCCGTTACATTCAACCGTTCTCTTCGTGCAGCAGCGGCTCCACTACCTCCAGGCCGCCCTTCCATGGCATCCTCAGCAGCTTTAACTCCTTTCCACCCACCGGGATCAGGAATAGGTAGCAAAGCACTGATAACGCGCTCTGTTAAGGGGCCGTGGCCTTTCTCTTCCACCACCAGATCGACCTCACTCAATGTCGAAGGATCCCATGTCGGTTTAGGCGCGTGAGTAGGTGCACCAGGTGCTTCTTTCTTCCCAGCGATGAATGAGAGACCAGTAGCATCTTGCTCTTCCCATAATTCTAGATAATGAACACCAAGTTTTGGCATGATAAAGGGTTCGACTTCGTCGCCTGTGTATTCTAAGAATCCAACATCCTCTTCGCGGATTGGCCGAAGGTATGGTTCGATACTGGAATAGAAAGTGTGAATCACAGTTTGAGCTGGGACCTTCAATTTGCTGAAATCTTCAGTGACTTCGGTGGGTTTGCTCGGGCCTGGTACTGGTGGTGTGGGATAGAGAGGACGAGGTGGCAGGAGGTTCGTAGGGGGTGGAACAGTAAAGTCTGGACCATATTGAGACTGCAGCATTGTCAGTTCGCGCGAGACGGGGTTCAAAAGGAAGATGAACCTTGGAATAAGGTAGTGCGGGGGGAGGGACGGTCTTTTGAGCTTTTTGGGTGAATGAAGGGGCAGGTGATCCCTTTCGAATACGCTGCACACCTAGACGCAGCAAAAAAGCCTTAGAACAAAAGCACGCAGGAAAAGGGTTGCTTACTGTGGCTGCCATCACTGTCGCCAGGGTCAACCTCCGCATACTTGCGTTTCTTTTGCTTTTTATCGTCAATTGCGCTTCAGTGGCGTTATCAGTCAACTGGAGGCAAGACAATGGCTGTAGTACTTACGACCGTCGAGGATCGACCGAAGAGCGAGAGGAGTGTATTGATGCACCCGTTTGTGACCCAACGCGGGGTTTCGACCCGGGATAGTGGCCCGACGGCCGAGAGTCTTCGTGTAGTGAAGGTGTATCTGGGGGTCCCAAGAGGAAGCAGCGAGAACGCACAGGCGCGTTAGACCATTGCGACAGTTGAAGGTCCCGTAACGGCATCAACAGTACAAGGAGGCAATCACAGCCAAAAGCAAGCCAATTCCACATCCGAAGATGGAAGGCGGAACCCCAGCAGCGAATAACATCGACACAGTTCGTCGAAAGCCATTCAATCATTCCACATTGAAACGGTCGCCAGACGGACACCGGAACAATTGCAGAATCCGATCGGACATACATACAGGAATAACCCAACCACGCCGCACCGTTCAAAAGGAGGAAGGGTTTAATGTCAAGGAGAACAGAATAGCCAAGAACAGAACAGTCCCAGGGTTTCATATGTGGATAGAGCAAATGTATAAACCAGAGCCAGTCAGCCAAGCCAAGCCACACGCATACGAAATCACATACAGTCGCGTTCGCGTTTAACTCTATCTTTATCCATCGCCCTCGCTTTTCCTTTTTCTTTCTCCTTCAACCGACGCATAGACTCCGCGATAGTCTTTAGATCTTCGTTCGCCTTCTTACTCCGAGCAACTGCCGACTGCCGGAGGAGCTTCAAGTCGGCTTGGAGTTGCTCCAGTTCATCGATAGATGGCATTGAAGACATCTCTGGTACGTTCTTCAGCAAAGAAGAACGTACCGGGGGTGGCAGGGGATACGACGAGAGTTTCGACGACATTGTTCGCGACAAAGTCGGGACCCACGAATACCAACAGCTATGCCAGGTGTTCTGGCAGGCTGTGCGCTGTCACTGTTGGCGACGACGACAACGCGACTATGGGCGTTGTGGAGACAAGACGAGAATGGCGAGAACTGGAAAGATACAGGCGTCCTCGTCGACGATGGTGGTGGTCAGGAAGAAGGAAGTTATGATCACGTTCTGTTCCCCGATTAGGGTTTACCCACGCCCATTTACCAATTTGGTAGTTACCGACGTCCACTTACTTTCCCGTTTTACTTCCCGTAAATTCGACCTGCTGGCTGGTTATGAATGGGCACTCGCCGGGAAACGCAGCGGTCGACGATGAAGACATCGAGCTCATTGGCATGACCAACGTGGCGGAACGACCGTCGTCGGGGGGTTTCCCATTGAAAGATACCACCACTGCCTCCACACGACCAGACTTTGGCGACGATGAGGAAGAAGAGGACTTTAATGACAACGACGAGGATGAACAGGCGCTCTTGACGAGCTCAGGACGTCCCAATGGACATCACTACCCTCCTCCGCAGACGTCGCGGCTGCACCGAGGTCTTGAAATCTGGAAGCAGGTCAAAAGCATCGTCGTGGAGGTTCGTTGCACCAATTTCAAGTGGTCCAAGACTCACATCGTGAACAGAGCGCACCTACACTGCTTCTGACGACTATAAGCCTATTATTCTCCGGTAAATTATTGGATCAGGTCTCGGTAAGCATCTTTCGTATTTCATGAAAGTGACAGCTGATGGAATGTGCTCAGCGTTGGCGCGCAATGCGCGAAGTGGACCAACTCATCATGATTATACCCGCAGTTCTCAATCTACAAGGAAACCTGGAAATGAATCTATCAGCTCGACTATCCACGGCTGCCAACATCGGTGAACTGGACGACCCAGCCACACTGCGGTCAATGATCCTAGGGAACTGGACTCTCCTCCAAGTCCAGGCAATCTCTGTGTCCTTCATCGCATCATGTATATCCCTGGTTCTTGGACAATTTCTGCCAAGGGCTTCTCCTGCATCCCCCACAGACTCAAATTCAACGATACCCTCCCTTCGTCATTTCATAGAAGCTAGAAAACCCGTGCCACATGGTCCCCTGGAGCCTTCACCTCGAAACTCAGGGCTAACAACCCTGATTATGGTCTCCTCTACCGCAATGACCTCTGCCTTCTTCTCAGGCCTCTTCTTGGGCTCATTCATGTGCGGCCTAATCGTCTTTTGCCGACGCTTCAACCTCGACCCGGACAACATCGCTCCCGCAGTCGCCTCCTGCCTAGGCGACCTCATAACCCTCTGCATGATAGGCCTCGTCTCAACCGTCCTCATCCCCTACCTCCACACCCCCTTCCCCTTCATAGTCGGCATTGCCGTTGTCGTCATAGCCGTCCTCTGCCTCGTCTACACCTACCGCAACCAGCACGTCCGAGGCTTACTTTTAGAAGGGTGGTCACCGCTTCTTGGAGCCATGGCCATCAGCAGCGGGACAGGGATGATCTTGGATGTGTTCGTCAGTCGATATGAAGGATTCGCAATTATGGCTGTTGTCATTAGTGGCCTTCCAGGTGCAACTGGCTCGATTTTCGTCTCTCGTCTCTCGACTTCCCTCCATGCAGCAGCGTTTGCATTAACACACCCAATATCCATAACTAAAAAAGAAACAAGCCCGCGGTTAGTGATGGTCACGTTGTTGCTTATCACAGTCCCGGTGGAACTGGTGTTCCTCGGTGTACTGAGGGGGTTGGGATGGCTTGATCTCCCAATTCTATTCGTCTTGTTTTCTATTCTGTTTTTTTGCTTTGCAGTAAGTTTTGCATATCTTCCAGCTTCCATTAGACTGATGGTATTGTGTAGGTGTTTGCATCTCTGGTTATAGCACGTTGGTTGACAAACTGGCTATGGTCCAAAAATCGCGACCCGGACATATACGCTCTGCCAGTTCACTCAGCTCTGATGGACCTTATTGGACAACTTTTGCTGGTGCTATGCTTCGAGATTGTGTCGAGGCTGGGAGCAAAAATCAAGACGAGGACGTGAAGGAGCTCACATCATTCGGCCAACGGACTAATTATTAGAGGTCCATTCTAAAAGCATTCAATGACGCTACACATCCCTCGTTTAGTAATTGTATCCATTCGTTACACCCCTTCTGTACATATTTATTGTATAATGTTATCAGAATCTTGTAGTATTCATCCGAGAAATGTGTTCTTTCATGTTTCTTCCAAACGTTTGGACAATTATATACACATAAATTGGAAGGCATCCAGAGAGACTTGGAAGATTATAAGATGTATACAGGCATAGCAGTCGCAAGTCCTGCAAGAACAGGGATATCAGCTTCCGTTTTGTTCCTCATCCATACTGATGCTCAGGTAGAATAAGCTGTGTAGTAAAAGCCATAATCTCGAAATATGTAGGGCCATGATTCCGGAAGACGTTGCTGGGAAACATGCGGCCACGGGCGTGTATCCGCTGAGTAGTCTTCATCCATCCAACGAGTTACAGTGCAAACGTTCTCGAGTGCTTCAAGTAAGGTGGGATCATGACTTTGCCATTGTTCCAATATTTTCTTGTTTATTTTCAATGTGAATGGACCAACTTCCTGAGAGTTCGCACTGCGTCGCGATGTGATGAACCCGTAATCAGAGATGGGTGATGGATCGGGATCTTCTTCGTAATCATTAATGTATCTGGAATTCAGATATTGTTCCAGTTGCGGCCATAATGGCGTTCCCGAATGACCAGTCAGGTATCGGGCGAGGGATGTATCGCGCCTGTAAGTGGATGTCGTGATGACGTTCTTCAGCTTTGGTGATGCACGGGCAAATAAAGGTATCCATGGGCTATCCAGTCTAATATTTTTGACTTTGAACAGCGTCAAGGTGTGAAGCAATGGGAATGACATGTTCAATTTCGGTGGCCTGTCTCCAGGAAGGTCGACGTGATACAATCCCAGAGTTTCCAGCAACGGTGCGTTCAGGTTGCATAAAAACGGGGGGAAAGCTCCAAAGGCCATACTCTCACTCGTTCCTCCCGTCGACCACCTGAGATGCTTGAGAGTTCCCATGGTGATTCGTTGGTCAAAAGACCCACTGGTGGGGACATTAACACAGTCGTCACCGACTGACAAAGCGATCAGGGGAAGCGTGGTTATGAAAGTAAAAAAGGTTTCCCAAGGGATATAGGGAAACATGTCAAACTCATCAGAGTAGAGCTCCAGGATGGTGATATTAGATAAAGGAGGAAGGAAGATGGTAGCAGATGTCATGGGTAAGCGAATTTGGGTCAGCTTGGGGGAACCTAGTTGCAATACGGTCGGAGTGACAGTTCCGTGCGCTGAGCGAACCACTGGATCTAGCTCGCTGCCCCGGTGATACATAGGGTAACAGCCGAAGCAGAGGTATTCCAAGTGTGGCGCCCATCGATTCTTCATGAGCTGCTGTAATTTCAGGAGTGTAGGAAGAGAGTGGAAGATGACGATGTCCACAAATTGCCAACGCTCGATGTGGTCTATCGCCAGTATTAAAGCGTCAAGACAGTCTCGCGATCGCTTCCTGTCCCCATCATTCTTGTCCAGGTTTGTATCCTCGCCGTCTGTGGCCCCGCTGTCCTCGCCACCTAGAGCGGCGCTGCCATCCTCCAAATTGATGCCGCCTTCTCCATCCTCTGGATCAATGGCTTCTATGTCCTCTGAAGGAATTTCTTCTTCCCCCGGATCCATGTCATCCTCGTTCTCTGGTTCTGCGTCTTCGTCCTCCACTAAATGCATGTCCACTTCGGCGCTTGCGGACTCGGACTCGGAAGAAGAATCTTCATATCCTCCGCTCCAGGCAGAATCATCGGAGCTCATAACACCGCCTCCCTCTGTCTTGAAATCCAAGGAAATAGGGAGGGACTTGGATCGCGCAAGGTACGCTCTGAGTCGTTCAAGTTTGCGCCCATCGCGCAGGCGTATTACACCTTCAGAGAAGTGCGTCCAAATCCGGGGTTGGCCAATCGCTATAGAACGAAACCTCGAGCAGACGTGACTGATCTTGACTTCTGTCAGGAACTCCTTTCGACGCCCTCGAGAATATCTTGTCGCCAGCGCGGCATACAAGAATATGAGCCCCAACTCGTCGTCCGATAGTTTGAAGATTGGGGAGGAGGCGTTGTGCAACTGAGCCTCAGAAAGGACTATCTCCGAGTCCAACCTTTCCATGCCAGGTGCCAGCCTCTTTGTAGTATCAATGGTCGTTTTCTTCGTTGCGTCCGCCTGCCGATATGAGAGGGCCGTTAAAAGATAACGGCCAGGTAGATGTCGCTGATAACGCAGAACCCAACTTAATTATAGTCATGCAAACAACATGCAAACTGAGTTGGGAACTGAGTTAGAACTCTGTCAGGCACGTGTAGGCAAACGGTCGACGAGATAATGGCAATGGGTTGTTACGTACTTGTCTCAGGATTAAACTCCAGTTACGGTAAGGGTTTAATTTCAAAGAAAAAGATTTAGATATAATCCGCACAAATACACGTCATGCCATCTCCCTACTAATCAACTATGACCAAAGCAAAATCCTTAAACCACACATACTGGTCTTTCGGTGTCGCATACTTATCGGTGTGTCCTCCAAAGAAGGTACTACATCACATAACCCGGTCAGTGAAGTGAACAGAGACAAGAAGTCTGGCAATAAATCTTACCTGAAGAAAATACCAATAAATCCGATCGAGTTACCTTGCCGTTGTGGGGCAGCTAATAGTATCGACATTCTGTTTGAAACATCTTCTCCTTGTTCTAGGTCATTCTTGATGTCGCCTGTATCCGAGGTGGAACCTTCTTGGATTGACAACGAATGCCGAGGGGGCGGAGTCGGCTCAACACCGTTAGCGTCCACTCTCTGAGCAGGTTCAGCCTGAGTGTCACCATTCCCACAATGAGGGGTAGTCGTGTCACCCAGGATGCCTGTCCAGGTAGCAGTCCCATCCAGACTAGAACTCGCCATCATGGTACTAAGACGCTGAGGGCTAGCAGCGCCAGAAGTAGGCCCTGAGTTGTCCCTCGGAACCAACTTGCCGATTTCACTAAGAAGAGGTCCAAGGATATCTCCAAGCGGATCATCATCCTTCGGAGGAGTGGGCCTCGCTCTCCACGTGGTACTCGGCTTCACAATAGTCTTGGTAGGTGCAGCAGTCTTCGTTGGCTTCCCTCCTCCTCTCCCATCCCCACCACCAGGCCAGAGAACGTCTCTGTAAAAGACATCTCTCCTCTCCAACACCTTCTTCCCATTTACAACCAGCGCGAAGGCTCCGTCTTGTTTTCCAGCCGTGTTCAATGAGACGGTTTGTTCGACTGTCGTCCACGCACCCGCGGCCCAAGAGAAAGACCCTCGACCTACAGAGAACCCATACGCTGAGTCGCATACCGATTGCGGGTCTGAGCAAAGAGCTTTCGTTTGCTTGTCTTTGGCTGCGTACTTCCCATCGATAAATCGGTTAGTCGATCGAAACAAAATTAAAAGCAAAACCGTACCAGATAAAGCTCGCCAACACCTCCACTCCTCCACATCAACCTCGTACTAAAACAATCCAACGCAGCATTCCCACCAGAGCAGCCGGTATGTCCTCCATACAGCCCAGGTAACTTCCCCGCCAAAACCCAATTGAAGCCTTTCGGGAAATAAACGCTGTACCTTAAGGTGACAGTACGGACCCCGATAAGAGAGAGAGGTGAAGCGTAAAATTCGGCTCCACCTTGAGGTTTTCGAGCCGGATTGATCGAGCCAGCTGGGTAGAAGAGTTGGAGGGAGACTTGGGTCGGATGCCAGGTCGTTATCGGCGGAGGCCGCACGTTCTCGTTTATATCCAAGCTCAGGATGCCCTCACGGTCCATGG
The DNA here is from genome assembly GCA_900156845.1 of Coprinopsis strossmayeri. Taxonomy (NCBI): domain Eukaryota; kingdom Fungi; phylum Basidiomycota; class Agaricomycetes; order Agaricales; family Psathyrellaceae; genus Coprinopsis; species Coprinopsis strossmayeri. The sequence continues at coordinate 294,864 of FTPT01000020.1, forward strand.
TGTCTCCCTCGAGGATTTCGTCGTGGGAGTCAGACTTCCAGTCTGAAACCTTCGCCCCATTGCTTCCTGACCCCCACGTCCCCGAGCCCGAATCGATCTCGCTATCCGAGCTTCCACCAGAATCACCAGAAGTCGAAACCTTCGGCGGAACCCCTGTTATAAACTTCAAATTGTTCCTCGAACCGGGGAAAGAAGTAACGTTGAACGGCGTAAGGTCTTTCATATTCCACGGTGCAGTCCATACTCTCTTCCCTTTGAGAGGTGGCAAGTCCGGTACACCGGGTGGTTCACTTGGAGGGGCAGGAGAACCCGGGGGTCTCCAGGGATCCTGGGGGTCCTGTACAATCGTCGTATCGGGATTAGGAGCAGTAAGAGTGACCAATACTGTGGAAATGGCCGTAATCGTGTTTGTGATCCTCTGTATTACGGTTTGGGTTTGAGCCTCGGTCGTAGTTTCCAGCTCAGTTTGCGTCGTAGGTAGGAAGATTGTTGCAGTGACCGTCTGCGTAATAGCTTCACTGAGAACTTCGACTTTGGTTTGTGTTTGTGTTTCAATCTCGGTTTCTGTTTGCGTAGGAGGGAAAGGCAAGAAGAGAGGGACCATAACCGTCGTCGGAGGGAATTGTGAAAGAACCGTCGGAATGACGTCAGACGACGATGATACCGGGGACTGAGAGTGTGAAGGTGGGGATGAAGAGGAGGGGGAAGAGGTAGTAAACGTCTCCGGGACGTATGCAGGAGGGGGAATCAACAAGACCGGTATCACTTCACCTTCATCCTCTCCTTCTGTTTCCATTTCTTTCACCTTCTGTCTATGCAGCACATCTCCAACAGACGCATTGAAATCCAGAAAATGAGAAGGAGAGTCATAGAAAGAATCTTTAGGAGATATTTGAAACCGATGTGAAAGAGGAGGAGGTGCGGCCATAACACTGCCGAAGCCGTAGCAGACTAAGAATGCAAGCAAGTAAAGCATGGTTCGGTATAGCGATAGCGTTCGACGAGCAGGTGGTGCGGCACAGATGGTGGCTCCGTCTCCGTATGAGAATAGGTTACATGGCATCAGGAGGGCAGCATAAAGGGAGACACCGACCTTACTATCAAAAACAGCATTTCGAAGAGGTCTGATTGTGGCTGGGTCTATTGTGTTTCAGTGATAGAAGAGGAGAGCTACAAATCGCGCACTATAACGGCCCGGCCTGTTATCGAGAGTGTTAGCAATCGTAAGCTGACTCAAGGAGCCAGTACGTACCGAAATTAAGCAAGCTACAGTCGAAATCTACATTGACATTGAAGAAAGTGTCAGACGAAAGCGAAAGCTAAATAATGCAAGTGCGCGATGCGACAAATTAAGCAAGAAAGAATAATGGTCCGCAGCAGATAAAAATGTCCCCTGAAATCTACTTTGAATCCGAGTCCTCTTCGTTACTAATCCCTGGTTTATCTTCGTTCTTGTCAGTTTCTAATTGTAAGATATGGTTGAGATGTAGCGTCCACTGGTCAAATAATACCGGAGAGCACCCTATGATGCGATAGTTAGCCTTACTTTCTGTGAGAGAGAAAGCAATCACTCACAAGTCAGACAATTCTGTAGCGGGTCTCTATGCGCATCCGGTCTCTGCAACGCCTGATTCCATACATCCAAGTACCTCCACTTTGCGAAAACTTTCGTAAAAGGATAAGGCTTTTTACAAGCCTGCTCTCTCTCCTGCTCCAGTCTCACAATCGCTCGCCTCCATAGATCATTATGCACATTAAACAAATCCCAATCTCTCCTCCTCTTCTCCATTCTATCGTCTTCAGTCGAAACACCTTGAAGCAATCGACTGATCACGTTCTTCTCAAGCGCTTCGGCCATGACAGCCGTCTTGTAAGGAGAAGAACGCGAATAGCATTTAGGGTGGCCTGGTGTGGTGGCGCGGTAGTAGATGGTCAAGCGAGAAATGGGCTTGAGGGTGTCTGAAATTACACGTAACATCTGGCGGTATGCCTCTGTTAGGTAGTTTTGTTCTGCCATTGGGTTGTCCCGGGACTTGAGGATGGTCAATTCGACGCGGGACCACTAGACAAGCGTCAATCAGGATATAGTATGATTGAATGAACGGAAGAGATCATCTTACGTGGTTTCCGGTGTTCAAAAGTAGAATAGTGTCCTCGGGAATGGATTCGCGATCTCCATCATCAGAAGGCGAAGCAATATCCTCGACAAGAGAAGGCCATCGTGCCACTCTGGGTAACGTAGTCTTCCAAGTCGCACCTTTCTTGGTTCCAAGCCTCTGAGAAATGGTTCGCAAGTCCATGTCGTTAATCAAGAGACTGTCTTGAATCATCGTGAGAATGGGTCGCGCGAGTCTTGCTTGAGGTACCCCAGCGCGCTCGGAAAGGGTTTTTGTTATAGAATCGTCAGAGTTGAGGACGTATTGTTGGACATATTTGTGCTTGAATTGGGGAGATGAATTGGATTCCAGTTGTAATGGTATCCCTCCCTGTTGGAGAGACACCATTAGGGCTTCGAAATGTTCTTTGGCGGTGCTATCTATACCGTTCTGCATTATAGTCAGGACTTGGTAAAGCAGAAACAATACTCACCGCCAACCGAGACAAGACCTCCAGGGCTCCTCAGCAACCTTACCACAAACGCCTCTGGATCCCAGTCCTTCAATATCCCCCCCTTAGGCTTCCAAGCCCAATTCATCAAGTCAACCAACCGCTTCTCACTCGCCGCCCTCTCCTCGGCCTCAGTCATAACCCCAGCACCCCTCTGGGTACTTGGACACCCTTTCCAAGGTTTCAGTTCGTCAATGCTCTTGTACGGAGGTTTCCTCGGTTTCCAAGACCCCTTGAAACAGCTGTCTCCCTCGCAGTACCGTGTCGACAACTCAGACGTCCCGGCAACCACATTTTGGGCATCAGTCTCGGTGTTGGCATTATCCCAAGGCTTCCCGATGCCAGTGACCGAGGAACCGAAGTCTTGGAAGTAATGCCGGTGCGAATATGGGAGCCCGATGAACAAAACGAAAGCTAGCACTCCTGCCGCGATTACAAGTCGAATTCGTGTCACTCGTGCCATGGCTAGTCGAGGTCCGGGCGTAGCATCGAAGAGGCCAAGATATGGATAGGTGGGAAGGCTTCAAGGCGGCTGTTGATTCACATCCAAATCCACCGATCCAGCCAATTCTTGTTCTTCCATGCGTCGCGTCGGTATAAATAGACGCAAACGCCGTCATGGCCACGCTGACGGCACCCAGCGCCGCAACCTTGACAGCACCAGGCGCCGTTGCAGGGTCCTTTACGACACACCCAGGGGTTTGAGGAGAATATGCACGGGCTGGACGGTCATGGTTGAGAAGAAGAAATAAGCATGCATGGCAGCCCCTGCGCCTGACAGCTTTGCGGCCGCTTAAGACGGATGTCCTGATCTGGAAGTGTAGCCCCTATTAAGTTCCTCCCCGCCCTCGATCACTAGAACCAGCGTAAGAGCAAGAGCTTTAGAGAATAACACCATGAGCGGTCACGCTCGAAGATTACGGCAAGACATAGAGAAGCTTGGTCGAGAACGTCAGGATCCATTAGGTATCAATACAAGTACACCGTTCATTCCCCATTCACTCGGGTCTCTGTCTAAGCAAGGGTGCTCCCCAACTAGGATCCAACGAGTCCTGAATCAAAAAATCGTACCAAAAGTACGCAAGGGGCGCGGTAGCTGCATGCCAAAGAGCATGCGCATCAATCGTCCTATACCATGGCGGAAAGTCGAATAGCTCCAACGACGTCGCGAGCGTCGTTAAAAGAACGAAAAGCCCCGCCTTGCTTGCAAAGCGAGGTCTGTACGTCTTGGGAGCATTAGGAAACCGGGAGGAAAGGTAGGAGAGGGACGACGGCAAGGCGTAAAGTGACCAGAGGAAGTTATGGGAGAGGCCGAGGGCGAGATTGAATACGGTGTTGTAGGTGTAGTCAAACCGTGGGCCCGAGGTTAGGTAATAGATATGGCCCGCGTAGACGAGTATACAGACGCCTCGTACGATCTTCCATGGTTCAACGGAGGATCGTGAAGACGGTGCAAGTTTTGATCGTTCAGGGTTGGGATAAAGGTGAAATACGCGGATGATAGTCCCATACAGTGCGTTAAGGATGACCAGAGCCGCAGAGAAGTAGTCCAATTTTTCTGTTATTGGGATATCTTGACGAAATGAGAAGAACGCGACATAATAGAGGCTCAAGCGAACTCACCTCGTGTATGGAAGACAGAAGACCAGAGCCACGCATTCATACTGAATATTCCCCACATCAGGTAGAATGACTTCATCGGGTGAGAATCCGACAACCGTCTAGATATCTTACGATATCCAGCAAAATGGGCCAGGAAATTAAGCATCGAAAACGCCACCGATGCAGGTTCTTGCATCCCTGCAAACCTCCAAAACGGCCATTTCCCAAAGTACTGGTGTATCCTCCGGCCGTTTTGGATGTTACTATCGGTAATGGAATGCATGCAAGTATACTTGCAGTCGTCTAGGCACGTCCAACGCGTTAGTCGTAGCGAAAGGGGCGCTGTTGCCTCATAGTTTCCCGTGGTGCATTGTTGGGTTTGGCAGACAGTCAAACAGCCCTTGAATTGGGAAGATCTGTCGCCTGAAGATGCGTTGACAATACAGAGGGCCCCAAGGAAGAGCCCAGCGAATCCTGCGCGTCGAGGAAACATGAGTGTTCGTAGAAAGCCTGCAGTGGTTTGCCATCACAATGTCAGCCGCGAGCGCGCCAGTCTGGTCCGAATCTCGGAGCTCATTCCCCTCAGGAGTCAGAACCTCTCAGAAACCATTAATGTGGTTCTAAGTTCAAGTTCAATGGTATATGCGACTATTATACGCGTTTAGGTTTATTCTTCTCGTTGTAATGGTATCTAGAGCGTACTCCAGGCATTATCAATAGGAATGATAGCACCTGTGATACTGGTGCTCAGGTCAGAAGCAAGGAAAAGAATAGTCTGAGCACAAGCTTCAGGGTTAAGAATGCCTTTTCCTGTCTCCAGGCTGAAGTTAGCGTCATGAACAGGCCTACAAATGCCTATAAGTCACAAAGCAAAGATGCTTTAGAAATAAACTCACTTGAACCTCCCAAGTGCCTCTGTGTCAACTTTGGAAGGGTCGACGCTGCTGAAGATGTTAGTCTGAACAACTACGAAGATCAAGAGTCATTGATAAAATGGCTTCGCAAATAAGGAATATGATGCTCACCTCCTGGGGCAATAGCGTTGCATCTAATCCCATCATCCTTATACAACCACGCAGTGTTCTTCGTAACACCGATTATCCCATGCTTGCTCGCAGTATACGCGATACCAGCAACAGCACCACTCTGCCCTGCTTTGCTCGCAACATTAACAATGTTCCCCCCTCCTCCCTGTTCTCGCATCGCGTTCACAACCTCCTTCGTAAGCCTCACGGGGGCAGTCAAATTGACTGCTATGACTTTCTCCCAAATAGCATCATCGACATTCGCAACACCAGCAGAGTAGTCGAGAATGCCGGCGCAGTTGACTAGAATGTCAATGCGTTTGGATTGGGGGAAGGCTAGTTTGGCCGCGGTTACGATAGATGAAGGAGCAGTGGATTCTGTGAGGTCCACTTGATGCAGGACGAAGGAATCGGTTTGAGGCAAAGCTTCAGGAGAAGCAGGTTGTAGGTCTACACCCAGGACGGAAGCACCAGCAGCGAGGAAAGCTTTAACAGTTGCCAGACCAATTCCTGATGAGGCGCCGGTGACAATAGCAACCTGAAAAACTCGTTAGAGGACGTAGAGACTTCAGATACAGCAGTTCAGAGTATACACTAACATTTCCTTCGAGGATCTTGCTCATGTTGAGGGCTGCTAATCGAGAGTGCTGTAGGGCGTCGTAATCAAGGAGGGATAAGAAAACATTGTGACGGCCCTTTGGCAAGCTATATGTATGTGTGGGAGTCAGAAAGTCCGAGATACATGCCGGTCTTCTGGAATCTGCTTCAGGTTTACCTGATCGAAGTGATTCGAAGATGAGTACATCATCAGGACCATGCCACCGTCCAGAAGCCCCAAGATGGTTTTCGGAATTTATAGGTAGGCCGCCCAATTTATGTAACTTGAAACATGGTTCGCGGGCGGCCAGAACCTTTGAAGATCACGACAAGCTCTGATCAGGCGGCGGCTGACTTCACTCCTGTTGTCGCCACTGAAAATCGCTTTATTAGAGGAGCAGATGCTAAGAGTTGGTGCTCATTCTGGCTCAAAGTCGCTTCCATGGCAGTTAGCGATGGCCGATGTCATGAGGTCCAAGTGGTGTGCGTGCGTGAAGATATCAACAGTCAGAGGAGTACGGAACAGCAGTATCGTAAATTACGACATGTTTGAGGGTGACAGGGGTTACGAGGAGAGCTCGCAGCAAGATTGGCCTGCCGAGGGAACATGATGAGCGCTTGGTTGATGGGAATCATACCTCCGCGTCTCGGAGCCCCTGAATCTCAGAAAACCTTCTACTATGGTGATCTTTGCTATAAGTACAATCTACCATTAACATTTCCGAGATCGGTTTCAGCGATTTCCCTTTTTTAAAAAGGGAGAAAAAGAAGTAATTTAGACGGTACTGAAGCCGTTATCGACAGGTACGACTGCGCCCGTGATACCTGTGCTCAAGTCTGAAGCAAGGAAAAGAATAGCCTGAGCACACACTTCAGGTGAAAGGACGCCTTCTCCTGTCTCCTGGTTGATATGAATGTCATAAACAGGCCTGTAAAGGCCACTGTTGGAAAGCAGCGATGGATGAAGATACTACTCGGGGAGACTCACTTAAATCTCTTTGCGGACTCAAGGTCGACCTTAGCTGGATCAATAGCCTTGGAGATGTTGGTTGAAACACCTACAGTAAGCACAAACTCAATACGACGGGCCTCTTTGCAAATGCAAACACAACGCTCACCTCCAGGGGCAATAGCATTGCATCTAATCCCGTCGTCTTTATACAACCATGCAGTATTCTTCGTAACACCAATCAATGCATGCTTGCTCGCAGTATACGCAACACCAGCAACAGCCCCACTCTGCCCTGCCTTACTCGAAACATTAACAATATTTCCCCCTCCCTGCTCTTTCATCACGTTTATAACTTCCCTCGTCAACCTGACAGGCGCGGTTAAATTGACCGCTATTACCTTCTCCCAAGTCGCGTCGTCAACATTTGCAGCACCAGCAGAATAATCCAGGATTCCCGCACAGTTAACTAGAATGTCGATGCGCTTCGAGTGCGGGAAGGCTAGCTTGGCGGCAGTTGCTATGGACGATGGAGCAGTCGTTTCTGTGAGATCGACTTGATGTAGGACATAGGTTTCACTTTGAGCCACAGCTTCAGGAGAGGTAGCAAGATCAACGCCCAGGACGGAGGCGCCGGCCTCCAAAAACGCTTTAACAGTTGCGAGACCGATTCCTGAAGATGCCCCTGTGACGATAGCGATCTGAATTCTTCACGATAAGGAGCGTTCCGCACAAGTATATTAGAGTAACGGCTCGCCTTTCCTTGAAGTACTTTGCTCATAGAGATATTGCGATTAGCGATCGAGAGGTTCTCTGAGTGGTAGTCCGGAAGGAGGGGCAAGAAGAAGTCGTGAGATCTTGAGATGTTGGCTAGGGTGTCATATGTAACATGCCAGTGTGGTCAAAATGTCCGAGATCGCGAGCCTAGGCGAGGAGTGAGGTCACCAGCACCATGATGCTTTCCACGAGAAGTGATATCTGAGTTTGACAGGACATAAGTACGGCAGTTGGTTTCCGGTTGTTCATGCGCGGGTTTGCAGGGGTTTGCACGTCTTGCCAGGATCGAATTTCGTCATGACAGAGAAGCAAAAAAAGTCAAATCTGCTTGGGGGTAATCCCAATCGAAGAGTCAAAATCTTCTCTGATAATACACCCACTTTTTGGACGTGGCAGCCGTTGAGTTCTGAGACGCAGGAGGCTAAGCTTGCGCTTAACAGAGATCGAGGGTAAATTTGGGTGAAGATAGGGGTTTTCCCATTTGGCAGGTTTATTCTCCGATACTCTGTCCACTTGCCGAATTTAACTCCGACGCTCGGCTCAGCTCCCCAGCGCTTGTCTGCGCTTGTTGACTTCATCACTTCCATTGTTCAAGTCCGTCCAACCACCTATACCCCTCCATTCAAAAACCGTAGTCCTGTGAGTTTGCATAATTTTGCTTGTATAACCAACGAAAGTGAGCTTCTACTCTTTAGTCGCCTTGCAGAACTCTTATTCATTCGGGATGCATAGCAGTCTTCAGCCGTTCGAGCGAATACGCGATGGTGCGACCTTCACAAGCAACTAGCTTTACGTTCTCTGCAGAACCATATTTTATGGATCGTGGATACCATGGGACGGCAGAACCTATCAGTGAGCGTATAAACGTGCGTATACTTGACTTGAATTGGTAGTACAAGTAATAATCGAAGGGATAGCCTCATTCAAGACCAATAGTTTCGTATTACTTCCCTCGAGGTGTAGGAGCAGAGCACTATGGGGTAAGCTGTCTTTATCGCGTTTGAAAGCTAACCCTAATAACTGATGATAGGAACGACACCCAATGAAACCGCACCGCCTAACTCTAACGAACGCTCTTGTAATGGGCTACGGACTGGACAAGCAAATACATAACATCTACGACCCTCGTCCAGCCACCCAAGAAGAACTAGAGAATTACCATGACCATGACTACATTGAATTCCTTTCAAGGTATTGTACCTCGCCTCAGAACAGAAACAGTACTCAATTCCATTTCGTTCATGCAGGGTAACGCCCCAGAATCAAAACAGCATGAAGCAAATGATCGAAAACTTCAACTGTATCGAGGATTGTCCCGTCTTCGCCGATTTATACGACTTCTGTCGTATGTACGCAGGAGCCTCTCTAGCCGGCGCGCGGAAACTCTGCGCAGGAACGACCGACATAGCTATAAATTGGTCAGGCGGCCTTCATCATGCCAAACGCGGGGAAGCAAGCGGGTTCTGCTATGTCAATGATATCGTCCTCGCAATCCTCGAAATGCTGAGGTTCGTCCCTCCCAATTGCTCCCAGTGTGATGCTGATTGATCCTCAACTACTGACATTGGTATTGGTAATATAGATACCACCCCCGCGTCCTCTACATCGACATCGACATCCACCATGGCGACGGTGTCGAAATGGCCTTCTACCACACCAACCGTGTCATGACAGTATCCTTCCACAAGTATACGGGCGACTTCTTCCCCGGTACAGGAAAACTCGACGATAACGGGATAGGAGCCGGAAAGCACTTTGCCCTGAACGTCCCTCTCCTCGACGGAATCGACGACGATATGTACCAGACCATCTTCAAATCTGTCATTGGCGACACTGTCACTGCCTTCAAACCTTCAGCTATCGTTCTTCAGTGCGGCGCTGATTCGCTCGGTTGTGACAGATTGGGAGCCTTCAACTTGTCCATTGCGGGACACGGCGAATGCGTGGATTATGTGAGGAGGTTTGGTGTTCCCCTCCTTGTGCTAGGCGGAGGGGGGTACACGATCAAGAACGTCAGCCGTTGTTGGACATATGAGACTTCCGTTTTAGTTGGGGTCAAAGTACCCGACGAACTTCCGGCAACAGTCTACGACTCATTCTTCGAAGATTCAGAATGGCAACTTCATCCTCCTCTCACAGGCAAAGTAGATAACCAAAATTCCGCTGCTTCATTACAAAGGATACAGATAGCGATCAAGACAAAGCTACGATACCTCCAAGGCGCTCCGAGCGTCGCAATGCAAGAGACCCCGCCCGATCTCCAAGGCTTGCTTGCGAGTGAGAACCGGACGGCGGAGGAGAAGGATGAGGAAAGAGGGACCGGGCAAGCTGGAGAATACAGAAACACGAAGACGATAGCGCGGAACGAGTTCTACGATGGGGAGAACGATAACGACCAGGACGACATCTCTACGTCTATCAGTGCTGCACGTAGGAAGGGCCCTAGATCCCGGAGAGGAAGGGGAAGGGGGAGAGGACGAGGCAAGGCGACTTCCTCTGTGACAGTTCATGATGACGACGACGATGATACCTCCGACGATAGCACACCTGCACCGCCGACACGGAGAGGAAAGGGTCGTGGTAGAGGACGGGGAAGAGGCCGCGGACGTGGCCGAGGTGCTGCAGCTGTTGCCGCAGCAGCAGCGAAGGAGGCAAGTGCGGATCCAACAGAGACCGCTTCAACGCCTATGGACGTTGATGAGTGAGAGTTGGTGTTGCCATTCGCAGTCGTTCGCTTGTATCATAGTCTAGATCACTGAACCTTGTGAGTTCCAAGGCCCAGTTGTAATCATAGTATCTGAAATCTAGTCGAGCTTTTTCTTCATAGTCTCGCGTAGCCGAAACTCTTCAAGCGAAAGTCGAATCGCCTCTTCCAGCCGTCGTTGGTGCTCTTCGTCTTCCCCGTCAGGAGTATTCGCCGTTGTCCCTTCAGCGCTCGCCGGAGGAGACGACACGAGAGTAGACCCAGCATATTCAGGCAAAGGTGGGAGTGCCCCGTGCATCTTCTTAATATCTCGCCTCTGTTGGGATTGCAACACCTTCTCCACCTCTTCACGATACCTCTCCTGCCGCACAGGCGTAAAGTTGACTTCGCGTGAAAATTTGGCAACGATATCCCCGCGTTCTGCTTCAGTGCTAATCTTCACGGCTTCTCGACCTTGCTCGATCCGGTGCTCTCGTATACCCTCTTGAGCGAGCCGCCAGACATCCGATTGTGTGCTTTTCCAGGCCTCTTGTGTGGGATCGCTTATAGTGCGAGTCAACGGAACTGAGGGTGGTGGTTTCTTGAGTTTGCTGGGGACTGTAATCAATTTATCCTTACCATTAATATAGGCATAGGTGGAAAAGTTGGGCTTAAACGTACCCTCCGCAGATCGTGTGTGGATCCAATTTGGTGGCGGCTACACCAACATTTTATAAGACATAAGACAGGACTGGGATAGATGTCGCCGAATTAACACACCGGCTTTTTCAAGACTGTTGGTGGAATATTACCCCTACGAGACTATTACACTTCGTAAGAGGAGATGTCTCAGCTAAGCCAGAGGAACTCAAACATACCGGTTTTCTCAGCACCTGTGGCGGAGTTGCCGGCAACGGTTTATTGAGTTTAATGCTTTCAAAGGATGCTGCCCTACTATGACTGGGACTTGCAATTGGTGCGGGCGATGCTGAAGGCTTCAAACTTTCTGGTAAAGACAGAGTTTTTAGTATGCCTAAACGGCGTCGACGGTCATACATATGTGGCTTTACTATCTAGATAAATGTAGAACTCACTGATAGGCATTGTGGTGTCTATGACTTTGCGGATGGGAGACCTATGAACCCAACCCTTCAGTGGAGTCATTCAAGGAAGATGGATGTTAAACCCACGTAATTAAACCCGTGGCGCCTTGAGTAATGGACCAGAACTTTGCATTTGCACTATTGGAAGAATCCGAGGACGGCTTCTTGGGATGGTATGACTTGGTTTCTGAAAGGAGAAATGAACTTCGTGAACAGATGAACAGAGAGGAACAGCAGTCTTTCCCGTACCATGCACTTCCAAGGAACTCATGCTCAGGAAGTTGGCATCTTCCAATGTTTGTGCAGCAAAAGCGCTGAGTTTCATGCACTGAAATTCCATCATGAATTGGCGCCTAGTGCTTTCAACCATACACTCACATGCTGAGGAGACCACCAAACTGCAATTCTAGAATGGTCAAGATCGCACATCATATTTTCTACCGCCATATGCCTATAGAAGCTTGCCACTCCACTGGTAACACCGTCCTGCACGAACCGAGTTAGCTTCTACCTTTACTTCCATCTTCGCTACTGCAGGATCACACGTACCTCAGCTTCGATCCGCTCCGCTAAGTTCCTGGCGTTTTGCCGTGCAGATGCACTTAGAGCGAATAGAATAGCATCCCTGAGTTTCTTGACTGTCAAATCGGCTTTCGGGATAGGTTTGGGTCCTGCACCAGCTTGGTGGACCATGTTGCCTACGATTCGTAAGTTCTCCTGTTTTGATGGTCATGACAAATTAATAGATAAACCATACCCCAGAAAGCTTGGTCTCCAAAGAAAGGAACGATGACAGTCGGTCTCCCTTTTGCGAGCCCGATAGCGGTCGTTCCTGCTCCTCCGTGATGCACGACAGCAGCGACACGTTCTTCGCTGAACAACCAATCGTGAGGAATACTTTCGACCATGAAAACATGGGAAGGCACGGAAACGCCTCCTAGACCGCCCTGGTAGAATGAGTAAAGAAGATTTGACGGAACAGGATAAGTGCTACATACCCAACCGGATGATACAACAGCTCGAACATTGGCTTGGGATGTCGCTTCGAAAATGATATCTGAAAGATATAAATCATTTAGCGCCGAAGGATAAAGTAGAGAACCGTCGTACTTGAAAGAGTTGCCGGGTCGTCGACAACGACTGAGCCAAATCTGGGGAAATTATATGTCAATAATTGTCCGAGGAACGAGGCCACCTGGTATTGACCCAACGTATATAGGAGGCGGCCCTTTCAAGAAAGTGGCGAGTTCAGACGAAGGCTCATATTCAGCGGCGAGATCAAGGAAGTAAAAGCCTACAACATCTAAGGGAAAGTTCAGGATGTCGCCCATTACACAAACATATGACCGAAGGATACCGAGATAACTCTTCCAATCGCTGGGTTTGGGAACGATTGAAGGGCTCATGCAATATGTCCATGGCACTTTCAATCTGTCGAGGATATCAGGCCCCGTTCGAAGGGTTAAGGGAGCTAGTCCCAGGATGCTGGTCCTGAAGCTGTTCACTATGTCACCGATCCTAACGCCACGGTTAGAGGGCTACGATGGCGTGGTTGAGGTATAGGACGTACCCTTGCCAGGTAAGTAGGTCTGCTACGGCGTAACTTAGGTAGTTGCTCAGGCCGAAGCCGGCGTTCGTTTGCGTGATGTTCACGAGGGGATGAGGGAACGCAGTGGTCGGAGTCCTAGAAGTACAAGCAGTTAAACTGTCTCCGGACGGCCCATAGTGAGGGAACAGAACCGACCATGGCATAGCTGTTGAGGTCGAAGATTAGACACAATCAAGACAGTCGATAAGTTCAATTTATCGTACTGAAACTCATCAAGAGAGGAATGCCCAAGGCCTCTGCACAATGAACATGTGCAAAAGATGGAGGATTGGCGATTATTGCGTCTGCAACAAATGGACGGCTTGTGTTTGTAGCCGGTTCGATGCAAGAAGACCAACAAGCGTGGATCATCTAGCAGATATGACATCGAAACATTAGCATCGCAGGTGAGGAGCCCGCGTTTAGAACTACCTCTTTGAGCATCTTACGGTTGCGCTTTATGTCTCCATTTGTCAAAGAAGTAAATCCGGGAACAAGGCCAGGGTCTGCACAGCAACGCATGAATGTGAGATTCTCTATCGAGAAACAGTACTGACTCTTAACCATATAGCTCATCAAATCTTGTGGGTTTCCTCCTATGCTGAAGAACTCCAGGTCCTGGCCCACCACGAATGCTTCAAAAGTACTATGAGTAGCGATTCTCACTCTGTGACCATCCCTCTTGAGCGCTTTCCCAAGTGCGACATAAGGCTGTATGTCCCCGCGACTCCCGACGAGCATGATCACGATGTTCATAGCAGGGCAGGTCAACTGTCCCTGCATGCCTTGGTCAAGCCCCACCTCAACCCCACCTGAAGGAGAAGGCTGAGGTAACGCGGTAAACGAGTCATTCTTGAAGTTGAGCTGCAGATCGATCGTCCCATTCCGACTAATACGAGCCATGGACTCCAAGCCATGCCCGTCAGAATTGTATTCCCTGTAGTCATCTTTTGTATACCCGAGTCAGCTCTTGTAGGACACCGGGTCAATATTCCGCACACGTACCTGCTCCATGGTCATGGACATCATGGGCCTCGGGGACCTCGATTAACAAGCTGCCCATCCGTTTTAGACCCCTAGGGCTCTTCGCCTGTGTCGAGGGGAGCACAGGGACTGCGTCGTGAATGTTCAACATGTGAAGACGCTGTAAGGGGAACTCGACTTCTGCCATAGCGGCGCCCATGGTTGCCCTATTATAAGAACCCGGAAGATGGCTGAACGGAAAAGAGGCTGCGCGAATTGCTGGTTGCACAGTTAATGGGAATAGATTAACGTCATTGATTCTGGATCGGCACCTTGCGAGCACCCGATCGTCTGTTGTCACGGGCATTAATGGGGTAGTGGTAACCTGGGTCGTTGCCACTTCGCTAGCTCGACCCGCCGGGGGTTCGATTCCCCCTTAATGCAATTGCCTTTTGGACATTCTCTTGGATCTGCAATTGAAGTCCAGGTAGCGCGGATGCGCTCTTTTTGGACACTGAACAAATTGATTTGCGAACGTACTTCCTTCAAATTTAGAGGTACTCCAACAGTCCATAACGGGAACAGTCAACAGCATCAGTGGGGGAGTGCTGTTGAACAAAAATATTCACTACACGAGGTAGACGATCACCTATTATAACAGACTCTAACCGCGCCGCGGTCTGCTTATAAGTTGCGGACTGCGGAAGCGATTTCAGGATCAAAATGCAGTGGCGGAACCAAGTTCCACTTGAATCGACGCACGTCGCAGTCCCACGTTGAGAAATTGCGGGTGCCTGTACTTGTGACCATGACGGTGATCATCCGACTCGCAGGCATGACCAGCAGTCTCTTGTGGCCCAGAAACAGGCTTTCCCTTCGGCTGTTGAAATGCTGAATGACCAGGCTCATTGTGCTCGTCTATGCAGAATGGTAGATCAATTAGCATGGGCACTTTGAGATCTCGAGGGGGGAACGTCCTCGGCATGCTACTAAAATCGTAGTACTGTTTACTAGACCTCGTCCTATAATTGAAAGGATATTTAATGTTGAAGAAAGCAAGGTTCAGAATGTAACACTGGTACCATAGCTTTCAGGTTTTCGCGACAAGACTCGAAAAATGATCTTCGTAGTAGTTCCAATCATTTTGGCGTAAAGCCAGACTCGTACTCTCGTGCCTTCTCGCCACGGCGCAGTACCGTACCCAGTGTACAGAAAGATGACCCCTCGTTGCATGATCCAGTCGGAGTTTGGGAGTCCGCTGTGAACTAAAAATAAAAGCGCCAAGAGACTCTGCTATGTACCAAGGTAATCAATGGCTCAAAACATTTGCCATAGAAACTTCAAGTTTGTCGTTTTTGAGAGAAATTCTCTGATATTATTTGTCGGGATTGGGCCCTGTGACATAGAACCAGTGGTAGCCCTCTAGTGTCTTGCCCTTTTGCTCTGGAAAAAAAATACTCTATGATCCTATAGCTGAACTTCTCTTAACAAACACCTTCCGGGGTCGTAGTACATGAGCGCTCTGAATTCGAATTCCGTCGCGACGGAACAAAATCCTGCGCCGTCATGACATCAGGCTGCGTGCCGTGGGAACACTGACGGCGGCTGCTCGGCAAGGCTGTAGCTGCACAGTCCCACTAGGTCCCACTGCGCTTGATCATCTTCTGTACCATTTGACGCTCGATTCGACCCAGTATTCAATATTAACAACGATTTTGTGGCTTCTATACCGCAGAATAAGTCGTTCCCAGACGGTCAGTAGTCGTCTGCATGAGCGTGGGCTTCCGGAGGCTCTTTGGATCATAGCGGAATGTTTTTCTGATCACATACGGATTAGCAGCACTTCAAGTTGACTCATGTTGCTGCTGAGCATTTCCTCTCTTCCCTGAACTTGAACGACCCTGATCGTCATACCACAACTATCGATTAGTTCTACCGGACATATTTGGGTATTTCCAATATATAAAATCCGCAGGTTGCTATGTCTTTCGATCCAGATATCATGAGCCGCTCGCGACACGGTCCATCATGCACAATCGTGATCAAACTTGGTACGTCCTCGACGCCTCTTGGGTGATCAGAGCTTGGAATAAAGTTTGCATTGTAGGAACCTCATCAATCGTCCATGAAACGACTCACCAACCGCTCCTTTCAATCCTGTCTTCTGTTGTTGAAACCGTCGTTCATTTGCGAAGTCTAGGCCACAAGGTAGTGGTCGTTAGCTCTGGAGCCATCGGCGTGGGGTTACAGCGGATGGGTTTGCCTCGCAGGCCGAAGGGATTGGCAAAGAAACAAGTGAGCGGTCGTTGCCCTCATCTATGGATTGGCAATGCTCATGCCATAGCAAGGCTCTGGCAGCAGTCGGACAGGGTCGATTGATCGCTCTGTGGGATAACCTATTCGGACAGTTTGAACAGCCCATCGCACAAGTCTTGTTAACCAGAGGCGATATCTCTGATGTGCGTTCGATGAACCACTCTCTCGTCTTCGTGCTCATCCCTTCCACAGAGAACTCGATACCTCAACGCCGTTAACACACTCAATGAACTCCTATCGATGGGTGTTGTTCCCATCGTGAACGAGAATGACACAGTATCAGTTAGCGTATGTGCGCGTGTCTTGCGAGGCCATTTCGCCTTTCTCATTGACGACTACAGGAAATCAAATTTGGCGACAACGACACGCTATCTGCCATAACCTCGACAATGATTCACGCGGATTATCTCTTTCTTTTGACCGACGTGGAGGGGTTGTACACCAGCAATCCCCGAAGAGATCCCGACGCGAGGATGATCGAGACCGTCTCGTCTATTCTAGATATCCGGACTCAAGGCATGCTTCTTCCTCCCACCGTTATTCTTCCTCTCTCATGTTCATTCAGTCAGCACATCGACACTGGGGTCTAGCCTCGGGACCGGCGGTATGGAGACCAAGCTTATTGCTGCAGAAATAGCGACGGCTGCCGGAGTGACAACGATCGTTACTTCGAGTAGGAAGCCACAAAATCTGTTGGGCATTATTGAATACCACAACCGTTACACACTCGTGCGCGCAATACCCTCTCGGCCGTCAAGTCCGACAACGAACGGCTCCGGACGTAGTAGCCCTACCTCGCGCCCAACAAGCGGTAGAAACTCCCCCGAACCTCTCCCTCGCCCACCGCACACCGTGTTCATTGCCTCTGTGACGCCGTTACGCGATTTGAAATCGTGGACGAGCCATACCCTGTATCCTGCCGGCAGTGTTGTGATCGATGCTGGGGCTCATCATGTCTTGTCGAAACGGCAATCTGGAGGACGACTCCTCTCTGCTGGCGTGGTTGGCGTGATTGGATCGTTTGCCTCGGGGCAGGCGGTTAGGATTGTTGTCAGGAAGGCGAAAGAAGGCGACAAGCAGATCGAAGAGGAGAAAAGGGCCTATGCAAATGCCTACGAAACCAGCCGACCGGTGACGCCAACCTGGACACGGCGATCTAGCACATCGAGTAGTAATCCCGATGATCACCCCCGTGCCACGGGTGACCTTGAAGGTGATAGAAAACGTCAGGATGAGGAGCAGATCAGTGAAGACGACGTGATCGAAGTCGGACGCGGCTTGGCCAACTTCAACTCTTCACAAGTCTCCCAGGTCAAAGGCTTGAAAAGGTTAGTTGATTTGCTGTTCTGATGTTGACATGTTTCTGAAGGGAATTTGTAGCTCGCAGCTTAGTGCTATACTCGGTTACGCAGACTCCGAGTATGTAGTCGAGCACATCACCATTCGAATTCCTCCTGCCCCAATGGCTACCCAGAGTCTGGGCCCTTCACCGTGACCGAGCAGGACTAGGCCGTCTGCTATATCTTTCTAGAGTCGTTGAACGCCACGTTTTATATGTAGAGCAATGATCATGAATACGTTTGGTCGGTATTAGCCAATCGACAAACGTTTTGAGGGTTTTGATTAGCCCCAAGTGGAAGATACCGGATCGATCATCAGGTGGTGGCTGTGTTACCTCGTTTTACCTGATTCTGGAGATAATTTTTCGGGATATTGCTCTTTTCTTTATTCTATAGACTGTTCGCTTTTTTCTTGTATTCTTCTTTCTATTCCCAATGTACCACAATAATTCTATCCGCATTCTAACGGGTGAGTCTATTCAGCTCAGTTCTTGTCTTGAAACCTAATAATGAAACTGTTTTACAGGCAACAGTCACCCAGAGCTCGCCCAAGCAGTGGCCGAGCGGTGAGCCTCTCATACGAGACGCGCTTGGAAGCGTTTCCTCTAGTCGGGCCAAGTGATTCATGTCACCTCCAGGCTAAACGTACCCCTCGTGCCGTGCACAGTCAAAAACTTCTCGAACGGAGAAATCAACGTCAAGATCACAGAGTCTGTGCGAGACGAAGACGTCTTCATCATCCAAACAGCCTGCGACGACGTTAACGACAACCTTATGGAACTCCTCATTCTCATCTCTGCATGCAAAACCGCTTCTGCCAGGCGAATCACAGCTGTCATCCCCTGCTTCCCCTATGCTCGACAAGACAAGAAAGACAAATCGAGGGCGCCTATCACCGCAAAACTCGTCGCAAATATGTTGACTGTCGCTGGTTGTGACCATGTCATTACCATGGACCTCCATGCAAGCCAGATTCAAGGTTTCTTCGACATCCCTGTCGATAACTTGTGGTCCGAGCCCTTGATGATTGGCTATATCAAACGTTCGATAGCTGGATGGAATGATGCTATTGTTGTCAGTCCCGACGCCGGAGGAGCGAAGAGGTCAGTATGACGTGCTTACGGATCTATTGGAGGACTGACGGTGGGAACTACTATTGGGTTACAGAGTCACTGCTATCGCTGACAAACTCGGGATTGAATTTGCACTCATCCACCGGAAACGGGATGGCAAGTCGCTCACCGCTCCGGAGAGGATGGAGCTGCTTGTCGGGGATGTCAGGGGCAAGGTAAGGCTATGCGTCTATGTTATGCCTATTCCCTTATAACCACTTTCTTAATTGTCGGGTTTGTTGACTTACCGGCTTTATGCTCCATTTCCAGATTGCAATCCTTGTGGACGACATGATTGATACTGGCCATACCCTCTCTCTTGCGGCTCGAACGCTCCATGAGAGCGGCGCAAAATCCGTACATGCCATTGTCTCGCATGGTCTCCTGTCTGGATCGAATCTGGGCGAACTGAACGAACTTCCGATCCAGGAACTCGTCGTATGTCTACGATTCTCTGTCTGGGTTCCCTTAATTCCTCTTTAACCCCATCTCTTCAGGTGACCAACTCGATTCCTCAGGATGCCCACCATGCTGCCATGCCCAAACTCGTCACCATCGACGTTAGCCCTACCATTGCTGAGAGCATTCGTCGAACCCACAACGGGGAGAGTATTTCGTTGCTCTTCGGAGAATGGGCAGAGACTATCGGCGTGCAGACTATCTAGGTCTAGGTTTCCGGCTCTCGCTACCGTACGGGATGAATGGAATTGGCAGCTTCTTTCTCATCCCCACGTTAACAGGGGTAGTCTTCCGGGAACCATGGTGGTGTGTAATCGGTGGCCGGGAGAGAAGAGAGGGGGTACATAGGGTACAGCAAGAAATCATGGTGCTTCTCAAAACATCGGCAGTATTGGCCGACCGAGAGAGCCTGATCATTCGGATTTGACGAATGTATATGTAGCGACAATATTTTGTAAGCAGATTTTTGGGCGGACAATGGACCAATTCTTGTAATAACTAGACGAGCCGAGGACAAACAGAGATGTAGAGACTATTCATAATTTCGTCTACGACGAGTAGGATCCGGCTTTTTCCAAGTTCCTTGCCGTTGTGGCGGAGCTGAGTCGGAGTTTACGGAGCATGCTGGGTGGCAGTGTGCCGTGGAGGTCTGGTGGTCTGGAGGTAGATCTGGAGGTCTGGGCCGGCCAGGGGCAACTACCTTGGTATGGTACCACCAGGCACTGGCCAATCCCCTGGTTAGTCCTCTTCGAACCTGAGGTTTGTACATATACTCGTTATTGAATCGCTGCACCCCCAGATATAACGGCATACTCTTCATGACAGCCTCTTGAACCTGTCATACCGATATATCAAAGATTTGGGCATCGACAGCTCTGATGATGCTTCGCAGAGGCGGGGGAGAGCATGCGGTATCGAAGATGGCTGTCAGTCAATAGTTTTTTGGGTAAGTCTGTTGCAAGACGAATGACGAATTGCGATTTGGTTTGGGTTCGTCCTCCGTGCTTTACTGTGACTCCTTCCTTGGATCGCGGCTGATTAGAGTATACTCTATGTGGGTCGGAAAAGGAGCCGTGGACCCAGACTAACTTCAGGGGAGAAACTTGGAATTAACTGCCACATGTCGCGATTCTTACCGGCTCTGCAAGCAATAATGAACCTTTAGGCTCTGCCTTAGAGACTATAGGATCATTCGAGCTGCCACCAGAAGATCACGTCTCTAGGCGGCCGAAAAGCGAATAATTAGCAGTTTTAACTCCAACTATCTAACGCGTTAACGGCAATGGACTGAAACTCTTGTTCGCTCCCTCCGGGACTATGGCGCGGCGTGACAAGGCATTCGAGATCTGGCTCGTCCGCTTTCCCGCCCCTCTCTTGCGTTCAATTCGCTGGTTATTCTCCTTCGTTCTTTTAATAGGCTTTCTTCCAACAGAAGCAGAATGATCGGGGCTGTATCTCACTTGGTCGAGCTCAAGTCTGGTTCTTCGACGGGGTAACGGAATCGTTAACGCCTTCCAGCTCCGAAACTATGCTCCACTCCGAAGAGGCAAAATCCCCATTCAGAAGTGAATATAACTTGATTTTGCCATTCTTCTCGGGTGCGCTTTATCCAGGTGATCTGTTAACAGACACAGACCGGCCTGGTAGGCTTGGACTCTCCCGATACCAATCTAATGACCTAGTAGATCGGACAGGATTCCATAATATGGCTTACAACTTTTTGCGAGGTTGGTGACGAGGACTTTAACATACATAAGCCCAAGAAGTATATAAGGCAGACAAGCGCCGTTCCTGATCATTCCTCAGCTTCTAGCTTCAGCGATCCCCCTTCCTCCTACCGCGTTTCCTTTCTAATCTTCGCTCCTCCGATATGCTTTTGAAAACGTTCTGCCTTTTTACTGCTGCGTCTACCGTTTTCGTTGCATCTGCCAATCCAATTGAGAAGAGGCAGAGAGCTCAAGTTATCAGCCGCTGCACTGTCCCGAACACGGTTGCCCTTACCTTCGTGAGTGTCTTCCTCTTCGGCTTCCATTCATGTAGCTCACACATTTCTCGCAGGATGATGGGCCATTCAACTACTTGAATGATATTGTAAACACGCTCGATGCAGCGGGTGCAAAAGGAACATTCTTCTTCAGTATGTGCCATGCTCGAAATTCTTCCGATGGGATGGTGTGGTTGACTCAAATCTTTTTATAGACGGCAACAATTGTAAGCCACCGCATAATCCGAGAGTATTGAGAGTCTTCGAGGTTCTTACAGAGCTTCTATAGATGGGTGCATCTATGATCCCGCCAATAGGGCGAGAGTAAAGTATGCCTACGACCGCGGACACCAAGTCGCTTCGCACACTTGGGCACACCGGGACCTTACGACATTGTCATGGGACCAAAGTAAGTTTCTTGACCTGAAACAAATGGGGGAACTGTCTGCTCATCGATATTAATAGTTCATGACGAAATGTGGAGGGTTGAACGTAAGTCTAATTCAAATGCTTACCGCGTTCCTTCTAGTGCTTCCGATGTTGATCATATCTTCTATTATAGAGGCTCTCGTGAGGATTACTGGCGCTTTACCGGCGTTTATGCGTCCTCGTGAGTTCCCCTTCTTGATCCCAATTCGTTTCAGCGTATTGACCACATGTTTAAATAAGCTTATGGGAACTACAACAACCTCGTTCTGGACGCTTCTGGTGTTCGCGGACAGAAAGTCGCTATTTGGGACTTTGAGTGAGCATTGATGTGTGCCCTGATATATATGGCGATGGAGCTGACTATCTGGGTTACAGTTCCCAAGATTCCGTGGGTGCATCCGCGCAGCAATCGCGTAATCTGTACGGTCAGCTTGTAGATCGACATCCGGGCACCATCCTGACCCTCAACCATGAAACGATTCGTAAGTATTATTGACAGCCCTTCTGTGCATCAAGGCTGATAGACATCCATCTTCTTTAGAAACCACCGCGTAAGTTCGGAATATTGCTTCAACGAACGCGAATAATCCACTAATACCCTGGGCTCTCAGATACGATGTCCTCCCTTATGCCATCCAGCGACTCAAGGCAGCTGGGTACAGACTCGTCACTTTGTCGGAATGCCTAGGACAGTCTCCTTATCAAAGTGTGGCCGCAGCTGGCACGCCTGATGTAAGCTGACGTCGGTTTGTTCCTTCCTCGCTTTTGGTAACTCACGCCCTTCTTTTAGGCCTCATGGCGATGCTAAGTAATTAGTGGGGTCGTTGCGACGATCATGAGTCATGAAATCAAGAACCCGTTCTAAATGAACTACATCTGGCACTATATGCCATTCATGACTTAAAGGACTGATCCATTCTTGTTTTGGCCCTAGACTTTCTCTTTCTCTAGGACTTGCCTTTGGACTCCATCGAGGACATTGCTCTATAAATCCTTCGTTATTTGTAAACCCACCCCATTTCTACCTTGCTTTCTGGAAACCTTTTATTTGTCTTCTTTCTATCCTTAGACTTTCCTCTATAGGACTTGCTTTGGACTTCTTTGCAACGGAAACTAATACCTCCTTTGTTCTTCGCTCCGCTCTTGTAATTACGATTCTTGATGCTCCACCTTTCGAACTTCTATGTTCTCACCAGACTATACAATTTCAATCAATGTAGTTTACAAAACTAAATGTAATCGATATCCCTGCTATTTCGAAGTAATAAATCGAGCTATAGCATTTTACACGATCTTCCCTTGACGCTTGTATTCAGATTTAATTTCTTCCAATTAATCTCGAGAGGGGGCAGGGGCAGCCTCTGGTTCGTCCTTGAGCTTCAACTCGACTGTTTCTCCAATCTTTTGCCTTTGTTCGAGAGATAGGGAAGGGGTAGTAGCGGAGTAACCCAGTTCTGCCGTAGAACCACCATCAGCGGACACTCGAGGCCGTGCACCAGTTCACTTACTCAAGCTAGGATACTGCAGGGGCACTTGTTCGTCTTCAATAGGAAGCGTAGAAAGGTCTAATGGGAACGAAGGGCCGATCCAGGCGTTTCTAACCTCATGGTCCCTGGAAGCATCATTAGGTATCAGTGAGCACGCCATGTTGGTAGCACATGGATATTTGTCCGAGAAATGAGCCACATACGCTCTCTATATCAGAAATCAAGATGAGAGATGAGATTGTGTTAGTAATTGATAACAGTCGGCGTTAGAATAGAAGCCCACCGGTTGACGAGTAAGCGGGTGTACGAGAATACTAAAAACCAAGGACATGTCTCAGCCAGATAGACTTCGAACAAGATACGTATGATGATGTGAAAAACATACCTGAGGGTTCCGCGGTTGAGGCACAGGTAAGAGAAGACAGATGCGAAGGTTTCTGAAGGACACCATATTTCGTATGACCCTGGATGCAATTTTCATATTCAGCGGCTTACTTTCAGGACGGACGCCATGGGAGGGTAGTGGGTTCCTTACCAACAGGATGGGGCCCGATTGGACCTTCGTTCACTCGCCACAATGGAACAGCAACGAAAGCACCGTCACGCCGCAGACGAAGGACAGCGTCTCTCAGTCTCAACGCTTCCTCATGCTCCTCCTTGTTCCTCTGGTGGAAGTAGATGTCTAGAATAAGAGTAATTCGTGAAACGGTCTTGTCTTGAAGGGGACCACTTCATTCAACGATATGAACGTACGAAAGTGCCATTCTCTATTCATTACTCTCAGTATTAGTCATGTATCATATTGAGGGTTAATCTTCAAGGAACGTACTTCACTTCAGAATCGAGCACAGTCTGCAGGTCTGTTGGTGGGTTGGGAGAAGGAGCCATAATTGCTTCAGTTTCACTAGATGTAGGATATGAACTAGGAGTACTTCTGGCAGCCTATGAGTTTATCAGACTTACATGGCTTTAGGTGATATAAAAGAACGGCCAAAATCCAATTACGCGAAGATATCGTTCGAGTCGAAGTCGAGCGAAGGTATGAGTTTGCCCCTAACTGTACAACTGCTGACTAATTAAAGGTGTGAGAAAGAGAGCAGCTGCCAAATCAGGGCGTGTCATCCGCGTCACGTCACTTTGCTCTTTCTTCCACCTCATCTGGCGTTTTCTGGCAGCATTTGGGCTCAGGATTGCTCTAGCTTGCTTGAAATTGAAGTTGTAAGTGTCTTATTCTCTGAATTCTATCTATGTCTACGATGAAAACAAGCAAGATACCTAATGGCCTCCTTGGTTAAACAAACGACATGCTGCGTTTTTGGCGCTTGTGCTCAATAACCGCTGTTGAGACCATGAGTTGTTGGCTAGATGAGGGTCGTTAATTTGCAATCTGAACAGAAACTCGCTCTTTTGTTTTTGAATTCATTGCTAACCGTTCACTTCACAGGCCTAGGTGATCTCATTTTTATGTGTCCACAGCTGGAAATTTAGCGAGTGTAAGGCGGCAGCTATAGGTGGCTTCTTTGGTAGAATTCTATCATGTGGTACATCCTCTAAGATATGTTATATAGAATGGATATATCAATAAGTTATTATGTATAAATTACGCAGACACCGCTTTTAAAACTCGGTGGGTCCATGATTTGTCGAAAGACTTCATTGCTCAGCGCTCAGCGTTCACCTAGGACAGTAAGAAGCTGTTCAATCACACTAGCGCCAACATATGAATCGGATCGTTGAGGACCATGGATAGTCAGCTGCTCCATAGAAGTCCAGAGCTTCTGATGCTTCACAATCAGAAGCAAGGTCTTTGCTGGGTATCCACCAGAGAGAACCAGATGTGATATGTTGGAAGTAAGAGAAGCAAGGGAAGTGACGAACGAACGATCATACTCGATGAAATCAACGAGATGAAGTGCCTTGAGGGATGGGAAGACGTGGAGGTTCTCCGGGGACCAGTAGATCGGATTGTCTGGGGGATCCATCCGTTCCAATGTGAGCGTCTCTAATTTGGGAGCGTTGATGTTCGGGAGGATGAGATCTTCGAATGCACTAGAACCGTGACAAGCGCCGAATCGAAGGTGCTTCAGGTGCAGCATATCAATCCGTCCAACGGTATCCTCATAGTAGCCGGATAGGGAATACGGTTGGCCCTGAATCGAGAGGTTGGTAAGTGAAGAAAGGGCGAGGACTTTCAGGAAGGCCTTCCACGAAATCCAGTTAACCTGTCTGGGAGACGAATACTGGTCGGTGGGTGGAATCCAAGTCACATCCAGACGAAGGTCTGTCACATGGCTCAGAAGTGGTGAGCATGTTAGAGCGCTGTTCCCATTCATGCAAATATAGAATGATTTTCTGGGAGATCCGCGTTTCGAAGGAGAGATATCAACTACATCGGGGTCTAGCAAGCCATCTAGATGATGATTGCGAGATTCTCGACGGATATAGCGAGGTAGGATGATCAAGGACTGGAGGTTTGGCGCTTGAGACGGGGGAAGGTAGGTTTGGAGGTGGTACAGTGGTTCGGCGTCGTAGTAAAATGACAGTGTGAACTTCCTCCATCGGGAGCGGTGGGGGATCGCGTCATTGAGGAGTGAATATGTTTCCTGAGGTTCGGATACTGGCTTATATCGAAATTGGAACGTCAAATCGATAAGACGGGTGCCGGATCGTTTCACGTAGGCACGCAATCTCTCATGGGAGACGTGTGAGGATTGTTCAGCGTAAAACTGGGTCCAGAGGTCGCGCGATGAGAGGCAGAGAGTCCTCCATGAGGAACATACATGAGACAGGACGATCTCAGTCGCCAACCGCGGTCTCCCGTCATATTCAGTGGTAACGCCCTGTTGTGTAAACTGAAAGATCAGGAGGAGGATCTCTGGCGGTATTTCTTTCCTTCCGAGATGGAGTCGGTGTCGATTACTCGCGATATCTTGGGGATATGATGTTGCGGACACTCTGCTTGAGTCCGCGAGCGTCAAAGGTTTGTACCCGGAAAGAAGGTCTCTTGCCCTCTCTGTCCATACTGAAGGCTTGAGCCATGGTAGTGACCCAATCTCCATGATAGGCGCCTACGGGTAAGATGAGATGGGAGCTGTGTTAATGGACTGGGACTAGAATCACTGGCACGTTAAGACAAGGTGAAGGAATAAAACGAAGAGGAAAAATACATACATTTTGAGAACAGGGGGGATAGAATGGAGGGCCCATTTTAACATCATTTTATAGATTCCATCGACCCCGCTTAGCCGGCGAATAACGGGCGCTGGAATTCAGCCAATGGAGAGAATATTGAGAAAACAAGGGTATACAGATACATATATGTAGTAGGGCATCTTGATGATCTCGTATCAGTTTCAAGGGCGTCGACAGTGGTTGCCGACACAATACGAGAAAGAGCGCTGCATGGACAGGTTTAGCGTGGCGTAGTACTTTCCGGGCAGGCTGGGGAAGACCAGCGCTAGTAACGCCCACATTACACATGCTCCTGGATCTGCTTTTTGGCCCTTGGCGCTCCTAAGCAGGGTCCATCGGCGCAGGCATCAATCAATCACAGTTGACACACGAGATCGACATTTATTCGGATGACGGAGGATACCAAGAGGATATGCACATACATACGTATGTAACAATCGTTTCAAATAGACCGGACTTCCGTTGTGCATGGATTCGCATGAGCGCGTCGGGAATCAGATCGGACTAAGGCCCTCTTCAAAGTGTGCTCGTGGTTGAACGTCGACAGAGGAGAGGGGACAGAAGGAGGTTCAGACCTCCAACGCCGCTGACGCAGTTATAGGAACTCGGGTCAGGGCATGAGTGGAAGCCGAGAGACGCGTATAGTGGAGTAAGGATGGACATAGACAGATTTTGAGCGCCGGAGGTCTGTTTTTGATGGTATAGGTTGTTAATGGGTTACAGAATGCGCCGGGAAGGGAACATGTTCATAGTGTGGCAACCAAGCCGCCCGGAGATACAATGAGACCGTCCAGATATTAGAAAGCCTGATTGCATTGTCAGGTCAGGTGTGGTGTAGTTTCTCATACTCATAAATTGTCCATTCCAACGACAGCTGGTAGACCCATCAAGTGATCACAGGCGCTGGGCATGGGCACCGTCCATGACCCGTGTAGATGGGCGAAGATGCACGGAAAAACAGGGTAAACCAGAGGAAAGATATCCCATGTCTGCAGGCGTCGCCAGGTCCTCCCGACACAACACCGAGTGGCGATTGGGCTGATTTGGAAGCCGACCGTGACTGTCACGGATACACGACCATAGTTAGACCATAGACGAGGCTATTACCGGCCTAGATGTTCCTCGTTTACCCATTGTAATTGCCTGCTTCTGAGACTCTATAAGCTCCCGAAAAATCGATTTTCAGTCTATGTTACTAGAGGTTAGGCTGCCAAACTTGACAAAAAACCGCATAATAGTTAAACTTACCGGGCACATTTACAAAATTATGTCTCAGAGACAATTCGAAATGCAGTCAAAGTTTGAATTCACAAAGGGTAGCGAGCTGCGGGAGGATGGTGGTGGTTGAGAGCCAAGAGGCGCGGGAACAGCGACGGGTGGTGGTGCCACTCAGTCCCTTGTTCAAACCATCACCCCGACGATGGTCGACGGTCTCTTATAACGATGCCTTTTTACCTTCAACTCTGGCGTATTTTCTTATATCAAAAGCAATAATCTGCTTTTTCTTGAATATTCTGGTTCAACACTCGCGACACCGAAAGATCTGCGAAGAGAGAGATAATGTGGCTTCATCGTCCTTGCCAGTTGCACACCTCTCGCCCCTTGGAGAAAGCTGGATCTTCAGTTATGGTATTGAACAACAAGACACTCAGTGAAAAGTACACCCGGCTCGCATTGCAGGGTGAGAATCTTCAATCTCTTCCTGGGTGAGTTCTTGTTTATCGCTTCTTTACGCATAACGTGCCGAATGCACGTTGGGGAGGATATAAACGATAAGTGCTGGTGCTAACCGGTGAACGTTGAACGTTGAACGTTGAACGTTGAACTATTAGATGATCCCTCTCAAGCTGTTCTGGGCGGCCTACCAGGTGCCGGTGAAGGCCAGAACAGAATCAAGGACCCCGCCAGGTTTGGGATGGTGCGACAGTCTATTCCACCATCATATAGGGTCGCAAAGATGATTCTGAATTGACTCCATGATAGTCAGCTTTAAGGACTCTGAACTCGGATTTGAGAGTCCATTCGTTGGCTCCATTCGTTTGCGATCCTGGCTACTAGACTTTGCTACGTCAACATCCTAGCCGCGTTTGTGTCGTCTGGGCCAGGTCTGAATTATTCAAAAGGTCGATTTCAGTTTCAGACGAAAGGCGAGTCTCTTGCTACATTTCTGTCTTTTTTGATACACCTCGTTTTTATAGGCGCCGTTCACCCTCTCCGCCGAGCCCTGCTCCCTGTTGGCAAGGGCAATATCCTCTGCGTGGCGCGATGCCTGTGTAACTAATACATCAGGCCCCCTGGGGTGTCAATTGCTCGAGAAACCTCGAACCCCTAAATAGGGCGGGAAGGCGGTCATAACTCAACATGACCTCCTGCGTTCTGTCTAACGACATTTCCTGTTCCCTTGCCAGTAAGGCTCCCGAATATTCGAGGAACTAGCCACGTACCTTCCAACGAATAGGTCATCCCTCTGGTCTATGAAACCAAACGTAGGTCAATGGCCACATAACCTGTACATGGGCTTCGAAACTTGACTAGTTCTTCCAACTCGTCCAATTCTGTCTGTCGCTGGGGCGTTAGCTTATTGCAAGCGGTCGTCGAGGTTCCTATCCGCTGTTCACCTGGATTTTAGCAAAATTTCATGGGCGTGGCACGCCTGTGCCCTCTAAGACGGTACCTATCGCCAAACCGAGCCTCGGATAACATCTGGAATTATGGCCACCTGAACCAGAGACATGGCCTTGCAATAGGCACGACTTGTGGCAAGAGGTGCTGCAAAAAATCGCCAACAGTACCGGGCCAGCCTCGATGCACGTTGTACGGGATCCAGAGGGGTATGTTCCCAATGGCGGCAGTTGGGCCGCTCTATTGGAGAGAAGGCTAAGGCTACTCGACGGCGTCCTGATGGCTCGAAGAAAGTGGGCCCCAAACCGATGGCAGTATATTCATCTTCATGACTTCCTCCGAGAAAAGTCAGGGTCAAGTAGGACAATCCACCCTCACGCTCGCGAGGGATGATATTAACCTGCGCCTCACCTCCTGACCGTGCGCGGTGGAGGTGAACGAAACCTCGCGATGTGGGACGTCTATACGATAGTAACCGTCGACAGCTTCCATCTCCAAAGTCCGGTCGTTCTGGGGTATTGGCCATCCAATGTCCCTCTGCAATCATATCAGCTTAACAGCCATGGTCAATGATCGGGTTCGCATGACAGGAAAAGAAAAGGTGGAAGTGGAGCAGGGATAGGGAATCCTCGAAGACGCTGGTTCCGGCTGGCGAGTATGAGGCGTTGAATGGTGTTGTGACGTTTTATAGGCTCTGTATGCATACCTTCAAACCCTCTCGTCGCCACGTTGTCAGGCTTGGGTCCACCCATCCCCGTCTTCTGCGTCCGCTGTCGACGAGCAAGGCCCAATTTTCAGGTACGAAATCTTCTATTGAAACGGGGCGGTCGTCTGCAGAAAATAGGCTCGCCACTGGGTTTGTCGACTATCGATTACCCTCGTGGTACCTGGAAGACCGTCATAGGAAAGATGCTCATATCAGAAACCTCGACCAATGAGTTTCAGAGTGCCATTCACCTTGAACCGCGTCTCTCTTGCACGCCACAGTCTCTGTTGACGGGAAGCAGGCGACGCCGACACCATTTCTCAGCGATGAAAGCTTGCTTACGGCAGTTTATCTACGTTAATCTCTTTGACATTCACAATGCTCGACGGGCTGCTCTCCGTTTATTGGCAGAGTCAGAGAAGGAGGTATTGTCAAGGTACGGCTTTCGGAAGAGCCACGTTGTTTGGGAGTATAGTTTGGCATTGATTGCCCATTCAATGCGAGGAAATTAAAGGCCAAACTCAATTTTCGCCCCCTACTTCAATCTTCCTTCCTTGTCTTCTTTTTCATATTCCTTCAATCAACTTTCGTTGTGATAATCTCGTCCGAAATGCCACGTCGCTCCGGATTTTCCTTGACATACACCGGGGCCGATGGATCTATAGAGCTCAGTGATCAAGGACCCGCTTCTGAAAGAGTGGTCAGGTGGCGGATGCCGCCAACAGAGCCATCGACTCGTGGCGATGTTCACGAAGTAAACTATTTACTCACTACTTCCCTTAACAAGTTGTTCATTGCCAAACAGGAATCAAATAGTGTGGACGGTATGGAATACCGAGCGTATTATGTCGTGAGTATATTGCCGAGAGCGTTTTTTTACTAGCCCTCATTGAGCCCTCACCGTCATTAACGGCTTTTTGTTGAATAGAATGACGCTCAGAGGCAATATTACGATGGAGGATCAGCCATGTTCTTGAAAGTAAGGCGGTCTATTGATCCAACGTCTAATACTTTGCTGAGAAGCCGTTTAGCTTGTCTTGGCTTTGGTACGCCGGATTTTCGCTGGTTACTGAACGTGAACCACCGATCTTGGCGCCTTGCCAACCAATCTGCACCTATAGAGTCATTTCGGTCATACCAATATACCGCTCATTTCATCTTTCAGTTCATATTTAGATGTACAATAGCATATAGGATCCAACTGTTTTCCAGTCTGTCTTTATTCATTTCATTGTTGCACATATTTTGGTACTCCTAGGATTATCTATGATGGTTTATCTTGTACTAGAGCAAATTCTTGATGCATTCCTACGCAAAAGTATAGAGCTTATGAATGTGCTGCCGAACATAAAGGTCAATCATCTACTCGTGGACGCGACGCATTTCGAACGCATGGCAAGAAATGAAAGCAGGCCGGGTGATCGACTCTTTCCATTTCAAACTCCGCGAGCACGAGGATCCGTGCGTGGAAACTTCTTTGGCGCTTATTCCGATTCGGAGCGCTCAAATTCGAATCGGCTATCACTGGATGCCGGCCCGTTGCCGTCTCTCCCATACACACACTTTAGAAGGCTTCTACTTACTTATCATCTAGTGCGTCCAACACAGCTCCGCAGCGCGATCATAGCAGGCGTCCCTCAAGAGATAGACACCCATATCATTGACCACATCGTGAATTTGGCACCGGCAGGGAGCTTACAGGCGGTTATTGGGGATCCAGAGAAGATCGGTTTGCAGTACGTGGTCCTGGATTAAGCCTATGTTTTAATAGTGACGTGCACACCTTACTTAGTGGTACCCATGCAAATAGCCTCACATCTAACGTTCTGCTTTTGTATCTTCTCTTCCGAGGAATGATGGAGATATTTATCAGGTGGGCATTTTTGTGCGAAACGTAGAAGCTGTAGTGCCGCATTATGGCAGGATTAGATGGGCACCTATGCACCTGCGTCCAGTAGCCTGAACATTATTTCTGACTGGGGGCCAAAAACTAGAACTTTGCAACAAAGTTTAAGCCAAAAATACAGAGACACTGATTGATTGGACCTCCACGAGGAAGAATCGGTATGTGTTTGTGCAACTCTTCTTGGGCTAGTAGTATTAATACAACAATTAACGTAGAGTCAAGCGGCCGTGTGTATTGCTTTTCTCCACTGCCAAAAAGATGCGCTACAGTTTAAGCTCTACCTCTATCGCATATAGACCCTAGCTCCAACTTGAAAGCTTACTCATTTAGGGTGGGTTTAGCCCCTGATTGATTTCCGCGACGTCCTGCGAAGTCATCACCGCAGTTCTCAGGTCGCACAAGGCCCGCATTATCTCACAGACAAGCTATATGTTCAATCTAGTTTGATCATATCTTTCGCCAAACAGGTTTTTTAGTTCCGAAAAACGCACCGATGCTAGTCAAATCAGTGGAAAAAATCTAACAAGTGTCTAGCTACCGTGACATCTCTCATCATTCTTCTTTTAAGCATTTATCCATAGCTATGATTTGTAGCTTCGCTGCAGCTCTTCACCAGCAACAGCCATGTCTGGCGTCTCAGCAGAGCCAAATACACGTATCATCGACCACCTCGCACACTTAACTCCCCCGGCAACTTTGCTGGAGGTGACCGAGAATTTGGAGGCAATCGGTTTTAAGTACGTGATTCCTGACAAGCGCCCGCGATTTCTGCTAATTATAAGCTGCATCAATAGTGTTGTGCCCGGTGGCACTCATACTGAGGGTCTTACCGCCAATGTTTTAGTCGTGAGTACTGGTTTAAGCTAGATTTTTGAGACTACTCCTCGCCTACCTGCATCTTCAATTAGCTCTTGGAAGACGGAACATACCTCGAGTACATTGCGTTCGTACATCCCGTCTCTTATTATCCTGAAGGTTCGGAACAGAGGGCCAAGAGGGAAGGTCAACGATGGGCTCGAAGGGCTACTGGCTGGGTCGAACATGTGTACCTTGGTAACGGATCCAAAACAGCCAGCATATCCGAAGTCATAAACCGACGGGCGAGAGAACGGGGAACTGATCTTAAGTTCCTCCCCGAAGTGGATTGCGGTAGACTTAGACCAGATGGTGTGTCTATCGAGTGGATCATGTCTCTGGCGCAAGGAGTACAGTACGACGGGGTATTGCCGTTCTTCTGTGGAGACGTAACACCGAGGTCCCTCCGAGTCAGTATCCACAGTAGCCGATTCATTGAAGTACTTCTCAGGCTCATCGCTACCTTATGGCAGGTTCCAGACAAGCCTCCCCTGCTCACTCAGCATCCATCCACAGCGTGTGGTCTTTCCTTTATCAAATTGCTTACTTCCTCGTCCTCGTATTCGAGCACCGTCGATAAATTGACCACCGTTATTGGTGAACCTTCTACATCAGATGCCGAACAGAGTACCTGGAACCTCGATACACCACTTCCATCGCCATCACCAAAGAAGCCTCAACTGGTGGTGAAGCTGGCTCTCACAACAGAGGAGAAAGTTTTTATATCCTCCCTTCCGGACCACGACGAAGGTATCTATGAGATCGGTGTTGTTGTTCGAACCTTGGGGGACAGACGAGAACAGGCTGCTATACCCTATGGAAGGATTAGATGGGTGCCTCTGTAGTCTGTAGTCAAAGTACCCAAGACATATATACGGACTCAGTACTCAGCGCTTATTTGCCGGGTCTGCCGAGGTCTGCCCTTGGTTGTGACATCATCCACTGTTCAGGGGTAACTTGAAGGTTGCAAAAGCAGCAGTTTCGAATGGCCAGGCTAGTTCACGTTCCTAGAGCGATCCGTCCCTCGGCACACATCTACGTTCGTATTTCGTTTGTACACAACTGCCCTGGTAGTGACACCCGTACGTTCAGTCGGGTTTGGCTGAATATCTGAAACTACATTGGAACCCAAGCTGTGGCGGTAATTTGGTAAGTTCAACAGAACATCTCACCAATATTCATGTCCTTGACCCATCCCTCATGTGGGATTCAGAAGCATAATGGTGCAATACCACGCAATCCAGATCTATACAAAGGATTAGTAACCGCGCGACTCTTACTCCCAAGCTCGAAGCATTCAACTGTCGACAGCCTCGTAACACTTCATCCACTAATTCGACTTATCATGGCAGCGAGGTCCCAATCAAAAGAGCCAAATACCCGCACTACCGATCATATAGTGCACTTAACGTCCCCGGCAAGTGTGAAAGAAGTGTCTGAGAAGTTCGCAGAACTTGGGTTCACGTATGTAATATGCTCAAAAGACTTTCACCTCTTTCTCTGACAGATTACTTTTCACTAGGGTCATACCCGGTGGTACACACTCCGATGGGCTCACTGCTAACGCCCTCGTGGTGAGTAGTAGAGCACGCGGCGATCGAGACCTTCGCTGAACTCGAATCTCCGCCTATAGCTTCTAGGGGATGGGAGTTACCTTGAGCTCATATCATTTACACATCCTGTCTCATATTATCCGGAAGGTTCCACTGAGAGAGCAAAGCGAGAAGCCCATAGATGGGCACAAAAATCTCCTGGCTGGATTGATTACGCTTTTCTGGGTACGGGATCCAGGTCAGCCAGTATCTCCGACGCCATAAATCGCCGAGCAAAGCAGGAGAAGACTGATGTTTCTTACCTCCCTGAGGTAGACGGTGGTCGGATCAGACCAGATGGCGAAGTATTGAAGTGGCTAATTAGCGCCCCTGAAGCATCAGCAGAAACCGGTACATTGCCATTCTTTTGCGGAGATGTTACACCTAGGCCTCTTCGTGTTGGTACTCTCCAGACTTAGTTTAACATGTTGCTAACAGACCCCGATAGGTGCCCATTACGCCTTCGAACACAGATCACCCATCCACGACTACTGGTGTCGCATTCATCAAAATCCTGACCTCTCCCCTGTCGTACTCAGAGACCATCCAAAGCTTGGCAACCGTCGTTGGTCGCGAGCCCTCCTCATCACGCCCGGAGGAGACGACTTGGGATCTTGATACACCAATCTCATCCGATTCTAGCAGGAAGGCTCAGCTGCTGGTGCAGCAAGCAGTATCATCAGAAGAGTTAACCTTCATTTCGTCTCTTCCAAAGGACGTCAACGAAATCGGTATATATGAAGTGGGGTTTTTCGTCCGCAACCTGGGAGATAGGCGAGAAGAAGCCAGTACACCTTATGGAAAAATTAAATGGGTGACTCTGTAGCTTTTCTGTACTCTAATACATGAATTTGAAAGAGAAAAACATTTTATCTCGGGCCGAAGCACGCCTTTTTTCGGTTTGACGAATCTGATGGCTTGGGCCACCAAGAATTTATGTGTCAATTGTCCCCTGGCTTGGCTAACGATACCGGAGGATGCCAGTTGTCATGTACCAGTTCTCTTCCTCAACAAAGTCATCATTTACGACTCCCTTCGGGCATTTAAAGCCTTTCCTCTCTTTCAATCGTTTCCGCTGGCCTTGTTGTCATTTAGGTGACCGTGACTGTCAGTAGGATGGTTCTGAGGCTTTTGGCCCTCGTTCTGGCCATTTCGATCGCAGTTTGCGATGGACGATCATTGCATACTCGTCAGCTAACTCACGGAAATGCCCATAACCATGCCCACGCTCAAATTCATGCCAGACAGGCAGCCGGTGCTCCGCGAGTCCGACGTCGTGCAAGATGCGCTCCAAGGGAAAATGTTAACGTGACACTCCCCGTCGACGTGCCAGCATTACCTCTATCTCAGTCTGTGTCGAGCGTGTTAAACGGCCCGAGCTCTGCCATTCCCAAATCTTCTGGACTCATAACCAGCCGTATACCCTCTTCAACTTCCCTCCCTCTCGCAGAGCCTACCAGGCCCTCCGGCTCGTCTTCTTCCAGATGCAACGGACTGCTCCCAATTCCCGGATTTAGCAAGTCATGGAGCACCTGCCCCGAAGCACCGTCAGCACGAGAACTCTCTGATAGTACTCTCCGACCGGGAGATGTTTTACGATCCACAATGTATTCGTATACCGATGCTCCGGACGGTCGACGCTCTATAAAAGCACACTTCCCTCAAGGTTCCTTCACTTTCAAAAACTTCCCTCAAGGAGGATTTTCCTTCTATGCACCAGGACCTGCCGATGTGGACCTTACTACCGCAAAAGAAGCTACATTCGGCTACAATATTTACTTCCCTCAAGGTTTCGCCTTCAATCGTGGAGGGAAGCTACCTGGCTTTTGTGAGTCGCTTCCTCGATAAATCAAGGTGGCCCTCTGACCAGAGACCTTGGCAGACGGTGGTAATAGCCTTGGCCAAGCTGTCGGTTGTTCTGGTGGGCGTCGAGATACAGCATGTTTCTCAGTCCGTTTGATGTGGAGAACGGATGGCGCCGGCGAATTCTACACCTATCTTCCGCCAGGATTCGATGCGAACAACAAGCTGTGCGACGTACCACCCTTCTCGGAGTGCAACCCCACATACGGTGCATCCGTAGGTAGGGGAATCTTCCGATTCGCTACTGGGGCCTGGACTCCAGTCGCCGAACGTGTACGACTCAACGATCCTGGCCAGTCCAATGGTGAAATCGAGCTGTTTGTCAATGGCAGGAGCGTTCTGGAGGTCAAGGGCTTAATTTTAAGAGATAGTGGAGCTGGCCGGATTCGGGGAATCCAGGCGCAGACATTCTTTGGAGGTGCGAACCCGTCCTTGCATTGGACTGCCAGAATTCGAACTGATCTTATACTAGGATCTACTTCGGCTTGGGCTAGTCCCAAAGATCAAGACATTTATTTCTCCGATTTTTCAGTCGCTATTACACAGAACCTTTAGGTCATGTTCAATTGCTTCAGCTGCGAAATACTTACCCGTCAGTGGTACCGTCGTCATACAGTCCAAGAGACCTATATATATATCCTAACATTGGCAGGGATTTTCCCCCAACGGATGATGGCCTTAATTAGAAGTCTGAGGAACTTTACGCCTGCCAACGAAAGCTTGCCTTCAGGCTTCTGCCACGGGCATGTCGTAGCTGCTTGCTTCAGCCTTCCTTTGAAGATTGGTTATGACATTTACATATGACACAAAATTACATGTTCGTTTAGAGTCACTTTGCCGGAGTGGTTAACGGGATCGCCTGCTATACCTAGCATAGCGGTTGGGCTTTGCCCGCGTGTGTTCGAATCGCACAGGTGACGCTTTTTTTCTTTGACATTTGTTCCTTTTTGTTCTTTTTCGTTTGAGTGGCCGCTTATTACTACTGAAGCTAGAACTAGTATTTTCGAGTCTCAGATCTCAAGCGAGGCAATTTTTCGAATCGAGTTGCGTTTTTTTTTTCGACTTTCGACTCGTGGGTGTTTCTTCAAGAGGAATTGAAAGTGACGAGTCGGGGATCACTGCCATGCTTTTTTTTCAACCCCAATCGAATTGGAATAGGTCACCGGTGCTTCATGAATAGGAATGGCTTAGAGGGGACCCCAGGACGACGAGACGACGAGACGGAGAGGGGACTACTATATAATGCTACTACTAAAAGTAAGCGTTCTCGACACGTATGGGCGTTGCGGATATGACTTATGACCAGAAAACAAGAAAAAGAACAAATGCCGTTCGAGCTTGCCATGATACCTGAGGACTCGATGGTGAGTCAGCCTTCAGTTGGTGTGTTTGTGTGACAACGAGGGAGAGGTTAGGCGGCCGTGGGCCGAGCGGGTGGGTGGGTCAACGTCTTGAACACACGACAGCCTACTATCGGCCTGGTCATGGAAGGGGGACGACCCAATGAGGATTGCGCTGATGTGAATTTACTAATGAGAGTCACGGTGTCTCGCGACGATAGAGAGAATCACTGGGGTCAAAGGCCACTA